>VZTD01003019.1:2395968-2406434 GCA_013397725.1 Rhagologus leucostigma
AAGGAGGAGGAGGGCTGAAACCCACCCCGCGGAGGAGGGAAAAGGAGGGGGGGAGGAAGAGGAGGGCGCAGGCTCCTGCCAATCCGGGCGGGTGCCGGCGGCGGCTCTCCCGAGGAAGGCAGAGCTGCCAGGTGCGGGTGCCAGCCCCTTCCCGGCCCCGTCCCGCCCCTCCCGCCGTGGGGCTCCGCGCACGTGTCGGCCCGGCCCGCCCGGGAGCACCGGGGGAGCACCCCCAGACAGACTTTGGGAAGAGGCAGGCGAGGAGCCGAGACAGGCTCTGCACGCGTGGGCCTGGAAGCTCTTGAGATCCTCCTTCCAGCCCTCACGTACGAAGGCGCGGTGCCCTGCTTCTCTGTGGCCACTTTTCTGCTCTTCCTTAATCCCCTGTCAATCTCCTGCAGCCTTGCGCGACAGCATCGTTTCTCTCAATTCCTCCCTGTATTTGCTTCTGCTCTTCCCATCTTAGTCCTTTCGGTCTCCTGCTTACTGTATGACTCTCACTTCTCGAAGGGTGGTTATCCCTGCTCTTCCAGCTGCACAGAGGGTAAAACACCCGAGATAGAAAAACACTCATGATGCCGCCGTCATGCCTGTGCCTTGCTGGAAAGAAAGCAGGAGAAAACCTGAAGTTGGCCTAAGATGTGGTGGTTTGTAATTACACGAAATGCCCAGGACTTGGCAGATGTGGGAAAGCCCATCCGATGCCTGCTGTAAATGAGAAAAGGAGCAGGGAACACATCACGCTGTAGAAATATCATCAGGAAGGTTGAGGTTCCCAACAGGTGTTGAACATACCACACCAAATCAAGTAGGCTTAAGAGCAATGTGGATATTAGAAATTATGTGTAGATGGTCTTGTGCATCATAGCTAATGGGCAATTTGCAAAATTATTTTTGCCTGAAAAACTACACTTATTTAAAATTATCCACATTCCAAAAATAATCCACATTCTAGAAAGTGTGTACAAATACCTCTGGTACCAGTGGACATCTACAGACATGTCAAAGGCAAGTATCCCTTTAGAACAACTGTGACACCTTGAGGAACTTAAGGACTCTTGCGAACAGAGAAAATTATTAAAAATAGTGATAAATGAGAATTTATACTCTTTTCGAGTTGCTGTTACTGTTTGTTTATTGTACACCTTACTAAAGGAGTAAGTGAGCAGATTCACTGGAGCCAGGATTACTCAGATTATTAATGGTAAGAGGATCAGGAGCTGAGAGAGGGAGAAATAGCACAGATTCTTGATTTTGATAGATAAGTAATTGTATTTAAACACTGTACATGGAATCACAAGCCTATGCCTTACCTCTGGCATAATAATATTATAATTACGTTTTGCAAGCACTCCTTTTCATCTGAGACTCTCAAACATTTTACAAGCACCACACCTTAATGAAGTAAGTAATTATCCCCATTTTACATATGGCTACACTGAGGCACTAAGAAGTGACACCATTTAAGATTTAAACTTGAGTTGTACTTGACCACGTATAGATAGGAGAGCTTAGAGTAACAATCTGGAAGAAACATCAGGTGTCAGAATGAGATGATAAGATGGATCATGGAGCCACTGTGCTCTGAACTGATACAGAAAAGGGATTTCCTTACTGAGTAGAAAGTTGCAAAAGAGGGTAGTACAATCAAAACTAGGATTCAACTTGTTTGGTTGCTGTCCTGTTCTCCCCATGCTGGGCCGGGTGTAAGGATGCTGTTTTTAACACAGGAAGTACTGACTTTTGCATCTGTGCCTCAAGGTGGTGTGCTGGCTCCCCAAAGCCTTTTGATCAGATTCCTGGTTTGCAGCTGGTCACTTTCACTTTCTCAGGTCTCTCTGCGTTTGAAGTAAACTTATTTAGGGACCTTAACTGCAAAGGAAACAATGTTGCAAGAATCACTGACAGGCTGAAGGATGGGAAGATTTGGGGGGGAGATTTGATGTATCGGTTACCCGCAGGATCGGGTCCCCTAGAAGACATAAAATTAACTAGATACTGCTTGTCAGCAAGAGCAAGGTAGCTCAACAAACTGTGCAAAATAAAACGCATTGCAAATTTACCCAAGCAAGAGAAGCCCCCGAAACTGGGAATGGTGATGATCATTACTTTTCAAGAGATTACTTAATGCAGTGATTAATATCTGTATTAGACTCTCAGAGACTGTAGCAGTAGGTGCTTTAAAAAACAAAGCTTCCCAGACATTATAGCCAGCTTCAGCAAAGAGGTTTCCATAAGCAAATCTCCTGTGTTGGTGCTACTAAAGTTTTCTAGGACCATTAAAACCTGGAATCTTTACATATATCTTTGTTCCTCAAGAGCAGGCAGGAGTATATGAATTTGGGATTAAAACTAACTGCTCTGATCTGCTAGTTGGGGAGTGATTTAATAAAAGACTAAAACTAGCATAGGTGTTACTGCAACTGTTTCAAGAATTGGGGGTAAAAATGATACAAATTATTGATTTGGTTCCAAGTGCCTGTGCTGGTTCAAATTTGTCCAGAAAACCTTGGTGGTTGATCTTGTATCAGTCATATGTGGACTGGATTTTGTATTGTCTTTCTATGCTGCTAGGGAATTTTACAGGAATATTTTTTATCCAAAAACATGACACCTCTAAATTATATTTAGAGATTTTATTGACTTGCTGTAATGGTTTATGGACTCTATCTCAAAAATATTTCCTCTGCTCTGGTATAATTTCATTTTTATACTGAATCTTTCTACAGTATCACCAGGATTATTGTATTACGTGCTCTACAAAATAAAAGCATCTAAATAACCTACAAAGAGAAACATCCCAACAAATGGGAAATAACATGGGACTGTACCTCAGTTACTTTAGCTACCAGTCTTTGGACTGATGTTGGGCGTGCAGCAGCACATCCCTGTGTCTGTTTTCTTGTCTGAAAATTGAGATAATGATAGTGATCTTAAGAAGGTGCTTTTTGATTTCCAGATGAAAGCAACATATAGGAGAGAGATATTATTTAATTTTTTTACCCAAATTTTGGATTTGGTAGGCCTGAATGTTGACTCAAACCCTCGTGAAAATAAAGCCCAACACCATTCAGCTTGACCAAATGGTTAACTATCAGCAGAGGAAAACTGACTTTATCCGTGTCAAAATATAAGAGACGTTTATTATGAAACTGTGCAATTAATTTTGAAGTGTCTTAGCACCTTGCTAGCAAAACCTGTATTAAACATATTTTGAGTATGTTAAAGAATCTTGTTATAACATGGAAAAATCTCAGTCCTTGTTGGCTGGTGAAACCATGTCATAACCTGTTTCATACAAAACTGTCTTTAAACTGTGCTTAAGCAACAGCTGGTGGTTTCTCCTGTGAACAGTAGATGATGTTTAATTAGCTTTACAGTCATCTACATTACAATCAAATCAAAGAATGCAGTTGCGACACATTCCCGATTTGTATTGTAAATGTGACCCTAACTGTGTTCCTAAAATCTCTGTCATGTGCTACAGCTGGGTACACTGACCTGATTGTAATGTAAGCAGAAACTTAGTGCACTAGCAGAAATTCCCATTCCTAAAATCATATTAGTTCTTTATAAATTGATACTTTTAATGTTTGAAGCTTACCACAAAAAAAAAATTTACTTCTCTAGTATTCAGAGCTCTCATTAATTATTCCATTTAATAGTGCTTCTCAGAATCATCTCTTAGAAAAGGAATTTGGATTACACAACCTTGGAAAACAAACCTGTTGCCACCAAGCATGAGCTAACATGTTATAGCACTCTATGGCTTATCACAAGTAAGCCAGCACCCAATTTTGTAGTCCAGAAAAAGTCTTGGTTGATTATCTGTGCAAATAAACTACACTGTGTTGAATATTCTAGTTTGCTTAGAGTTGTATTCTGCCTGAGGACTTGTTTAATACCTGTGTCTCTTTTCAGCTCTCCAGTAAGGGCAGTAAATCAAAAAACTTTTTAGTATGTGTGAGTAAAGTAATGAACTTTTGATTCCATTGTTGCCAGTACTCCAAAGGGGTTTGGGACGACAAATATAGTTCACTATGCAACTGTTACTGCTGTCCAAGGTAGGGTAGTCCAATGACAGAATTAATAACATTTTTACAGTTTTCCTGGATTACCAATTTGGATATTTTTGAACATACCATTTCGCATGGTATTAGGTCTTCAAATTTCTGAAAACAGTGGCCTCTTGAAAAAAAAAAAGGAAAAAACAAACAAACAAAAAAGCAACAAACAAACAAACAAAAAAACCCCACAAAAAAACCACCAAAAAAACCAAACCAAAACCAAACCAAAAAAAATTACTAGCTTTTAGCAGAACTTAGTTTTCCAGTGTGCCTTGAAGCCAGTATACACCACTGATTTGTAGGTGCTTTAGTGCATCTACGCTAAACCACTTCTGATAATTTTCATGCATCTCAGCATGGATTTATGTGTCTGACTATGGGCACCCCATTGAAAATACTTTGTTGCCCCTTAGAGATAAATGGTTTCTTGAGAAAACTGGAAGTCATCTATAGGGATTCAAATAGAGAGAAGTCCTGTGTAGGTCCAGATGAGATCCAGTGAACAGGATCCATGAGGCAGAAGTTTGTACAGAGCTGCCTTTATCCACTTCTGGGGGAAAAAAAAAAAACAAAACAGCAAAGCGAAAAATACCTGTCTGCAGGTTTGGGTTTTTTTCAGAAAAGGTCATATTGTTTTTGTTTTAGAAGCCTCATTTATTTTTAAGTGTGTGGGTGCAACCTCAGCTTCTGTGGATGATATGTGCAGATGCAGAGACCCACTGTGCGAGTACCTCAGAAGGTAACACCCATCTGTCAACAGTCAGGCAAGGTTATGTTTTGCCAGAAGGAAAAATCGTGCCAAATACAGTCTTGGTTGGTGGAATTTATTTAATGGGTGAATGAAGCAGAAATTTGAAGTTTCTTTAAATGATATGATATTGTGAAAGAGGTGAAAGTCATTACCGACAGAACTGGCATTTCCAACGGGTGTGGATTTGTATCTTTCTTGGACAATGTGGATGTTCAAAAAATAACGGAATCACAGATCAGCTTCCATGACAAAAAGCTGAAACTGGGGCCAGTGATTAGAAAGCAACAAAACTTGCATTCTTATGTGCATCCCAGGCCATAACAAAGGAGAAAGAAAGTATGAGCTCAAGACTTTAATTTGGGTAGTTCATAGGAATGAGATGTTCAAACTGAAGATTAAACCTAGCAGGAGCAGCCGTGATAAATGATGAAGAACCTAGAACAAAGAGGTCAACAAAGAAGCAAAACTCAGACTTGTGAAGACAATCATGCAGATATCATGGCCACGTACCACTGGAAGAGATGGCCTTTGAGGAAAAGAGAAATTAAAAAGTAGTTAAAAAAAAAAAAGGTAATAAAGTAGTTAAAGGTGATCGAGGGAGAAAACTATTGAATGTAAGCCAAAGAAAAAAACAAATCTAGAGAGGCCTGACAAGAAACAGAGGTAACCTAACTTACCAGCTGGCATTTTCTATATTCCCCATTTTAAAACAGTAAAGGTGGAAGGAGTCAAAGATGGCTGTAAAAAGTACATGCCTTTTAGTTCATCTGTAGTACACTTCTGTCTTAACTGCTGTTCTCTCCGGTTAGAACCAAATGATGCTCACAGTAGGTGTACTTGTGTGTGGGTAAGGGTACAGTCCTAACAAAAATGAGGGCCAAAGGAGATGCAAGCTATAGATCCATAAAAATTAGGGGAGAGTGGACCACAAAGGATACACGTTCCCATCTTATCAAATGCCCTTTGAAATCTGATAACTCATTGCCCATAAGATATAATAGTATTTGATAGTATCATGGATGTATTTTTTTGTGTTAACATATGTAGTGTGAAACATTTGCTTGGTATTGTCATTTCTAGTTGTCAACAGAACTATAGAGAGGGAAATTACCATTCAAAAAAAAAAAAAGTGTCCCAATCTTATTTGCAGTTTAGTAACTGGTAATTTGAAGCCCTAGACAATATGGGCTTCATGTGTCAGATCATAATGTAATTGCTGTAATTATTTATCATTTTCTTAACTGTGCATCAGCTCTTTAAGCGTTATGCTGATGGCTGTGTTCATAACGTTTGGAAAAAATGTTTTTAGAACAGGAAAGAAAGACTCGAATACCTTTTCACTACTGTAACTATTGCTATAGCTGCAAACCCTTCTTCAGGTAGACAGTATATGTTCACTATTTACATAAAAACCATTTCTTTTTGTATATTTGCTTTCTTCCTCCACCCTTCCAATATACTAAAAAGCATTAAACAAGTAACATTTACATTCAAAACTAACATTTACTAATATCAACTAACAAGCACCCTAGTTTTCAATCCTTTATATGGTTAAATAATTTACTATTATTTCTTGTATTGGGTCTATCTTTGTGACTGCTCAGCAGCTTTAAATTCAGTAGTTAATACTTCTGCAGAAGTTTGTCGATTATTAAAAAATCACAATAATACTACATTCCATGTAAAGGTCAGAGAATACTTTCCTGTGATGAAAATTATTCAGAGTAATTGACCTAAATAATCAGGGACTTAACTGAAAGCAGAAGCTGTAAGATAGTTTTATCCCTGCAGAACACACTGGTTATAAAACACAAGAATTTGTTTATTGTGGAAAGGTTTCTTATTATCATTTGTGACAGATAGGTGTTAAGAATTAGAGCACAGGAACTTAGGGTCTTGTTGCATGATGTTTTGACTCATTTAAGCTGGTGTCCCCACAGCCCTCTTCACTCTCTCCTGCATATCCCTGTACCACCTGCTGCGCTGGGGCAGGCATTTATCTGACCAGGCAATGCAGCAGTTTGCAGCCCAGTGTATATGTGTACGTGCTGATGCTGCCAGAAAGGTTGTTGCTTGACATAATACCCCTTACCTGGCAGTTCAGGTCAGCACCAAAGTTGTCACAAAGGAGCAGTGGCAGCATGCAAGTGGGGGACAGGAAGGAGGGTGGCAGTGTGGCAACATTGCCTGGAGATGTTTCAAACTGCCAGGAGCCACACCTGTGGGTCCCTGTCCAGCACCTGCCTGTGATTCACTCACCTCAGTCACCTTGTCAGTACCAGGAAACCTCCCCACTGGTGTTTAGCAGGCTGTACTAGCCAATGTGATCCCAAACAATGGAGCAACTGTGGGTATTTTACCCACTAATACATTCATCCAGTTGACCCTAGCTCAGGTGTCAGCACTTCAGCAACAGTTTCCATTGGTACATAAAAAATACTGTAATACTCACTAGAGAAACACCCCCATCTCCTTCGGGAACAGAGTTATAATTTCTGATATGCTGTGGTCCCTGATTTTGTTAATGAATTGTGAAAAAAGATTATGCAGGTCAATTCAACTTTTTTAAGAGCAAAAGGCAGTTAAGAAATCAAAGGTGTAAGGTTCTCTATGCATCCAAATGGCATCCACCTTACTGTTTATTCTGTTCACCGAACAAGGTATGTGTTCTCTGAAAAACCATGTAGAATAGGGGATATAAGAGTGCATAAACAACCAAACATTGTATTTTAGAAAAGTAGCTCCCTGGGTTTTATTAGTGCAGCCTGAACCTTGCAGCTGCAGTACTGACACCTAAACTGCCACCGTCTTCTCAGTTACCTTCCTGCACTGGCAGAGATGGGGAATTCTGTTTTCCAGAGGCAAGAGGCATCACTTAGTACAGGGTGGGGTTTGGGTGAGGCTAAGGGAAATGATCCATCTTTCTCCTCTTTCACACCCAGCCTGGCAGAGTGTCTGCCTCTGGTGCCTCCGCAGGGAAGCTGGGAAGGTGGAACCCCATCAGACGCAGAGTGCCTGGCCCATTTCTCTCTTTCCCTAGGTGAACGGGATTGCTCCAGCTCCTCAGGTGCTCTTTGATGTGTATATGTATTTATATATACACTTACATGAATCTGGCCTTTCCTGGTGGATTCTGAGTCCGGCAAGGAAGAATATGGAGGAAAAGCTCCATCTGGTTTCTGCTTCTTGAAGTATCTAAGCAGGGGGAGATTTTCTCAGCGGATGTTCTTTTCCTTTCTTTCCCTTCTGGTTTTGTTCCATCACATGCTCTGACATAAGCTGTAGCAATACAAATTTAACCTTTAGTGGCTTTTGTATTCTGCTTACTGTTCTGGCCTCTTACTAGAAATTGTAGTAAGGAATGCAGCTGAGAAGACATAAATGGTGATTTTTAGCATTTGGCAAAAACCGAATGGAATTTCAAGGACAGAGAAAAGCCAGTTCACAAGACTTCAGGTAGTTTTCTCTGCTCAAAATCATGGGGAACTCTACAACAGGGGATTTTGAGAGCCTCTTATAAAGACTTTAGGAATTCTAGCCAGTAGAGAATAATGAAAATGATTACAAGTGTTAGGCAAACTGATAGTTGCTATTAACACCCTTTATAACTTGTTATTATTTTTTCAGTGTATTTGATCTTTTCCTTGTATCTCATAATTCAATCTTACATTTACTAGTATTTTCATTCTTATTTTTACTTCTGTTAATAAATATATTGATACTTATGAAGGTACTGTAAAAAATAAGGTTGAGGTGGCAAAAGAAAAAGCAAGTTTCTGTATTCATTATGAGTCTTTTTATCTTTCATGATAATTAGCTAATTCCTGCAAAAGTTACATAAAGGTTGTCAAATATGACAGAATTAATTTGTAAATCATTAACCCAGTACAAACCTGACCATTCTTAGAATCACCTTTAGAAGAAGTGTTTCCTCATGTTTAAGTTGACAACAGTGTTCAGGTTCCCTTTTTTTAGCCTCAGTTATGCAGATATTAATCAGACTGCATCTTAAAAGCTCTGCACACACCAGCTGATTTTCATTTTTCATACCTTGTAAGAACCCTGAAGGCTGTCTCTACTCATTTTTCCCCGTCTGAAAAATATGCCACCAGTCTTGGAAGTTGAAGCTGTTTCACTGAAGGCTTCCCTGAGGGATTAATCGTGATGAACTAGTTTAAATGCTAGGGCTCCATGTCCATCAGCAGTCCCACTGTAATATCATCTGTGGAAAATGAAAACTCTTCAACTTTTTCAGTTGATTAAGTAACATTTGTTACTGTCCAATGGGAAACACTTACTGAAAATATAATATAATGAGTATTTCATTCTTACAGAACATTTGCCCCTTGTCCACCAAGCAGAGGATCCCCTTCAGTTCAGACTGGTCTTCAGCTTTCACGAATTACTTGGCAGTACTGCGTGAGGGTTTTCCATTCTTCTAAAGTAGTTCCTGCTCCACTGCTGTTCTGTGCTGTTCCCTCAGGAACGCCTGCACGAAGTTCACCACAGAATTTTCTAGCCTGTTTGGTTGGTTTGGATTTTTAATTGTAATTTGTGAAGAGGTATTTGTGATGGATCAGTTCCATCACTGCAACGGCTTATTTTGTTCGGGAGATAGTTTGGAGATGTTTTAACAATGTGCTGGTGAGTTTGTTGTGCCATATTTATTTATAATCTGAGTTCTCACCAGCCGACTGGTGAGCTGTTTAACTTCTCAGGGAAGATTTGTTTAACTCCATTTCCTGAATATGATTAAAAGAACAGCTCTTGAGTAAATATTCTCAGAACGATTACGAGAGGCAGGACATTTAAATAGGTAAAATGATAATCGGATGATAGAATCACAAGTCACAGGATCTGATGGAAAGGAACATTGTGCTTCAAATCCGAAACTCCCCTCAGAGAGGCGGTTGGGGGGTTGGGGAGAGGAATACCAGGAATACCAGAGGGTTTGAACAAACGGTTGCGAGGTACCCAGGGAAGTTAATAGGAACCTTAGAATCCTTCAGCCTTCACTGTTGCCATGTGCATTCTATGCTCCGTGTTGGACCATACTTACAAACTATTTGGGGCTTTTCGAGTGTGTTTGTATTTCTGGGTAGAAAATATGTAATATTGGGCTAAATCGCCTCCCTTCGCCTCAAAAAAAAAAACTAAAGACAAAACGAACCCCAACCGCCGGGAGCAGAACTGAATGCGAAAGCACTTCTTGATCCTTCCGTTGATCTTTCCTAGTGAATGGGTGATGACGGGGACGGCAAGTTTCGTTCCTGTTCTCAAAACTCAGGTTCTCTTCGGGGTTGGGAAAGTGGGTTTGGATAAAGATCTGACGCTGCCGTTACACCCCACAACTGCGGCTTTCATCCCCATCCCTTTCTCTAGCTTCAGCCGCTTCCCAACGCTGTCCGCTCGCCCCGCCCAACTGCGGGCACCGCCCCGGGGCTGCCCCGCCCAGCTGTGGGCAACGGCCTCGGGGCCGCTGTGCGCTTGCGCTGCCCCCTCCAATGGAGTTTGAACGCTTCCGAACCAGCCACTCAGGAGGGCGGGCGGTGCCGCGCTGCGCTCCCATTGGCTGCGGGGCCGGGGCCGCGTGGCGAGCGGCGTGGCGGCCGGGCCAATCAGCGCGCTGGGGCGCCGCATGGCGGGGG
>VZTD01003020.1:0-72648 GCA_013397725.1 Rhagologus leucostigma
AGCAGCACAGGATTGAACTGCTGGAGTGGTTCTGGCAACGGAGCCTTTCATGGCTTCACAGCATTGCATTGTGTTCCACACAGGCTGAAAACATGGAAAACCTGACTGAAAGCCTCACAGAGGTGCTGAAGGATGAAGACAGGGAGGTGGTGTGGCTGACCCTCACTGTGCTCAGTGATGTACTCCTGAACAGATACGTGCCAATCGCCACTTCCCTCGCTCTGCAGCTGGCTGAGGCACTCCAGCCACTCTTTGACAACGTAAAGCTCTGTGCTCCACCCCGGAGATGCTACGAGGAAACTGTTCCCTTGTGGATTTTCAGTTCCAGGCCCAGGTGGGCCTGGAGCAGTCAGTGCTGAGGTTCTCACTCTCTTCCTTTTCACTAGGATGACAGCCATGTGCAGCTGCTCTCCATTCGCCTCTTTCAAGCAGTGATGGAGTTGGTAGAGGAAGAAGGAAAAATGCCCCTGAAGGACTGCGTGCGCCAGAGCCTGCTCCCACTCTTCTACCACATGTATGATGAGAACCAGTTTGTGGCAGAGGTGAGGACACTGAGCTACTGGTGTCGCCCGTGAGAGGGCTCAGCCGCCTTCTGCTCTAATGCCTCAAAGACTGCAGCATTCCTGCCTCCTTCTGGCCTTTGGCTGGTCCTATACCGTGGGATGCTGTGCCATCTCCCAGTCTCTGCTGCTCTGCAGGCCTCTTGGGAAACCCTGCTTCAAGCAACAATATTCCTGAAGAAGGAGAATCTTGAGCAGCTGCTGGAGACAGAAGAGCTGTGGAGGTTTGGCGAGTGCCTGGTAAGGGTGGCTTTAAAGCCCCAGACCCCATCTGAACAAGCCCTCTGCCCTCAATACCCAGTGTGAGGGGCTGGCAGCTGTGGCCCCTGCCTACTGCTGCACTCATCACCAACAGCCTGCTTCCCACACACTACTCTATGGTGTGGCCAGCAGGCTCTTCTCCAGGCTCCTGTCCCTCCCTGAGCCAGGCTGTCAACAGACCCCCAAACCAGCTGTGCTTTGGCATCAGGACAGCACTGAGGCTCCCTGTGGAGTAACCATCTCTCTGCTCCCTCCAAACCCTGGCACCAGCCAGCTGTTGGCTGGCCATCAGGGGTTCCCATGCAGGGATGCCAGTCCTGGATGGAGGGGCCACCCATCCAAGGGGAAGAGTCAGTGCCAACCCTTCCCCCTGTCCCCTTGTGCTCTCTCCAGCTGGAAGAGGAGAGAGACAGAGCAGACGGTTACCTGCGCCAGTCTGTGATGTACCTGCAGAGCCCACAGAAGTCCATGCGAGAGGCAGCCATCAGGCTCACTGGTGAGCCAAAACCCTCAGGGTCCCTTGGTGCCCTACTGCAGCTTGTCCTCAGCCCCTGCAGCAGGACTCAGCCCAGTGGCTGTGGTACCCTGGCTATGCTTTAGGACTCCCTGCCACCCTCTCCCACCCTTGCCCTTGCACATTATACATGGCTCAGCCTTGCCAAGGGGAGGAGGAGATGTGGCCAGGCTGGCAGCACTGGTGTTGGTGAGCTGTGTCACTGGGGTGGTGACAGGTTTGGTGTCCCTAGTGCTCAGCAGCTGCCACTTGAGCAGGCAGCAGGAATTGCTCCAGGTCACCTGTGAGGACAAATGAGGGCAGTGGGATGTCAGAACGGACACGCGTGAACGCATGAAGGATCCTGGGCAGGGCTCTGCTCTCAGTCCACATGAGGGGTGGTGTGGGCAGAGCAGACAGTGATTTAAGGGACACATGAGGTATTCATGGCAAGCACCTTACGGCTTATCCTTTTAGTTCCAGGTCCTTTCTTGGCCATGGGAAGAGCTGGGATTGGGTGGGGTGGGAAAATGCGGGGCTGCCCTGACAAGAGGGATTCCTGGGATCTGCAAATACCTGGGCTCTGACCTTGTCGCTGTTGCTCTCTATTCCAGCCCTTCAAAGCACAACAAATAACTGTACCTCGTCCATCTCAAACCTCGCAACTCAAACCCTGGACTTTCTAAGAACTGGAGAGAGAAGTCCTTACTCCAGAGTCAGGCTGCTGCAAAACCAGCCCCATGAGGCATGGAGGAGGCGAGCTTCTCTCTTGGGAAATGGCTGGCCTCATCTCTGGCACAATGTCTCCTTACGCTGCTGGAGGTCTCTGCTTAACTGATCCCAGGAGCTCTCAGGGCCATCTGAATGGGCAGGAAGTATTAGGTGGCTTCTGGCCTTTCCCAACCCACAGGATAGCTCTTCTCTCAGATGACTTTTCTTCACCCCTTTTAAGGAAACTTTTTAAATGCAAATATAGGCACTACTTGACAATCTCTTTCCTCCAGCCACTTAGAGCCCAATCTGCAGCTGGCACTGCAGCTGCACACTGAGCTATCTGCACTGATTATATATCTCAACACTCCCACCCATGTTTTAATTGAGCATACCTGCTAATATACTAAGAGGGAAAAAAGAAGTTTCAAGGCATTTAACCACTGCTCTTAGATACAGCATTATAACAAGTAACAAACTTAACAGAATTAAGGCTAACAAGAACATCATAGGACAGAAATATTTATCAATATGAAACCACAAAAGATTCTCAAAAGTCAATTACTGATCAAGAGGTTGATCCTTCTCTACTTTTTAACATACTTTGTCAAGCATTCATCTCCTAACAGGCCTTAACTGGAACTTAAGTTCACACAGAGAATATTCTGAATTGGAAGGGACGTACGATGATCATTGAGGCCAACTCTTTAAATAAACTACTCATACGGGGATTGAACACGTGACCTTGGTGTTATTAGCAAGCTGATTGATTGTATTTGATAAGGACAGTAGAACAGAACAGCATAGCCTTGGGGAAATAAAAATAGGAGGTAACTTACGCAAACAGCAGTCATGCAAGACACAAGCAGGATGACAGCTAAGCTCTGTAAGGCTGAGAAAGCAGGAGTTATAAACAATATTGTGCTTACTCAAAAGTGGAGATTGAGGAGCAGCCACCGAAAAAGGACACCAGATGTTGAAGACCATGGAAGAAGACCCCCAAAGAACCATACAAGGACTTCCGATAAGGGGTGTGATTATGTAAAATAAAGTAAAACATATACATCAAGTAAGCAGGGATAGCTAACAAACATGTAAATCAGTGTGTATAATAAAAACTCTCTTTACCCGACACTCAGGGCAATTAATTAGAGGAAGGATTGTCTGGGTGACCAGCATGCTGCAATAAAGAAGGCCTGCTTTATAATACTCAAAACTGTTGTAGAAAGTTTCTATCTAGAAAATTTTGGTATTGTATTTGGTATAAAATGAGGACTGATTTCTTTATGAAGGCTTTTGTTATTCCTCCTGAATAAGCCCTTCTTGTTGGAAAGGCTTCTGCCCAGCCTGACAGCTGGTCTTCTACCACCCAGGCACGGGTGGCATGTCCGCAGGGTCTCTTTGCAGTCTCTGAAAAGGGAAATTGGTCCACGGTCACCCTCCTAACTGTGCGCTTGGTCTGGTACTTGAAAAGTCATTTCAAGTTCGGCAGCCATTTGTGATTCTCTTTTGTGGTGGCATAAATTCCTGGAGCTGGCCATATTTTTTGTACTTGGATAACTATTGCCTGTGTCCCTCCATGGGATTTATCATGAAACCATCTAGCCACAGTGGCTAAATATTCTTTGTCAGAATTGGTATTCTCCCAATTGTCCACACCCCATCATCCTTTTGAGTTGCCTTTCATTTTATCCCATTGTATCTCTTCTTCTGTCGAGCAGTCCTTCTTATACATTGTCTTAGGGCCTAAAAAATTTGGCATTTCCTCTGGTCAGCCATCAGAGCCATAACAGTACATTATGCCAGGTGATGTGAAAATCCCTGTTTTTCCTGTAACACTCCTGTTGCATGACATATCCCAAAAGCATACCAATAATCTGTACAATGTTCACAGATTTCGCTCTTTCCATAAGTGCTGCATGCATCAAAGCCACTAGTTCTGCTGCTTGTGTACTCATCCTTGCTGGCGGTGGTTCTGCTTCTGTTACCTGTCCCCAGCTCACCACAGCACACCCAGTCTGTCACTGTCCTTGCAGGGAGCAGGACGAGCCATCTGCGAATAGAGCTAGATCTGGGTTATACAAGGGAACATCAGTTAAATCAGTCTGTGTTTTACTTGAAATGTGCATCACTTGCTCACACTGGTGATGTTTTTCTCCATCATCAGGTCGTGCTATTAGGTTTTTGCATTAAAGGTGTTAAGATCTTTCAAGTCATATCTGTGTGTCTGTTGTGGTGTTAGAACTTTGGGTTCCTCTTGCTGCTGCTGCCATGGAGTTAATACACGCTAGTCCTCCTGCTGCAACTGTATCTAGACAATCCATCTCTCATGAGGTCCTAATTTCTGCATTACCTCTCCACTAACTATTCTCTGTTTCTAAGTTCTCAGTTGTCTCAGTCAAAGACTTAGTCAATTCTCCTAACCTAGGAATCCGTGGCTCTCAAATCCCACAGCTCTGAGAAAACCTCATGCCTACTTTTTGTGATCTGATGGGGGAGCTTAATTATGGCCTCTCTTCATCATCATTTATTGCCCCTTCCCCAAAATACAGCCTAAATATTTAACTTTCTTTTTGACACAGCTGAAATGTGGATGGAGATGCACTCTGTTCTCTTTCTGCTAGGGCAACACAGTCTAGTATATAACCATTCTTTCTCACCACAATTTGCTAATGACAAATCACCTACACGAACTGTTTGTACAAGAGCTGATTCCAGTAATTTCGTATCTTCATTGCCATGCATTAAGTGCCAAAGTCTCTGCCAATTCAAGAGGCCTAACCTACCCCTTAAAGGTAAAAACACTTTCTCATTCACAATTTTTTTTAAACAGCAGCTTTTCCCTTCGTTTTTCACCACAGGGGCAATACAAAACACTAGGCAACAGAGACAGTTTCTTGCTCAGGCAGTACTCTTTGCCTATTGTCCTCCCGGAAGAAAATGAAACAGTATTCCCCAAGGTAATAGATATAACATTATTTTGAATACTAAAAAGATTTTCTGCTCCTGTGACCATGCCAGTAAACCAGGCCACTGAGAATGCCCTTTGTTTATGAATAGCAAATCTTACCAAACAACTGCAACAGTTCTCCATATTCTGGAGGAAGTCTTCAAATATTATTTACATGTTTACCATCCTCTTACCTAAAATAAATGTACATGTGGAAAAAATGTGGGTTTATAAGTATTTTTTTGAGATATACACAGAATTACCACCATTACAGGCAAGTACTAGTCATAAACATACAAAAAAATAAAGCAGCATTTCAGCATAAATTCTGGAGAACCTCCTCTTGGCATGGTATTTCAAATTTACACCACAACAATCAATTCAAACAGTCACAAACAGCACATGGTTTGAAGATGAGTGTACCTCTACATCAGATCTCTATGGGTTCCCCTCTGTGAAGAGACTCTATGAGCACATAGCAGCAATCCAGAGTGAACAACTCCTTCAGTGTGTGTGCTTTCCAGAGACATGGTCCATCTCAGCACCAACTGCCTACTTGTTAATTGCAAAATAAACTCTTGAAGTGTGTTGAAGGAATCACCACACACTAAAACACTGTCTCTTGCACATGATATAACACAGGTTTTTAAGTAGTTTCCTACTTAATCTTTTAAAACTCTTAACAACTCTCCTACCAATCTTTTCTTGCTCTACCAAGTTTAGTTAATCCCTCATATCATTTGTCAGTGTTCACAGAGCAATGCTGGGAGATGGGCAGTTCACCTTGGAGACCTGCTGTGGATATGGTTACAGTCTGACGTGGACTTTCCCTTTCCCTAGATGGCCACAGGCTGCTGAGAGCTCACTTGGCACTGCTGGAATTCTCCCTGGAGCTCCCAATGGCTTCTCCGGGTTGGGTTACATCAGCACACTGGGTGTCTTGCAACACCCATCTCTGCCACTCTGAATTTGGGCATCTGAATTCATCTCCCCACTCCAGTTGGTGAAGAGCAGCAGAGATCACGAACCATCTGTTCTGAACAGCTTTTTCCTGGTGTTTAGGACTGACTGACCCATGTTCAACAGCTGACTCTAAACTTCAACCCCCCTGAATGCCTTACGAGGGACCCCACACCCTGCGTGCCTTACGATGGGCCTCAACCTCCCCTACACACCTTACAGGTGACCTCAGTCCCCTGTGCAACTTCAGAGAGACTCTAAAAACCCTTTTATGTGCACCTTTTGCTAATCAGGCTGTGCACCCATACTCAACGCACTAAAGTAATTTCACCAACTATGTACGTAATGCTGCAGCAATGGGAAGTCTGAAATAATTTAAGAAATTTATTAAAAATAATTTATGTTTAGTTGAGTATAGTTTATGTTGAATACACTCTGGGAATTTTAACATTCATCCTTTGGATCCTCACTGCTTCAAAGATCTCAAGTGAACTCACAAAGTTCCCCATGAACTTCATGGCAACTGGATGTCTGAAGAAGGGGGGCTGTGAGGATGATGGCCTAGGGCCCCATTTGGATTGCCAAACTGTTAAGAAAACTTCCGTATCTGACCATGTCACAACCCACTTCGTTGGGGACATGACGTTCGCTGTAAGTTATTTGTTCACTTGAACAAAAACACCAGTCGACATGTCTGGGACTTTTATCCTTTTACTATATAGTCACCTAAAATCCAGCAACTGGCCCACTATGTAACTGCAGAAGTGTTGGCTAACAAGCTCTCAACTTTTACAACTAACAACCTCCCAGTCCTCACCACAGACTTTGGTACAAAGCAAGGGGTAGGATATGATAGCTATACTTTGCCAAGACATAACAAGAGAGGAGAGAAATAAAGACGGAAAAGAGAAATAAAGACAGAAAAGAGAAAGAGAAGGAAAATCTTGGTGACTTCGTAAAACATTCAAAACAAGGCTGAAGACTGCGATGATATCGCCACCTACACTGAATGTCATTCAATTAGATGGCATGATTCGTGACCTGACAGGCGTCAGTGCTGCTTCTTCAGTCGCGCCCGACTGTGACACTCCGGCGCAACACCACTCCCACCATGACCACCGTAACACTCTGCCAGGGACAAACACACCCCAGGCGCTTCCTTCCGCTTGTCAGGCGGCTCCGCCTCCCGCAGCAGCAGCGCCGGTGTCAGCTCCGCCCGCTGCCGCCAGGCGCTGGGCAGGACGTCACGGCGCCGCGCCGGCCCGGCGCTGCTGCTGCGTTGGCGGCGGTGCGCTGCCNCGCGGTGAACCTCGCTCTGGAGCGGTTCCGCTATGGCGAAGACAGGGGTTCGTGGGGCAGCCCGGCCGCGGGGAGCCGCGCGGAGGGGGGCGGGCAGCGGGGCCCGCGGGCTCTTCGGGCGGGAGCATCTCGGGCGGCCGCGCTGCCCCAAGGGGAGCCGTGTCCCGCACGGGTGCGAGGGGACAGCGCTGCCGCCAGTCCCGGTGTGCACGGGAAGCGTGGTGGGTTTGGGGGCTGATAAACTTGCAGCATCGAGGTCGTACGTCAGCGGTACTGCCTGTTGAGTTTTTATACTGGGGTTTTTAATTTTTAAATTATCTTTCCAGAAATGGAATTTCCGTCGTCTTTCACTAGAACTGAAAGAGCGTTTGTTCATCGGCTCTGTCATTCTCTTGGACTGATATCTAAAAGTAAAGGGTAAGTTTGACTCTCATTTTTCTGTATTATTTTCTCTTTTAAGTGCAAATTTATAGGATTTCATTATCAGTGTTAAAACGACCTGTGGTTTTTTTTAGCTTATCCTGCACTGTTGCAGGGAATGGTACTAGAGAAGAGCTTTAAAAAGTAGATATAAGAGTAAGCATCTCTGTGCTTTCCTTGATGTCTGAGTAAAAAAACTTGTGATGTGCTAGTTTGCGATGCAGTTTTGAGGATTTCATGTCCATAGAAAAGACTTCTCATGAAGATCTGTCCTGTTTTTTATTTTTCACTGCACTTTATTTTATTTTTCACTAACTAACGTGTGTTCAGAGGTTTTGCTTAGAATCTCCTACATTGACAGCTAAAGTGTAACTTAGAGTAGGATGTTCAAAAGAATGCTTCTGTTGGGAAGCATAGGAGGGGATTTGAGTGTTGCCAGCAGGCAGAGGGAGGTCATCCTTTGCCTCTACTCAGCACTGATTAGGCTACACTGAGAGTGTTGTGTCTGTCCAGTGCTAGGATCACCAGGAGGACAGAGACCTAGACTGGAGAGAGTTCAGTGGAGAACCAACAAACTGATGAAGGGGATGGAGCATCTCCTCTATGCAGAAAGGGCCAGAGTGCTAGGACTGTTCAGCCTGGAGAAGACAAGGTTCAGGGGGGTCTCAACAGTGTATATAAGCACTTGGAATGAGAATGTAAAGAGGACAGAGCCAGGGACTGCTGGAGGTGGCTGTGCCTCTCCTCACAGAGGCTGCCCCTGCCAGCACCTGTGCACCTGCACCGGTCTTCTGTCCCTGCCAGGGACAGGCCACTGGGCTCTTAGTGTGACCTTCTATTCTTACCCTTAGAAGTTGTTTTGAGAGGGTTGATACTTTGGTTGTAACCCAGGCGCAAGTTACTTCCGTTTCGAATGTATTTACAACAATTCTTTGCACTTCCGTGTCAGAGTTCAGTCTGAGAAGTAGTGCGGTGTTATGGTTAAGTGTTTTGGCTCCATTTCTACGTAATAAAACTTTGATAATGAACATCCTGAGATCTGATACGTTTTACTGGATTTTGTTAAGGCTTGGAGTGTTACTAGCAGGGAGCTTTTTTGTCTGTTCTGGCTATTTGTTGATTTTTAACTTCTGAATCTTTCGAGTTAGTCTAGAAGTCAGTTTGGTGTCATAACTCTCAGTATTGATTGATGAGATGATTGGTAGAGCTGGCCGTATTTTGGGAGACAAATGCAGTGATAACCTGGGCATAGTCATCCAGTGTCTGCAGTGACATGTTCTGCCCTACTCCCCATGAATAGTGGGTGCTTTTGATGATGACTATTGTGAATGCTGCATTATGTTACTTAGGACATTATTTGGAAGATTCTAGTTATGACATTTTACTTGAAAATAAGCTGAAAGTCATCTTGAAAGAATTATTGTCAAAGATCATTGCATGGAGGTGACTAGTTTGCTTATTCCTAAAATGCCTTTTTTTTCCTTTCTCCCAGAAAAGGAGCAAATCGATACCTAACTGTAAGAAAAAAGGATGGATCAGAACTAAAACGTACAGTAATGACTTGTGCCTTAACTTCTGGTACAAAACACATTGTTCGTACTTTAATGCGGAATTTTCCTGTCACGAATAAAGAACGAACAGAACTTCTGCCAAAGACAGAACGAGGAAATGCCTATGCTGTTGAATCTGGTATGTTCAGTGTGTCTTGTGATATGGACTTGTCAATCAACAGGACTTGAAAAAATAACCCACAACCCAACCACAAAACAAACCCCTCTATGTTCTGTCTCCTCTTCTGTCCTAACTGACACCCTTCTTTCCAAACAAACCTATTAATTTTCTCGTCTTTTATTTGTTAATATAGGGTCTTTTAAAACTGGTGTCATGAGGTGCTCGGGCAGTCATATCACCCACATTGCAATGTCTCCCTTGTATCAAGTTTTTTAAACAATGCTTTTAACGTGGGTGTTGCTGTAAGAGTTATGACTTTGAAAGTCATGTTGTGTTTCTGTGTACAAAGCTGGCTGTAGTGAACAGAAAACATAGCGGGATGCCTTGTTTTAAGGGATATTTCTGATTCATTATGTTTGTGCTTTAAATGCTTCCTTTGCTAGTTTTCTTTCTCTGTTTCGTTTTTTAATAGGATTGCTTAGTGAACAGAGGGAAATTATAATAAAATTACCAAAAAGCAATTTCTTAGGGATGTAGGGTATAAATTAATGAATAGTGTAAAATTTATCTTTTTTTAGTTCTCCGAAATGGTCTTTTTATCTGTAAGTCTGTGTTTGTCTTGGTAAAACAGTGTTTGTGATTTAATATATGAATCTGTTAATTGCATTAAATAATTGCATAATGCCTATATAATTGCATTAAAATTGAGTTTACAGTGAGCTTCTCATTCTTCTGGAAAATAATTATTAAGGAATTATAGAATACTGTTTACAATACTGATGTTGAAGTAGCCTCCTCAGAAGACTGCAGGTTCTTTAGCTACCTATGCACTGCTTTCTGATATATCACACTGCTGCGTGGCTCCAGGGCTCTCAATGCATCATGGTTCAATTAGTACGTGTTAAGACAAATCTTATTAGGTTATGTGGGACTGACTGAAAGGAGGTCTTAAAAGACCAATGAGGATGTGAAAGAAGGCATATGAATCACAGTAAAGCTGACTTTTTGTTGGAAAACAAACTTGTCAGTTTGGAATAACTTAAATGTTTACCTCTATGGTGGATTTTTCTAAGCAGACTCTTGAGATGGGAATGTGTAAACAGATACAAAGGCCAAGAAAATGTGCCCAAGGCTTTTTTTCTCAGGTTTAGTTTCTATTTCTCTTTAAGCACTTCATGCCTTTTTTTAGGTTTTTTTAACTCGAGCAATACACTGGGATAATGTAGTTGTGTTCAAAATTCCTATGAAAGTAAAAAAGTCCTTTGAGCTGTATTTATTTCAAGATTACCATGAAAATGACTTTTACATATGTCATGCGTTTCTCACTTCATCAACAAGGATGCTAATAAAATCAGGAGTGTTCGTTTCTAAGTACAGTTTTAAGCAATGCTTTAGTGACCTTCCTTTGTAATTTATTGACTTCTCTTTACAGAAAACAAAGAAGTGAACAAGACAAGTGGACGACTTAGTGATGGTGTTCCCCAGGTTCCTGTGAAAAGAGGGGAATCAGAGTTTGATTCCTTCAGGCAATCACTACCAGTTTTTGAAAAACAGGAAGAAATTGTCAAAATAATAAAGGACCATAAAGTTGTTTTGATTGTAGGAGAGACTGGATCAGGAAAAACTACTCAAGTATGTTTCTTTAATGAAATAAAAAACATAACAGTATTTATACCAACCTGATGCCAAATCTGTAAGATTTCTGTAATAATGAAATTTTTTTTTCTAGTTTTAAGGTTTTTGTTTTCCTGTATGGTTCGGAGTCTTGTGTCCGCGTTAACTTTTTTACTTTTGCAATACTAAGCCAGCAGATACATATAAAAAGCATAAATGATTCTGGACAATTTTCTGATGGCTACCAGTTTTTCATTAAAATAATTATAGAATATTGAAGGGAAAGTAGCTATAGTTTTGTATACACTTTTTCCTTCTAAACCTAGTTGTGTTCCTAGTATCTAGAGTATTATTGTATTAAAATGAAAGATTACCTAAAGCGTTTTTTTAATAGATTTCCTTGAGGCAGGAGAGAGAAACTTTTTTTGGTTCGTTGGTTAGTTCGGATTTTTTGGTTTTGTTTTTGTTGTGTTTTGTTTGAAACAGATCAAACTTAATAGCAGAAATTGGTTCTTGTGGCCTTTTTGCCACTTCAGGTACATTTGCAATGATAATCCTCTTGTGAGTCGTTTTGCAACCTATGTGATATTGAGGTGCAGTTAAATTGTTTCTCTGTGATAAAAAAGTTACGAGTTTATCAAACTAAAAAGTAAATTTAAACCACTTCTTTACAGATCCCCCAGTTTATTCTTGATGACTGTCACAAAAATGGAACTCCCTGCCGTATATTTTGCACTCAGCCAAGACGTTTGGCAGCACTTGCTGTGGCTGAAAGAGTGGCAGCAGAAAGAAGAGAAAAGATTGGCCAGACAGTTGGTTATCAGATCCGATTAGAAAGCAGGTACTGATGACATTTCTTTGAAAGTGAGTTGATCTGGTGTTGGTGTCTTTAGTTATGTGAGTATTTAAACTACAGTGTATTTGGGATGCAGCCCAGTAAAATATCTGTGTGTAAAATATAGGTAGGATATGTTATTTTGGGTAATGAATGTTTAAGAGTTGAAAAGGACGTTTTTTCTCCTGTATTTTGCAGTTTCATGCAGTGAGTTGTTCTATAGAACTGAACTGCAAGTGCTTTCTCCTGATTTCTTCTAGGGAGTATATGTGTGGATATCCTTTTCCTCTCTACTTTTAACCTAAGTAGATCTAAACGTTCTGCAAGCTTTGAAAATAGGTAGGAAGACCAGCATGCTGTAACAAAAGCTATATAGTGAGAGTTGATAGGGCACATAAAAGGGAAAGGAACAAAACTGGAAAGTGAATGACTACCAATCTACTTTGGGTTAACTTTAATCTGTTTCAGCTTTTATCTTTAAAGCAAAAGCAGAAATTCTAGATGACCTGAGGAATTTGTTCCTAAAGCAGAGCAGGGATGGATGAAAGTCTGAAGATTCTGTGTGGTTTCTAAACTCTTTGAATTGTATAAATAGTGAGATTTTCAGGAATGGGCAGCAGTTGGGATACAAGTGAAAAGAAGATGGCAAAAGGTGTGGCTGGTTATGTTGCTTATATTGATGAAGGTAATACATTTCTAATGAAAATGAATGCACTTCATTTCAATGAGTGCAAACGAACAGCAAAGCCAAGTTAAGGAATTTTAATATGCGTACCAAAGGTCACAAGGCTATTAACGGATTAAAGGAGCAAGTAAAGATGAATTGCAAATAAGGTGTATGATTAGTATGTTGAAGGATTATGCTGAATGAAGAAAAACAAAATATAGGTCAGATGGAAGAATTACTGGAAGCAGTGCAGAAGAATCAAAAGTTCACTTGAGAAAGTACAAAAGGGAGAGATGGCAGTGTTTCTGTCTCAGCAAAAAGTGTTGGATGGAAATGTTTGCAGTAACACAGAAATCTATTTTTTGAACTTTTAGTGTTTATTAGACAGTAGTGGTGATTTCTAGAAGGCTGCTGAAAAAAAGAAAAGAGTAGAGATTAAAAAAGTAAAGCACTTCCATCTGGTATGTGTTCCTTGAATTCAATGTGTAAGAGTATTTTTGAAATGAAGAAAAATTCCAAACTTGAAAAGAAATACACAGACATATGTGTGTGTGTTCCTTTGTATAGTACTGTATGATTGTTTCTGGAAGTATGCAGTACTTAAAGTGACAATGTTGGAGGAAGTAGAGGCAATTGCTGTTTTTACTTGCACAGCTAGCACTGCCACAGGTAGTAGCTACTTTTAAAGAATTTTAGATTCTTGAAAAATCAAAGCATTTGAAAAGGTTCAACTGATTTCTTTGTGATTCAGTCAAGTATAGTGTATTGGGTTTGTGTGGCAAGGTTTTGGTAGTGAGGGGGGTGTTTTTTGTGAGAACAAGCTTCCCACATGTCTGATAAAGCCTCTGCCAGCTGGCTGTAAGAGAGACCCGCCTCTAGCCGAGGCTGAGCCCATCAGCAACAGTAAGCATGACTCTGGAATAACATTCGAGAAGAAAAAAAATCTGCACAGCAGTATAAAGAGAGGAGTGAGAATATGTGAGAGGGACAGTTCTGCAGACACCAAAGTCAGTGTAGAAGAAGAGGAAGGAGATGCTCCAGAAGCCAGAGCAGAGATTCCCCTGCAGCCCGTGGTGCAGACAGTGGTGAGGCAGGATGTTCCCCTGCAGCCCATGGACATCCACAGTGGAGCATATATCCACCTGCAGCCTGTGGAGGACCCCAATACCTGAGCAGGTGATTGCCCAAAGGAGGCTGTGACCCTGTGAGAAGCCTGTGCTGGAACAGGCTGCTGACAGGACCTGTGGCCCCACTGAGAGAGGAGTTTTCACTGGAGCAGTTTTGCCAGTGGGACTTGTGAACCTGTGGGAGTCCCATGCTGGAGCAGTCTGTTCCTGAAGGACTGCACAGCATGCGAGGGACCTACACTGGAGTAATTTGTGAAGAGTGTGAGAAATCCACCTTGTTAGGAGGATGGAGTGGCAGACTGTGGTGAACTGACCACAGCCCCTATTCCCTGTCCCCCTGTGCACTGAGGGGTAAGAATTAGAGAAAATTGGAAGTTAAGCCTGGGAAGAAGGGCAGGGTGGGGGAAGGTTTTGTAACATTTGATCCTGTTTCTCATTATCCTACTTGGATTTAATTGGTAAGACACTAAACTAAGTTGCACAAGTCAAGTGTGTTTTGCCGGTGATGGTAACTGGTGAGTGATCTCTCCCGGTCCATACCTTGACCCATGAGCCTTTTGCTATGTTACTTCTCCACTGTCCAGCTGAGGAGGAGAGGGATAGAGCGGCCTGGGTGGGTGCCTGGAATTCAGCCAAAGTCAGCCTACCACATGTAGACAAATACAAAGACTATATCTGAGGACATTCTGAAGAATTGAAACGTGTTTTTTCAAGGCAGTCCACACTGAATTTTCCAGTAAATTAATACAACATGGTGAGGTTCTCAAGGTTCTGTTTCACTTGCTTATTAATTTAGAAAAAAATGCATCTCACCTTGTTAATTAATCCCTTGTCAGAAGTTTTGAAGTATTAGCACTAAGAATCCTTAGGAACTCTTAGGAAACCAGCATAGTTTACAAATAGTATGCATGAGCTCTTTGGTGACAGAACTGTGATTCCACTTCTGGTGAGGAGCTGTTCAATCTTTAATTTTTAGTAAGTAGTGGAAAGCTAGCAGCATTTAAATGGTGAAAAAAGCTGAAGCATCTTTGTGAACTGTTCACTAGGGTTTCTCCAAAGACACTGGTAACCTTTTGCACTAATGGCATACTGCTTCGCACGCTGATGGCAGGAGACAGCACTCTATCAACTGTGACACATGTTATTGTGGTAAGGATCTTGTATTTTGAGTGAAATGGAGGAGTATGTATTGTTTCTTAATTGGAGTATGAGATCCTAGTTTTCTGTATTAATTTGATGAACATTTAAGGTGTTTTTGTTAAGTTAGAATCTGAATTAACTTTAAAGAGTTACTAATTTTTTTATCGTAGTATGCATATTTTCCTGGGGTTTGTTCATTTTTTTCTTGTAAAAGCATCTTATTTTAGGTTCATGCCAATAATTAATTTTGGAACTGTGATTGTGGAGGGCAGAGGTCTAAATTTTTCTGAATTTCCTCAGTCAGCAGAAAAGCCTTAGGAAGGCGTACGTAGATATGGTTCAATGCGAGTGTGTCAGAATTGCTGTTACCATGTACTTGATTTTGCAGTACCAAGTTTGCAGTCCCTTCGTTTGCCCAATGTTTTCAAGACAAAATGCAGTCTAATTTCTAGCAAATAATTTGTTTTCATGTATGATTATGCGAATTTCCCATTGTGGAGTTTGATAAGTCAGTGGAACCAGAATGTTTACTGCAAGTTCTCCACTGTTGAAAACAGAAAAAAACATGGTAGTTTTAGGTGCCTGTCTGTTTACCAAGGAGGAAAAAACCACAAGAATGGTTTGTGCATTCTTGATTTCAGCCTGCAAATCTTGTGTTTTGGTTCTTGATTCATACATTTAGAATATAAAACTAAACAGAAGATAGATAAAGGTGATTAATCAGTCATGTGCCTTAATGATAAGCTTTGTGCGTGATTTAATGGATCTAAGAAATCTATCTTTTTTTCTCATTATGTGGTATCCTACAGTTCTTTTAATGCTCATCAGTTGTAAAGGGAGATTTTACTGAAATAGGATTTGCAGGATTTGCAGTTTGTGGCATTGTCTTGAAAATGAGATTCAAGTGCAAGAATTAGAGAAGTTACAGATACTCATTTTGATCTCTGAAATTAAGGTCTATGTGGGTTGTGCATTGCAGTGCAGTGTGCTCTGGTATCTTTATAAAACTTTTTGAAGTTTTTTTTTTACTTTTGGATAGTTTTTTAAAAAATCCTTCCTAAGTTAAACTTAAACATTTTAATGCGTCTGTAATGCACCATGAAATTACATATTTCAGTTTTTAAAAAATTCATACTTGTGAAAAGTTATGATCTTGGATCTGTGATGTTTATATGTTCTTTTTCTTTTTGTTTTTCTTTCCGGTCTTACAGGATGAAGTACATGAGAGGGATAGGTTCAGTGACTTCTTGCTAATAAAATTAAGAGATGTGTTGCAAAGCCATGCTAATTTAAAACTAATTATTTCTAGTGCTGCTCTAGATGCAGATCTCTTTATTAGGTATTTTGGATGTTGCCCAGTACTACACAGTAAGTAAACTCTTAACTTCACCTAATTAAACTCTTAAATCTCAGTATACCTGCCCTGAGACTCATAGATCTTAACTGAACTGTACCAAACCATTCTGAGTAAAGGCACATGATAAATACCCTGACAGTTACAGCAGTGGTTGTTCTTTGTTTACTTATGTTTGTTGTTTCTTAACTATTTGCACCTACTTCAGAGCAAGTGTCTTTATCAGTGGATGTTCTGCCAATGCAGGGATGTCCTGGCCCCCTCCATGTTCAATCCAAGAAGGAGGAAAAGTTTCTTAAAGTGCTGGTCTGCATAGTGGTACAGACCCTAGGATTTACAGGACTGTGATACCTATTAGTATATTCCAGTAGATTCTAATTCTGGCTTTAGAGATTGCTACTAGTTGCTGGATAAAACTCAGACAACTATATCTGTTCATTTCTGACATACAGTCCTGGGCAAATTGGGGTTTATGTTTCAATCACATGATTCTTTGCTTCGTTTAGAATTTTCTCTACGAATCATTGGTTAATTTTAGGGGATGTTCACGAGAAAGAGTTATTTTTTCTTATTTACGCATAAAAGTGTTCATTTCTGGTTTTCAGTTTTGAGTTGTTGCCTAGGAAAATAAGGCTTGCAGCTTGTTGGAGGCAGGAATGTAAAAGTTACACATGATTTTAATATTGGGCAATTTTTTTTTTGGAGAAGAAAAACCTCATTTTAATTTTTGTGCGGCTTTCCAGTTTACTTTTTTTGCGACATCTCATCCTTTTAGATCAATTGATTTATTTTGGAAATTCTGACTACTATCTCTTTCCTCAGTTTACCACAGTGGTTACACTGTTATCACATACTGGGCTTTACAGGATAATCACAATTGAAAAGATGCTTTTTTGAATTTTGCTAATTTAAGAATTAAAAAAAGATTTAGATACTTTGTCTGTTAATGTCATGAAAAAGGTTGATTCTTCAGTAGTATAGCTGACAAAATCCTAACCACAGAAACCAACATTTTTTAGTTGTGGGTTTCTGTAGTACACCGAGTCTGTGATCGGTGTTAGAAGACTTCCTCCATGGCAGCTTCTAAAAATGTGTGAGCTGTAGCTTGTCCTTTTTGAAGGAGAGAAAAGTCCTAGGTGATGTGAACTTAGCTGTGGTAAATGTCTGCTAAGGAGCCAAAAACAGGTATTAATTCTTCTCGTGTAAAAAAATAATTTAATGTCCATAAATAAGGTCTAGAAAACAGTGATGTTAAAAGAGAAGTCAGGGTAAGTTCTTAGGAGGGAAAGACCATGGGAAGTAGTTGGTAAAGAAAGCCAAAATTGGCTGTACTAATTGAGGACTTTGAGAGAAGTCCATGTCCTCATATACGTCTGATGAAAGAAGGGACTTGAATACAAATATGGCAGTCTGCTTGTGAGATCTTACACTAAAACTGTCTTAATTGCTCTTTTATTATGTAGTTCAGGTGGCTGACACAGTAAATTCTTTTTTGTACACCTAAACAAAAGTGGCTATTTTCTTCTTCTCATTTGATAAAATTGCAGTAAATAACTGTCAATCTTATATCTCTTGCTATTAACACTTAATAGAATTGAAGAGGTTAATGAGAAAAAAGGTACGCAGTTGGCATTTCCTTTTTTTTTTTTTTTTTTTGTGGCCCAATCCCTTAAAGAAAGTAAACTCAAGTGAAGATACTCCTACGAGACTTTCCAAGGAATATAATGATTCATTAAACTGGGCCCTAATCATGTTTAATTCACTTTCCGGTCTATAAAAACTGTTTTTAAGAACTAATATTCTTAAAGTGAATCCAGAGAATATCTAATCCTTCGTGAATTACTTCTGCTTTTAGTCCAAGGAAGACCTTTTGAAGTTAAAGAGATGTTTCTGGAGGACATTTTGCGAAGCACTGGGTATGCAAACAAAGAGATGGTAAAGTACAAAAAAGAGAAGCAGCAAGGTTAGTGAACTTGTTAATTGTAAAGGCTTGGCAATGAGTCTCATTGATTGACTGAACAACAAATAGGATGATTCTCTGTTAATCTGAAGTCAGATTGGTAAATGAGACATGATTAGATGACAGCAAGTATCTTTAAAACTCTATGTTTACATGGTTGACAGAAATGTTGATTGAAAAAAATATTTTTACTTTCAGTGGTTATATTCTTACTTCTTTCAGTTAATAAATGTTATATTTTTCCTAATTATTATGAAGTAGAATTGCGAACAACTGGGGTCTTTGCCCACATGAGAACTATAGAAACATAAGATACAATATGCTGACATTTAGGTGCAAATTAAAGTGCAGCCATTAAAGAAGGCGGGATTTTGTACATCTTGTACAGAAGCGGTTTGTATTGTTAACATTTTTCAGTGCGTTCTTCAGACATGGATGCATGTAACGTATTTAGCTCAGGAGCATTAACACACTTGAACCAAATATAGGGGGTTCTTTTCAATTGATAAGTATTTGAGTATATTGATTACAGTATTTGAGAAGTTTTTCTGGCAGCTGAAAGTAATGATCCTAATGAGTATTTAAAAAAAACAAAAAAGGCCAACCCAAAAGCTATAACATACAATCCTAACTGCATGTTTAGCGTGGTGCTCAGCTCTGATCGTTGTGGGTAGATGTGCCGGTTTGGCCAAAATCTAGTAATACAGCCCCTGAGAAAAAACCAGGTTGCAACCACCCTTCCCCCCACAGGGTTCGGGAAAAAAGGAAGTTTTTCCTTGAAGGAAAGTGATAGAGATAAAAACTATTTATTTTAACAAGCACACAGGAAAAGGATAATGATGCTAAATAATGAATTAAAACCCTCGCTATAGAGAGAAACCTGGGAAGATTTCAGAGTCCTTCTGTAGGTGTGGTCTCTCTCCTCCTCGGAGCTGGTCGGTGAGGGCGTGGGCCCACCCCCGGGCCTCGGGGAGAAAATTCTCCTGATGTGTTCTGATGTTGTTGAAACAGTTCAGAAGAGAAGAAGGGAAAAAACCAAAGTCCCAGGAAACAAAATTCAGCTCTCTGTCTCACGCCAAGAGGGAAATAAAACCAGCTGGCTGAAGNACCCCAAGACAGAAGAAAAGCTCAGTTGAGGCCCTGATGGCTTCTACTGTTTTAATTGTACACAGAAGTTAGTTGTTACATGCAGCAGTTACGTCACTGCTCTTTGGTACTTCACTTCTGGAGGAAGATCTGGACTGAGAATTGTGTCGAAGTTACTTAGGAAGCTCATTTGAATGCAGCAAGTTGGAGGCTTAATGGGTTAAGCAACCAAGTGGTATTTCTTACCTTGTTCTTACAGCAGTGTTTGCAGTGGTGCACTTTGGGTGCCCTTAATGGAATTTATATTGGACTGATAGCAACGTTCTAAATTAAATAAGAGATCTAATAGTTTTAACTTTGTTAAGACTTGATACAGCTTTTTTTTTTAAACTGAAAATAGTAGATAATTAGGATGACTGTAAAACTTTTCATGGAAATCCTTTATGCATTCTAGAAGAAAAACAGCAAAGCACTCTTACTGAGTGGTGCTCTGCTCAAGGAAATAGTAGTGAGCTGGAACCTGAGAGACCGAGATCTGTCCCAAGGGCAACTGAAGAGTGTTATCTGTTGGGTGATGGTGGTGACACAGTATTTAATCAACTGGTAAGTTTTTCCATTTGTTGGGAGATATGTTTAAATCTGCTTTAGAAACTGTTTTCTAAAGATACTACTCCTGTAGAATTTCTCGAAGGATATTAACATATTTTATAGATGATTTCTTTCTAATTATCATGAACTACTGTAGCTGAAGTGTGCTTTTCAGTTACACTGGTTTGTACATAACTTTTCTTCAGATTAAATGGCTGAACTGCCATTGCTTAAAGCACTTGCATATGATACAATAAATGCTTTAACTGCAGTAAGTGCTTTAATGCTGGATTTCTGATTGTTACTTGGAAAAGCAACCGTTCAATTTCTTCATGTGTAATAGATCAGAATAAAGATAAGTCTTGGAAGACATCCATCTTTCAATACTGTGTTTTCTCTTCAGACTGAAAAAGATGTTAACTGCCTTGAACCATGGTTAATAAAAGAAATGGATTCTTGTCTTTCTGATATTTGGTTACATAAAGATATTGATGCCTTTGCTCAGGTGTTTCATCTCATTTTAACTGAAAATGTCAGTGGTAAGTTTATCATCTCATTACATACGAAAAAACAATAGCAAAATTACTTGAATTTTCATAGCTACTTTATATCCAGTTTCAAATGTTGTTACGTTTGAATTCTGATGCCTGTTGGAAAGGTGAATAGAACTAGCAGAATTAATTAATTGTTTAGTTATTTTTTGTTTGTACTTGTTTTGAAGTATTAACAGATGTTTTGGCGTGTCTAAAGTAGTGTTAAATTCACATGAACTGAGTGGTGGGATGAAGTCAGAAAACAAATTCTCTATGGCCTGGATTTTAAAAGTTGTTTCAGTGACATTCATACCACATTTAGATGGAAAAGTAAGACTGTTTTTATTTGGTTTGCTGGTTTATTTGTTTATTTATTTATTTATACTTCTCAGTTGATTATAGGCACAGTGAAACCAGTGCGACTGCACTAATGATTGCTTCAGGGAGAGGCTTTTTGAGTCAAGTAGAGCAGCTGATCAGTATGGGAGCAAGTATCCACTGCAGATCATCTAATGGCTGGTAAAAACAAACAGACAAACCAAAACATAGATTTATTTGTCAACATACAAATGAGAGAAATTTCTATAATGTTTAAACTGATGGCTAACTTAACAGACTACTGTAAGCAATAGTAAGTTTTGACAGTCGAAACATTTTCTAACTTCTGTTCATCACACTGTATTCTGAAAATTAAAAGTTGAATTCTTAATTCAGAGTCTTGGGCTGTGTGTCTTTTGAGGTGAGAAATTTTAGAAAGATTTCTGTGTAATTCTTTCAGGATGGCTGTGGACTGGGCTAAGCGCTTTGGACAGACAGAGGTTGTTGACCTATTGGAATCCTACAGGTAAGCTATAACTACTTCGCAGAAACAGTTGAAGGGAAATTTGCATTTTGTCTTCTAATCGGAACAGTTTTTAGCTTTTTATGCCTTTAAATCTGACCTAAATAGCAGGACTTATTTGAGACTAGGTATGTTTCAAAACCACGCCTTCTAAAAAAAAAATGTGTTTTTTTTCAGCCTCATAGTGATTATGTTTGTGCAAATCCTAGGATAAATGTAGTTAGAGTGGTGTAGACTTCTTTCATGTCATTATCTTTTATCATTTTGATGTTGGCATTGCTATCATGATTATATGTCTAGGCAGGATGTGAGTGTGGTAACTTATATAAATAGACAGAGATGGTGATTCTGCCATGTACTGTTTTAATTTCAGATGCTTATTTTAGAAACAAATCTGTTGTGTTTTTATCTATACATTGTTGATACATAGTAGCCATATTAAAGCAACCTTATAGAAGTAACATGTACACTAGGTCATTTAAGGACTGGTTTTTGATTAACTTACAGTTATAGTTTTTGTTACCATTTTGTAGAGACCAATATTTTTTGAACACTTCTTAGTAGTTTCTGTTTGTGTAGTACTTGCTTATGGGAGGAAAATGTTTGGGAAATACATTTCTTTTAAATATTTTTTATTTAGCAGGTAAACAAGTGGTGTCTTGACTTCGAGTTCTGACACTTTGCTTATGGTTGTGTTTCAATGAAGTGTAAGAAAATTAAAGTTAATGCTAAAAATTGAAGTTTCATTCTTTGTTGGATTACACTTAAATCAGTGAGCTACAGTAATAATATTTTGGAGGTGCTGTTCTCCTGCACTTTAAAATTCGAAAGGAGTAGTCTTGCTGATGTTGATCTAAGTTTAGTTGGTGGGTGAATGCAAACTTGAAATGAATAGCCTTGACTCTGGTCTGTGCATTTGTCTATTTTAGTGCTTCAGCAGGATTTGGAAATCTGGATGAAAGTTCCCTGGTCCAAAAAAGTGGTAGTGACCTTAGTGCAGAGGACAGAGAACTGTTGACAGCTTATCATCACAGTTTTGATGATGAAAAAGTGGATCTGGACCTCATTATGCACTTACTTTATAACATCTGTCATAGTTGTGAGACTGGTAGGTATAAACACACACTCCCAGTAAATTACTGTGCATTCAGCCTTTGATGAATGCTGCCCTTCTTTTGGAAACACTTGATAGGTAAAACCTTCCAAGTGCTCGTCTACACAGTACTGGTAGATATTTTAAGTGAATTTGCTGCTGAACTCTGCAAACCTGCTTCTTTTTCAGGAGCAATTTTAATATTTCTTCCTGGATATGATGAGATAGTTAGCCTGAGGGACCGTATTCTTTTTGATGACAGGAGATTTGCTGACAATGCTCACAGGTAAAGCCTCTAGTTCCTATGGCTGAGGTTTTCATTGCTTCTTTTAAAAATATTTAAATGTGCTCTTTGTCTTGCATTAGCTACCAGGTTTTCATGCTTCATTCAAATATGCAGACTTTGGATCAGAAGAAAGTGCTTAAAAGTCCGCCTCCTGGAGTGCGAAAAATAGTGAGTTTTAGAGGACTTTGTCAGATACAATGTTAATCTGTTTTGTCTTTGCTTTTAACTATAGTTTTGATTGTATCCTGTTTCATTTGCAGATTCTTTCTACAAATATTGCAGAAACCAGCATAACAGTCAATGATGTTGTATTTGTTATTGACTCAGGCAAGGTGAAAGAGGTATGATTGGTTAAAACTTCCTGTGGCAAGTAAACTTCCTACTGTTATTCTGTAATACATAATAAGTAAATTTTAGAGTACCATTTTTTTATAGTAGCCTGAGAGCTAGTGCATGTCAAGTAACAAAGATCACTGAGTTTTGACATTCATTTGTTTTATGACAAATACTGTAAATAATTAGATGTTAATAAACCTTCTAAAACCTATTGTAGATTGAAATGTTGATATATCTTTTTTTTTTTAATTTAGAGTTTCTGTTAGTTTTTTAGAAACAAGTTCATCTGTTTAGACCACTGTCTTCTTGAGACTTAAGAGAGCATTGGGAATTCCCTTTGTCCTACTATTGTGTCAAGTCCAGATCTAATCCATTAAGTGTTTAAGTATTGTTTCTGATGTGTTGAATGCACATTCCCAAATTACTTGTTAAGGAAAAGTGAGATAATATAATGAGGTAGTTTAAGACCTATTGTGTGTCTTTGAAAATGAAGTTGGATTTCGTAGGGGAGATACATGCCAAATTTCTAAAGTTCTCATGGTATACGGTTTTTCTGTGACTTTGCATCAAATGTAGGAAAATAAAGATGTAATTTCCAAGTGAGACGAAGAAAACTTTAATCAATATAATATATTTTTTCCTGAATTGTGATAATTCAAATATGAACAGTCCATATCTTTTATTGACTCACAATTACCTACTGACTAGAAAACTTCCATTTAGGAAACTAGCACAAAGACAGTGTGAAACAGGTATTGTAAATTCTATTGAAAGGAAATGCTTCAGAGCATACGTTTGTGCCAGAATCTGCTGGTGTTTGTTCAAATTATTTTTTCTGTTTTTTAAAGAACTTCTTTTAATAGCTCATTAATAACTTTTATTTCATGTGTCATGTTTAATTGTGGTTTTATGTTCCTTGCTCTGCTTTTATAGAAGTCTTTTGATGCACTGAGCCGTGTTACAGTGCTAAAAATGGGGTGGATTTCAAAAGCCAGTGCTGTCCAGAGAAAAGGCAGGTAATAAATGCTTCATACTGATTTTTATTTTGGAGCTGTCCACCATCCCGTATGTTAAGAGTAAAGTACAAACCTATAGCAGCCACACAGGGTAATGTTTCTCGCCTAGTCCAGTATCATGTTGAAAAGTGGCTAATACTTCTTCTCTGCAGTAAATTAAGAGTCAGCATTATTTCCTTGGAGTAATTTCCCAAGATACAGAAAAGTGACACTCAGGAATATCTCTGAACTTACATTATGGCTAGGTTGCTGCTCCGCTATGAACTTTTCCTCTTTCTGCCACGTAGCACCAACAGCCACAGTAAACTTGCCTGTGGGCAAAGGACTGCCTGCTGCTAGGTTTTAATTGATACCTTGGCATCCCTTCTTTAGAAGTGACACTGAGCAGTGATTCCTTATTGACCATCTCCAAAGTATTCATGACTTAACAGGCCATGTTCGTGCTCTTCCCAGCACAGTGAGTGAGGGCTGAGAAGTTACGTATATAGATAGCAATAAATGCCTGTTTGGAGACATGATATTGTCATTATCCTCCAGGTTTTTGAGCATGAATTGTGAGCATTTGCTGTCTCTGTTCCTTCATTCACACATTGTATGGTCTTCATTCTACCATTTACATCTAGAGTAACTTCTTACTGGGGAATGTGAAGAGGAAGAAATAAAATTTGCAACGTAGATTCCTTATGGCACAAGATTTGGATTGATCTCAAGTTAGCAAAAAAATGATACCGCTTTGTTTAGATAGGCCTTACTTTTTTTCTCCAGATTTTTCAGTGTAGGGTTAAAATTATAATAATATTATAANAAATAATAAAATTATATAAATTTCCATACTGTCAAAAATAATTCATGTACTGGAAAACTTTAAATTCGTCTGTGGGACTTCCTCTTCACAACAAAACTGCCATTATCTTAGACCTTCTGCATTTGCATTCTAAGTTTGGGTGTGTTGTTTTTTGTTTGGTTGGATTTTTTAAAAAAAAAGAAATTCTAATTTTCACAGCTTCCCATATTTCTTTTTCCAGGGCTGGGCGCTGTCAGCCTGGGGTCTGTTTTCGTCTCTTCAGTAAGCTTCGATTTGAGAATATGTTGGAATTTCAGACTCCAGAACTTCTAAGAATGCCACTTCAGGTGCGTATTCACTTAGAAGTTATAACTTTTAAAAAATGTATTATCATCAGACTATACTAATAACTCCAAAAAGGTGCATATCTCTTTTCTTCTTCCCAGACCTTAATAGTATATTTTTCTTTTTAACTTGCAGGAACTTTGTTTACACACAAAACTTCTGGCTCCAAGTAATTGTTCAGTTGTTGACTTTCTTATGAAAGCTCCTGATCCTCCACCAGCTTTAATTGTGAAAAATGCTCTGCAAATGCTCAAGGTCAGCAGATATTTAGATGGAAATTGTGTTTAATCAGTATTTGTGGTGTGGTAACATAGCTTACTGACTTTTAATTATACTGTAAGTCTTGTTCAGTTGCTTAAGGATGCTTTGAATTTTTGTTTGTTTTCATTTTGCATGTGTGTGTGTATGTATTTTTCCATGCTAAGGGAAGGGACTACTGTAAAATCTCGTCTTGAACTGAAACTAGTTTGACTTGCTTCTTTAGTGTTTGGGAGCAAGCCTAGGTACTATCCAATATTCGTCTCCTTTCTGCTTTCATTGTACATTAGTTTTGTCACCTTTCCCCTTCTGCACCTTGTCCCTACATCCCCCCCTTTTCTCTTTTTTCAAACAGGCTATAGATGCCATGGATCTTTGGGAAGATCTCACTGAACTTGGTTATCATCTCACTGAATTGCCAGTGGAGCCACACTTGGGTAAAATGGTGTTGTGCGCCGTTGTTTTGAAGTGCCTGGATCCTGTTCTTACCATTGCTTGTGCTCTTGCCTACCGAGACCCTTTTGTGCTTCCCACACTGGCCTCTCAAAAGCGTGCAGCCATGCTGTGTAGGAAACGTTTCACTGCGGGAACGTTCAGCGACCACATGGTGCTTCTCAGGGCTTTTCAGGTATCCTTTCAGAACAAGGACTGTTCACAAGAGATCACACATCAGAGTAAATGACATACTAGCCAAGCTGGATGTAGAGTAGTTAACTATGGCTTTCCTGTATATTGGAGTCACAGATTTCTGAGGGAACACATTTTGTCTGATCTTTTCAAACCTAGTTAAATTTTGGAAGTTCCAGCAAGATCCTGCTTTATATTCTGCTACATGGATGACTTAAAATAGTGATCTTGACATAATGATCTATATAATGACATCATGAACTTAATGTAATTATCATTATGGTTAGGTTAGGGAATGGGGAAAAAAATCTAGTAGTTAAACAAAAAAATCAGGTTTGATACTTTTACTTTGGTTAATTTTATTGATCTAAGTGTAATTTTTAAACCTTTGAATTTTTTTCATTTTAGATACTTAAATTAATAGGCGTGTATTAAAAAATTATTCTTTACAGGCATGGCAGAAGGCACGCAGTGATGGCTGGGAGAGAGCCTTCTGTGAAAAGAACTTCCTGTCTCAAGCCACAATGCAGATCATTGTAGGAATGAGAACACAGTTGCTTGGCCAGCTTAGAGCCTCAGGTAAGTAGATTGGAAAAAGTTCTGACAAAATTTTAGAGCTAAGTGTATACAAATTGTAACAAGAATAGTGTTCACTTGTCATTTTCCTTTCTTAAGTTAAAAAAGACCAGTACGTATTCATGCTGGGCATGGTGGAGATGCTAGAGTGAGAAAACGTGGGGAACAGCTGGCATAACTGAAAGCACCCTGATTGTTCAATATCCTGCTGTGTTGCAGTGTGAGGCACGTTTCTTTGGGTTTTTCTGTTCTAGTAAATTTTTTCATGAGGCAGTTCTTAAAACGAGTTCAAAATCTAGGTTCTGAGGCAGAGTCAGTTAATTTCAGCTCAAGCTGCATGTCCCTGGAGAGTGTCCTGAATAAAGAAATCCCTGGGCCTTTATACCCTTACTCTCAGTGCGCCTGATCTTCCTTGTGGCCTCGCACACTCTTCTTGATCCAGTGGCAGTTTGTGGTCTGGGGTCTTCTACTGCCTCATTGGATTCTTTCTCCATGTCCAGTGTGGGCAGCCCCTTAGCTGCTCTTGTATTCCAGCTTAAGCCTGCCTTGGGGCCCTTCCAGGTCTCATCCTTTATGCAAAGGTATCCTGTCTTTCTCTGTTTCTTCCCTTGCTTAGCCGTTCATGCTAACAAACAGTTCATTTAAAGTTCACCTATACTAGGTTTTGAGCAGGGCCTACTCATGCTGAGCTGTAAGCAAGTTACAATTACACTTAAACTACACAATGTCTAATATTCTATTAAGTAAAGAAGTATTGTAAAAAGGAATTCTATTCTACGTTTGTATGAAATCCCTTACCAGGAAGGATTTCAGTGTAAGGGTTTCTTCTTGGTGCTGTTAGTGTTGGCAGTTGTGAAAAATGCAACTAATTTCTGGTTTATTTCGCTTTTTTTTTTCCAAATCCCTTTTGAGAAACAAAAAAGTAGATCTTGAATACAAGAAAATATAACACAGTTTTTGACCTCTTTCTTTCTTCAGGTTTTGTTAGAGCCAGAGGAGGAGCTGATATTAGAGATGTTAATACTAACTCTGAGAACTGGGCTGTAATTAAAGCTGCCTTAGTGGCCGGGATGTATCCCAATCTTGTGCATGTAGACAGAGAGAGCCTGGTTTTAACTGCACCAAAGGAGAAGAAAGTGCGATTTCATCCTACCTCTGTTCTTAGTCAACCTCAGTATAAAAAGGTAAAGCCACTTAAAACTTTTTAGAAAATATTTTTTCTGGCAGGCAATAGAATGAAAAATTTGAGTTGGTTTATTTTTCCAGTGTTTCAGTTAGTCCTGCTAAGTGGAACAAGACAAAATGGTAAAAAAAAAAAGCTAGTTTTAAAAGTATTTTGAAGATGTAACAATCTCTGCTCATTGTTATGAGGAAAAAGTTCTGCTCTGCAACCGATAATTCTTTAGATCCTCTTATAAGCAAAATACTTTGTTTCAAGGTGATAGGAGTGAGGTGACTGTGAGTCTGATTGAATTTTCTTGTACTTTTTTAATTCATGTCTATGTAAATATTTATGTATTTATTTCTACATACATAAAGTAATAATTAAGTTAAAGTTTATTTTAATTACACATAGAGGATAAAATAGCCTAGTCTTACTTGCTCCTGCTCAGATTCCCCCAGTGAATGGCCAAACTGCAGCTGTTCAGGCACTCCCTACAGACTGGCTTATATATGACGAAATGACGAGAGCTCACAGGATAGCAAACATCAGGTGCTGTTCTGTTGTAACACCCATCACTGTGGCACTCTTCTGTGGACCAGCTAGGTTACCAAGTAATGCTTTACAGGCATCTTCATCCTGTCAAGGTATGCGGAAGTCTGGATCTGGAATGTTTACATTGGTGTTACACTAGTATGTGATTTGGAAAACTTACTTTTCAAGTATATTTTCTATGTATTTTGGCTAATTCTGAAAATGGCAGAGCTAAATATAATTCTTTTAGCTGTTCAGGAATAGTTTATAGGCTCTGTAAAATATGTTTTGAGTTTTGTGAATCCTTTTAAGTTCATATCTATAAATTAAACTGTTACAGTTCTGGAGTCTCAGAAATTACAGTATAATTTTTAGAGAAATATAAAATGTAACCAGAATGTTTAAAGACAGTACTAATGCTGAGAAGTGTAGTAGGTATGTTTTTTCTACAGCCTAGTTTATTTGATACTTTGAACCAGATGATTCAAACTGAGTAATGTAGTTACAGTTAATATGGCATTAATGTTGCTTCCAGCTGACACATGCATTTTAAAGATTATTTTCTACTGATAACTTTTAATGTCAATTAGCCATATTATTATCTAGAAGTAGTAGAGAATTTATCGAAATTACCTTTATTTCATATTTAAATGGAGTGCTGTAAGAATAGAAGCAAAAATAATCTATCTGTTGTCAGTTCTGTAGAAATATTAGTTTGCATTGAAGTAAGAGTCCAAGATACTTTGAAGCTTTCCTGTCATGCTCCTAAACTGTTACCTTTAAAATGGTGTTAATGCTGGTTGAATTGCACTTTGAAAAAGAAAAAGGAATCCTAAATAGCCGTGTGCATATATAATATTTTTGTTCTTAATGGGGCTTTAAATGTACTGTTATACTGGGATATAAAGCATAGAGCAATGTGTGGCTTTACAAACAACTTCAGGCAGACGTTATTCTTATGGCTTGTTATTGAAGAAGGTACACGAAGAGTCAGATCACATCAATACGGGTGTTTACATAATAGGGCCCTTAAGAGGTCTGGGAACTTGTTCTCCTAACTGAAGCAAAGACTTTCACTGGGGTGTATATGCAGAAATGAAAAAGTGTGTTTACAAATGTTTACACTTTAAATGAAAATTTAGAAGGAAAATTAGTTTACTGCTGGTAATACAGTAATGTTCAAGTTTTTGTATGTAAGTGTAAATAATACAGAAATGTTAATGCACCTTTTGTACTTAATTCGGAAGACGGGGTATCCAGTGGTAGCAGTGACAGTGAGATGGACGACAGAACAATTTCTAATGTATCACTACTGAAGCTAGATGAATGGCTTCACCTCAAAGTAGACTCTGAAGTAAGTAATCTATCACTTCCATGCTTGTTTCATGTAGAAGAATATTTATGCTATACTATCCTAAAAAAATTTCTAAAATAGTTGGATAACCAAAAATTTACTGTAAGAATGGCTGTCATGGTCCCTTAAGGTCTCTCAAATTTACAGGAGAATGTACTATGTGAGTTAACCTTTATTTCATGAGTTCAGTAAGAAATATGAAAAACATACAAAGAGGGGCTCGATCTCCTTTTGCTCAGGCTAGTCAATTGTGTGAATTCACATATTCAGCATCCAAGTTGTAGGGCTTCCTATGGGTTGTAACAACCCATAACTCTTAAATCTTGCGCCTGTTAGCAAAAAGAAACGCAGAATTAGTTACCTAGCCAACTGCGAGGGTACTCATCCTTCTTCCTCTGTCATGGTGCGCCTGTCCCACGTATCACACTGGGAAGCAGGAAAGCCTCAGCAGTCAGCTGCTGTTGGATCTGCTTCAGAAGCACTTTGGGTAAGCTGGTGTTTTATAATTTCCAGCTTGGCAGTTTGACCCATTTCTGTAAGTTAGCAGATTCTAAAGAAACTGCCAGACAAAAGAAAACAGCTGCAGGGAACAGCAAGTGGTAGTGACTTCATAATGGCCCTTCTGCTCTTCATGGTCCTCTGTATTGCCTGTGTGGTGCTCCCAGCACACGAGGCCTTAGCTTGAGCTGGGTTAGCCAAAATTTGAGCAGAAGTTGAGAGAACAGTCAAAATGGCATACTGTGTATTTCCTTCTCTGAGAGGGTGACTAAGGTGGCTTGATGTAAATGGAGCACCTGAAACTGGAACTGCTGAAAGAAAATTGCTGTCAGATTTTATAAAAAGAAGAAAAAAGCCCCAGCCTTTGAAGATACAAGTCTTCCAGTTATTGAGAAGCTCTGACTGTGTTAGAAGGTAGAGTAACCAGAGGTCTTTTCCATCAAGTATGACTAATGAGCCCGTAAATACAGACTGAATCGGCAGGAAGGGCATTAGACACAAAAAGACTGCTTTTAAAGAAAAGATAAATTTGTAAAGTGAAAAATGAAAAATCCTGTGTGTTTACAATACAATTTTAAGTTTTTTGCAGAGCTGCTTGAAATGTTTTAGGAATTATCTTGCACCTGTGGAAAGAAAAGATAACAGCTTAATTTAAATGTGAGGTTTTCTTCCCCTCCCCGAGGCCTTAGTCTTGCCTTTCAGTTTGCCAGAATGCCAGTTGCTGCCTGATAGGAGAGATGTAGGGTGCCGTTTGCCTAACTGATCTAATTTTTATTAGACTTTAACAGAACTGAAATTTATTACAGGCTGCTGGTTTGCTGTTGCAACTCAGACAAAAGTGGCATAGCTTATTTCTGCGTCGTATGCGAGCTCCGTCTAAATCGTGGTCTCAAGTTGATGAAGCAACTGTAAGAGCAGTTGTAGCTGTTTTAACTGCTGAAGAACAGTCTGCAGGTTTGCAGCAGCCTTCAGGAATTGGTCAGAGACCAAGACCTGTGGCTTCTGAAGATCGTCTTTTAGTATCTACATGGAGGTCAACTAACAGCAGAAAAAGTACATCAGAAACTGAATTCTCTGACTCCTCTAATGCTGAAAAGTAAGCAGTTGAGATCTTCCAGAGACTGTAGCTTGTAATTTATTTACCTGTGAAAGCATCACTTGAATTTCTGCTAGAATTAAGAAGAAAGAAACAATATAAATACAGCTGAAAGCTTTGATACTGTCCTATGCTGTGTTGTAGTTGTGATTTCACTGAGAAGTATTTCATATATATGCTGGCTGTTTGGGAGAGCAGTCAGAAATAGTGTCCATGACTTATGTTCCTTGGGAAGTAGCAGAAGAGGTTTAACCGTAACACTCAGAATGAATGCATGCTTTTTTTATTTAGTGTTTAATGTGTTTTGGAATTACTGTAAAATACGTGGTCATCCAGTAGGCTGATACGTAGATATAAATTGTTCTGTGACCTCTTGCAAAACTCACCGTCTGTCGTGTATCTACCTTTACTTTTTAGAGTTCTAATGAAGTCTACACGTCCCATGCTTCATCAGCCAAAGCAGTACAAACGAAGAAATATTTTGCATTCCAAACAAACTTCAGATGACAGGTCAGATCAGTCATCAATGAAGTCTGCAGACAGCAGTAGCTTCCCTAGCCCCTGTGCTAGTCCATCCTCTCCAATATCTGGAAAGGTAGAGTTCTCATAAATATATTACCCTGCTCTTCAAAATTAATAGAATCTCTTGCTGATGTCTTTCAGCAGCTATCAGGTATTGTGTCGATAAATTAAGAACCTAACTTAGATTTTCATTGTTAACAACCGCATAATGTTTCTTTTGGAACTGAAAATCAAGAATAGATATCCTTGTTATACTGGTTTAACACAGGTAAAATATTACTCTTTTCAGACTTCTAAAGTAAAGCTATTCAAAGTAGAAAAAAAATCCAATTTTTAGGGGGTTTTGGGTTGGTTTTTTTTTGAAACTTGGTAAAATAAATAGTGACTGTATATAGTATGTGCATTTCTGAAGTCTGGATTCTGTCTTCGTCTGTTTCTGTAATAGCATACATTGGTACTGATTCTCTTAATTTTTGTGTTATCTGCCTCATTATGACTGCTTGGCAATTTTTTTGATGATTATTTTAATAAAGCATATATTTTTAGTGAGGTTATTTTCATAAATCTCGTTATATTTTTTTCAATGCAGCCGCTGTTATAGGGAGAAAATTTGTTTCCTGAAAATAGAAATGCAAGTAGTGTGCTGCAGGCTACAGTCTAGGGTGGTTAATTTTGTGTCATCTGAAGGTGTCTCAGACTTCAAAGAATTGTAATTAATCACTAGACTATTTAGGCCTGTTCTGCCAAAATTGTTTGCTGCCCCTCATGAATGAATTATAATTTTGAAAAGTGCTTAAAAATGTAAAATAGATGGAAAATATACTTTTAAGTCAATTCTGACAGGAACAGCTGATAGATAGTATGTTTCTTGTATAATCCTGGAGAAGAGAGGAAGAGCTCAGTGAAGCATCTGTCTGCATGTGTGTAAAACTTCAGAACTAAAGCCCAGTTTAATTTATTGTATTAATTAATTTAATTCAATTCTTTCAGGGTTCCAAATCACCTTCACCAAGACAATATATGCCAGTTCGGTACTTTATAATGAAAAGTAGCAACTTCCAGAACATTGAAATTTCTCAGCAGAAGGGTATATGGTCCACTACGCCAAGTAACGAACGAAAACTGAATGGAGCCTTTTGGGAGAGTGTGGTGTACTTAATATTTTCTGTTCAAGGGTCTGGACACTTTCAGGTGAGTCCTTAGCTGATACCAGCTGTTGCTGGTGGTTGATGGTTTAGGAGAGTACAGCAAATGGCTTTGTATAGTATGGAGGGCTTTGCTTATAACTTCTGACCTTCTAATAGGTAGAGTATTGTGCAAGTATCTGGTTGCTGAGGAAAGAGTACTTTATTCTTCTCCAAAATAGTCCCTTTTAAAGAACTCAGTTCGTCCCTCAAAGGGCAAAACTAAATTGCCTCCAAATATAATGAGTCAGAATAATGTTTCTACCCTACATAAATGCTTGAAAACAGCAACAATGGAACAAACGAAAAAATCCATACAAAGCAGAGGACTGCTGCCTTTTTCTTTGCATGCCAAAATAAATGTTGTAAGTGAACAAGAAGATACAATCAAGTCACAGCTTTCTAAGGCCAGGAAACTCATATGTCTTTAAAACAAATTTTAATAAAATGTTTTACTGGAACTGTAGTTTCTCAGAGTTAGGAAACTGGAAAGTCATAGCCATGATTCTTCCAGAACTGTGTTTAGTTCACATTCAGTGAGGTATTTGTCAACAATTTGCTGACGACAAATCTGTGGCCAGTTTAAAGTTAAAGACTTGACCTGCTAGTGCAAAGTTGCAGGTTAGCTGTGTTGTAGAGACCTCTAAACTCAATTGTTCCAAGTAAAGAAAGTTCAATGTACCTCTTTATATATTATAAACTATTCATAGAAGTCAGCTGAACTTAAAATTTAATGAACCAGTTCAAATACAGCAATCTTGGTGATACCACTAAAGGATTGTGGTGAAATGTACGTATATGTACAATGATTTGGCAAATGCAGATGTCATATTGGAAAATAATTTTCAGCATGCCAGTTGAATCTGAACATGGGCTGTTGTATCGGTGCTCTTAGACAAGAAAGCTGGGAGGGGAAGACACACTGAAGTCAGGATGTAGGTGGATTGTGTTGCCTTGCCTTTCCAGTTTTGACAATCCACTGGATCTTCATGGAAATTCCTAATAATATTCCGTTGTCTCAGGTGTCTCTTTACTTGCCACCTTTATTTTTCCTCTGTTCCTTTTATTAATTTGCATTGATTTTCATTTAAGGCTTGGGTTGTCTAGGACTGCATGACTTACAGCAGCAGTGTATGCTGGTAACTTCAGGCAGTGCACTGCTTCACTTGGACTCCTAACTCATAACTGGAGTAAATTTGCCTGAACAATTGATATGTTGTGTGTGGCCTGGGTTTATTTTTGGTTTTTTTGGGGTGTGTGCATGTGTGCATATTTAAAGGGTGTCCTTAAATAAGTTAGATGCAGTCCTGGATTTGTGGTTTCTTTCATTTTCTTTCTGAATACTTTTTTTGGAATTTCTTTCAGCTTCATTGAAGAAGGAATTTTAAGCAGCTTTGACTTCTTTCTTTGAAGAGCAGCTACACACTTTTAATTGTATATGAAAGTTTGTTAACGAACAAGGGAAGGAAAGAATGGATTTTTGAAAGAATTTTGTACAAGTAGCAAGGAATAGCTAATGGACATAGAACATTCATCTTTGATACCTTGCACTTTAAATGTGTTTACAACATCTTTTCAACCTCTGTTACAAAGCTTAAAAAAAACCTTGAATTGCAATTGTGAGAGATGAATTGAAAGACATCCTTTGCAGTCAAATTCTAGAATGTGTATTTGAAGTAGAAAAAACAAAGCATACTTCTAACTTTCTAGGTGTAAATATTTTGGAAGATCCAACTTCATGTGGGTGAGTGTTTGAATCGCTTTGAAACTAATTTGCAAGTTTCATGTGAAGTCCACTCATTTATTTAATTCCAGCAGAAATAGATATGCTCTCATTATGTCTGTTCTTTCATATTTCAATTTTTCTTCCAGGGTTTTGCTAGAATGGGCTCATCAATAGGGTGTGAGAAAAGTCAGGACTGGGGATCTGCTGGATTAGGAGGTGTATTTAAGGTGGAGTGGATACGCAAAGAAAGCATTCCTTTTCAGTTTGCACACCATTTGCTCAACCCTTGGAATGACAATAAGAAAGTACAGATAAGCAGAGATGGCCAGGTAATTATTCTCTTCTAAAGTTTTCTTTACTTGGTAGAACTGCGTTTTGTTCATTAGCTTGTTCAGCTGTGAACTCAACTGTGCTCATGTATTCATTAATCTGAATCACAGTTCCTTGGTGCTGATTGTACCTTCTGCTAATGCAGAATTACTGTTGAAGTAGTGGATTTGTTAAAATCAAACTTTTCTTGCTTAATGTTGTTTAAAAAAAATATTTAAAGCTGGATTTTTCCTAAATAAATGTCGTTTTATTGTTTTTTGGTTTTTTTTTAATTTGTGGGGGTTTGTTTCCTATTTGATTCAGATGTGTTCGCCAAGATGAGACAATCTGTCATACTCAAATAACTGTTCATAATTAGAAGTTTGTGTTTTCTGTAAAGCCTGAAGAGAATCTTGATACTTGAGGTAGAATAAAGCTTAGTACTGTTCTCCAATTTGTTATAGCTAAATGCAACTACAAAAAGCCAGAAAAGAATTGGCACAAGAAATCTCTGTGGCAGTTTCTGCATTCTCCTCAGTCCCCTCTCAAAACATCTCCTTGATACAAGATTCTAGAGCTAAATTTTTTGTACTGTCTTCTCACTGCTTCCCCCAAACCTCTCCAGTTGTAAGAATGAGGAGAGGAGCATACTGTAAGAACAAGGAGAGGAACATAGCACATATTGAAGTTGACAGCGCTTCTCTTCTAAGTGGCTCTTAAGACTTAAAGAATCTCAACAATATCAAAAATAAGTGCTTTATATTAATGTCTGTGATTCCGCCAAGAGCCACTGCATTATCTGTGACCTGCCTTTCCACATAGTCCACTGCACTTAATGGAATTAAACTTCAAAGATGTGGAGAATAATGATTTTTAGTTAATAAGGAAGTGACCTGTGGAAGGCACGAATTATATGGTGCATCTGTTCTTGTGGTGGTGTGTTCATATTGAGTTCTTTTGTGGGAGTTGACATCTTGCCTGAACCAAAAAACCCCAAACAACCTGTAGGCCAGAATTGCTTATGAAAGTTTTTAATCTCCTGTTGAGCACTTGTTGTAGGGATAGTTCTAATATTTGTCACAATAGCAAAAGTAACAATTCTTTCAGAAAGCCTGAAAGCATTCGCCAGCAACCTCTTGTAAGGATTTTGTAATATACAGTTTTTATATGCACAATGGCAGCAGTGCTAATAACTTTTCTAATTTCCGGATCGTTTCTAGGAGCTGGAACCACAGGTTGGAGAGCAGTTGCTGCAGCTTTGGGACCATATTCCTTTGGAAGAAAAAAGCTCAACTGATTAAGCATGTCAGATAATGTGATAGAGGTAGTTATTATTTCATGTATTGCTTTCTGGTTTTATGATAGAGGAAAAGGTATCCACATACTCTGTATCACTGCAGTACTATCATTTGTAGCTTGTGGAAGTGTAGGTACACGGGACACTAAATATTTTCTTCCTTTTGATTTTTTCTAGCTGATGTTGTTGGAACATCAACTCTAACCACTAGAACCAGCAGCATGCCTACAATACCAAGATGAAGAAGAAGGTGGTGCAAAAAACTCCTGAAGCTGTTAGTCATGGTGTGCAGCTAGCAGTGGGAAACAAAGGGGGAATTATGTTTGTTTCAGTGTTTCCTTGTTGTAAAAAATGTCAATAAGCAATTGTCCACCAATCTTTTTTTGAATGAATTATTTTTTCTACAGTAGTGTGCGGATATTTAAAAATGTGGTAAAGTTCGAAACTAAGTTTAAAGCAATGCACCACATATAAGTTGTTTGTGGGTTTAAAATAGCACAGCAAACAATTTACATTTAAAGCGTTCTCAATCCATTAAATGTGTGAAAGAAACCACTTTAATGTTAATTAATCATTCTTGCAGTTTGAGTGAAATAAATAATAGAGAATAGATGTCTCCAGATATGTTGGGAGATTTCCTAAGTGCTTGGTGAACTTCAGTATGCACAGTACAAGAGAGAAGGATATATTTATACAAACAATTAGACAGCTGGAGAATGCTAATTTTTGAATTCTAATTGAAATACAGAAGGGAAAGGAGCCTGAAACTTTAGAGTGTGGATTGGCCCAGTGGTGTTTCCAGTTTCAATTTTTTTTTGCCCTTAAAAATACTCACACTTTGACAAGGTGAAACAGTCTTGGAGAGGCCTGTGGCCAAGTGGTATTCTAGTAGTTCATTAACTTGACCATTGTTAGAAGATTTCTACTTTTATAAAAAATAAAAGATAATTACGACTTCCTTCATCTTTCAGTATAGTCTTCAATTTTTCTTTCTATACCTTGTCTTTCAAGTTCTTTTCTTTCTTCTGTACTACTGTTGTTTTGGTTTATTGGGCTTTTCCATAGTCATTAATATACTGTCATGTAAGGCTGTTACAAATTCAGTCTGCTCACTGTCAGCAATAAGTGCTCATTCTTAGGTTAAACCAAGAGCTTTTTCTGCTTCTGAGCTTCTACTTAGTTTCTCACGTCTTCTTAGGATGTTCTCACAGTTCAGACTATCCCATATGTTCAATAACTCTGGCACAGCATCATTAGAAACTTAAGTTAGACCTAAAACAGGCTACTGCAGGACCTGGTGCAGTCAATAAAAACGCTGCCAAGGACATGAATGGCTGTGAAAGAGAAGGAGGGGAAAAAGGTATCCAAAGATTTAAAAGAAAAAGAATCTTTAGGCATTAAAAAGCCCATAAAAATACTTTTAAAAAATGTATACTGTTTTCATCCTGCGTCCAGAACTGAGGACTCATTGGAACCAAGTAGTGTTCTTTAAAATCCATCTCTGTCTCCTTTTTTTTTTTCTTGGGAGACATTTAATACTAGTTTAGCACTCTATTTAATTGATACAAAAATAGTCAACCTACAAGAACCCTGCACTTGGACAAGTCAAATTTTTGGCATGTTGCTACTTCTGTCTGCCAATCAAGATATAATCATTTTGTAAACAGGCCTCCCCAAGAAAAGCTGTGCATGGCGGGTTCTGCTCAAATCCACGTTATGGCTGAGGCAGCAGACAGATGGAAAGTGAAAGTTAGTTTTTAGTTGCACTGCAACCATTTTCTCTCAAATCAGTTGTAGGAAAACTCTCTCTCTCAGTGGGAATGTGTTCTGTCAGTTTTTGATAGAATCATGGATGGAGTTGTTTAGGTTGGAAAAGACTTTAAGTTCATTGAGTCCAACTCTTAGCCTAACACTGTCAAGTGTGACAAAATAGCCACTTAATCATTAAATGAGAGTTAGTTGTTGAGGATGCTGGAAGTGAAAAATGGGGAGTATCTAATGAGAACGAAAAATGAACAAAAGACCCACCAGATCAAGGAAAGAAAAATAACACATTTACTTAGTAGAAAATGCCAGCATAGCAGGCTGAAAAGCAAGAAAATAATTAATTGGATGCGTACTAAATATCTGTAGGAAAATAAAAAATTAGTCTAGTTAGGTACCTGACCTGCTATTCTGCTCTCAAATGTTCAATAAGTATTAAATATATAAAATTTTAATTAGTTTTTAGCATAAGTAAGATTGGAGAACATATTTGTGATTAATTTATTGAAAAAAATAAACAGGAAATCAAAACAAACCCATTTTCTGATACTTATCATAAGTATTCATAGTATTTCTGAACTTTCTGCACAAATGAAGATGAATTGGTTCTCTACTGCTGTACTTTTGCCAGGACCACTCGTAACTTCTTCATTGTTTTGTTTCATTTCACACTTGAACTATGTTTAATGTGAGCCATAGAAAAGACATGATGGTTGTGCATTTTGTGGACTACTGGAAGTTTTGTTTTTCAAGTGTAGAATGTTCTCATCAATGTTGAAAGCTCAGAAGGGTTCAGCCTTTCTCTGTTGCCAGACTTTTGGCATGGATGCGTTCACAAAGTAGACAGTTTCTAGTATTCAAGCCTTTCTTTGCAGGTGAAGAAAATGGCTAGTACATGATGAAGGGAAATGACACCTGTACATCTGCTTTGAGGACTTCTGATTTGCCCTCTTACCACATTGCTTCTGAAGACTCATAAGCCTTGACCTCTATCACTTGTTTTGCCACTTCCCTGGTAATGCAATCACTTTGGGCCTTTGATGAGTATTCAGTATGACACCAACTCTCCCCTTGTCATCTCTGAGAACAGAAGCAGTTTGGCTATCCGAAGACTGTGTCAGACTGCCTCTTTTTAAAAAGGAAGTTGAATGATGATCTGTATTAGGAAAGACCACAAAGTGACATCTGCAGAACAGTAAGTAAGAAAAGCCATGCTAGGTATTGGGATAAAGGGAAGCTGTTTCTGACTAGCATGTCATAAGCCGCCTCATTCCCTGAACTGGGATGGGAGAGAAACAGCAGCATATTATATGGAGAAAGTTTTTGGCATTTATTTTGAAAATGGCTGTGCTGTTACTATCATTGTATGAAGGTTACTCTGATTTGTCTCCATGTCTTCCTTATTGTGGATAACTTGCCATTTTTATCTGGACCTGACAGCAAGAATATGGTGAAGAGGATCTTCGTTGCCCCTGAAATGGTGACCGTGTGTGGTAACTATTTTTCCTATGATTTCGCTGTATCAGATGTACTACTGAAGTTGGAAGAAGAAATTGGTACAAACATTGCTTTATACTCTTTAAACCAGGATACTGAGCATACGTTGAACATGTAGTTTGGTTGTGAAAAACTAAGGTGCTAGTCATGCCCTGTCGGACTGCAACCCTCTCCACACGATCAAAGTGGTCATTGCTGTTCATTAACATGGCATTTGGAGGAATCCTGATTACAATGACCCTAAGAGGTAAAACTTCTTTGTAAGAGTAGAAGCTGGAATGAATCTTTTTCTCCTTAGATTGAAACTGATTGAAGGGAGAAAATCTGTACTGAAGTATTCAGCTTCCGAGTGTTCTCATTGCACAAGGTACTCTTACTTGGCAGAAACTGGATTTTGTGAACTTGGTGCCTTTCTCTATCCTTCAGCTTTTGGGTTTTTTTTGCCTTCATGCTGTCAAATAAGCTGTGTGAAGCATTGTGTAATGAAATGATAAGGCTGTTTGTATTGATCTTGCCTGAAGTGGCTCTGCAGTTGTTCTGCAGTCTCCTGGAGCATTCCTGGAGCATTCCTGGCCCCACAGGCCACTGGGGTGTATCTGCTTACTGTTTAAGGGAATCATAAAAGTTTGGGTTTGGTTCACATCTACTGGGGGAGAGAAGGTGCTGAGTAACAGGGGTAGAACTAAATAGTATCTCTGAATTTGGAAGATCTTAAGGACCTCCTCGCTTTAATTTCAGGTGAGGATAAGTACAGCATGGAGCTAAGATCCAGATCCAAGCTGGAGAGATACTGAGTTTCACAGTGGTTCCTCCTTGGTGTGTTCATTAAAATAGATGTCTCTGTCTTTCCTATACTTACCTGTAGTCTGTGAATCTTGCTGCAGCTGGGCTTTTATAGTCTGTTTGGCAGGATTGCACGTAATTAGTACCAAATACAGCCAGGTGAATCTGGCTGATGCACTGCTTCTGGAGGTGCTAAAATTACAGGAAAAAATCAGCTCTCTAATCTTTGGTGGTGATCCAAGGCCTAAATGAAGTATAATGTGAGAAGTGGCCTGTGGTGGTAGGCAAAACAAATAGACCTTCCTAGAGAAGTGTGGTGAAACCTTAGAGAATATCTGCTAAAAGTTCCTCAGGATTGTATCAGGTGTAGAAAAGGGTGAATATGCCAAATCCAACTGGGGAGTAACGTCTGGGAGCTAGTGCAAATAATTAGGTCCTGGTTGTTAATTTGTGAGGGTTATTTTTTGTGATATAGCTCCTGTACTTGATATAGGTCTCCTGTGATATCCAGCAGCCTACCAGGCTGCTGGTCTTCAGCCTGTGAGAAGGCTCTGTCTGGGAGATGACACTCAGATCCTTCTCATTCATCTCAGGGCCTGGCTGAGGTGCGCTGCTGATGTTCTTCTCCATGTGGGGCAATGGCAGTTCTGGGTCCTGCTTGTCCATGGGAGCTGCCACAGGCAGGCTATGTGCCTGCTCCTGCGTGGCTACTGACTGCTGGCTGGGCCTCTGGATCCCAGCAGAGACCACACAGGAGACTCGTACAGGAATATGGCTCCTGTACACTGTGTATGTTTCATGGGATGAGGTGCAGCACAGTGCAGCCTCCAAGCTCTGAGAGCTTTTGGCTGCGCCCTGCTCACCGCAGTTGCCTTGACAGTTGAGATTTGCCTTCTCGTCCATCAGCATCTCTGTTGTCCTCTCCTGCAGGACTGGTCCAGGTGTTTCCCAAAAATGGCTGGAGGAAAACTTCTTGAGACAGAACTTTCATTAGCATATCCATGGTGAAATCACCCCCTTGTGAATCCTTCCTTAAAGGGAAGGAAACATCTGAGACTCATAAATGCTTGTGATCAAAAGAAACAACAAAAGTCACAGGGTCTGATAAAACTCGCCAAGTTTTATTAGTAACTTACACACTTGGCAAGGAAATTGCTATGTTAGTCCCTAGCCTACCCTAAATACACATGGCAGAGGGTTTGGGAGAAAGGGGTAGGGTGAAAGAGAAGGGAGAAAAGAAAAGATGAATTAAACAGAGGGAGACAGAGGGAAAGAAAAAGAAAAAAAGGGAGAGGAAAAGAGATCAGCAGTCCTGGTTTCAACATCAATCCAGGTGATGGGATATCATTCCTGATTCCAGCATCGATACAGCTGATGGCATGTCAGTCCTGGTTCCAGCATCCATCCCACTGATGGGGTATCAGTCCTGGTCCACTGTAGATCCAGATGATGGGATGGCAGTCGTGCTTCCAGTGTCCATTCAGATGATGGGATGTCAGTCCAGGTTCCCTCATTGATGCAGATGATGGGATGTCCATAGTCCTGGGAGCACTGCCCAGGCTTGAGGGGGGTCCTCTTTATGGATGGGTTTCCCTGCCCTGAAGACAGGTTCCTTGCTTCCTATGCCAATTAGTTGTCATGCACAGTCCATTTCTTCAGACATTTCTGGAAATGGGTCAGAGGCTTTGTGGCTCTTGCATGGTCTTGGTTCTGCTCTACAGTCAGCGCTCACTTCTCAGCTTCATTCCTGTCCTTTTGCTGTACTGTGTTGTGTTCACCTCCAGGGACTAGAACAAGGATGTTTGTGCCGGAGAAGTGGTGTCCTACCTCCACACAGCCCCTTTCTCCAGTTGCAGCTTATTCTTTCTCATGTCCGGTTATTACCAACAGTGCTGGGTTCCTCCCAACACAGCTCTCACATGTTTTTACCAAGAGTCCTTGGCTGACTCCACAGCCATCCGGCTATCAGTGTTTCAGACACCTACACTAGCCTCTTATCTTCTGGGATTCTCCATGTGTGTTGCTCCCACGGGATGCTGAGCAGGCTCAGGGCCAGCCAGCATCTCTGGGGCCCGGCCTGGTGCAGGCAGTGGGGCACTAATCTTCAGGCCGTCCCCCCATGCAGGCACACCTGCACAGCCTGCTCAGAGCTCGGAGTGCCCGCCTGAAGCAGGAGGGACGTTGGCTGCGGACAGCCTGAGGCCCGCTCAGGCCATGGGCTTCTGGCCCCCTGGGCAAAGGGCTGAGTGGGCTGCAGGGGCTGTGTGGGGCAACTGCCTGGCTCTCTGCCTCTGTGACTGTCACCTGTTCACCAAAGGCAGGAGAAGCTGCCATTGCCTCCTCTTGTGCCTCAGGGGTGAGAGGTGCACAGTGCTCCTCTTCCTCAGGAGCTCTGGCCATGGCAGCACCTGCTGGCTCTGATCCTGTGGGACTGGCTATGGCAGGAGTCATGCTGTGCAGGTCAGGGAGTGCCTCTACTGCTGCTTCTGGGCCCAAACTGGTGTGAGAACTGGGTACCTCCTGGAGAACAGTGTAAGGATCCCACTCGTTCATTGAACCCAAGGAGTTGTCACAGATGTTGTAGATGTCCCCAGTGGCATAATTTTCCCTTTGGAACAGCTCTTTGTCATTGTTGCCTTCCCATTGGACAAGCCTTTTCTCGTTATCCTTTTCTTCTTGGGACAGCTCTTTATCCATGTAATATTCCCTTTGGGACGGGTCTTGGGGTCTCTCTTCTTCTTCTTGGGACATCTCGTTGTCACTGATTCCGTTCCCTTGGCACAGCTCTTGGGGTCTGTTATTTTCTGCCTGTTTCTCCTCCTTGGCCAAGGCCTCACTCTGGTTTGGGAAATTTGCTTCCAGCCAGTCCAGCACCCTCTGATGACAGGGGATTTTCTCCAAGTTCTGAAAAGCTGGGCTGGGTTCCCTAAGCAGGGGCAGTCTGTGCTCTGCACTGGCCGGGTGCTTTGTGTTAAGATCCTGCACAGGCTCCTTCTGGGACATGGTGCTCAGATACTCACCAGGCTTTCCAGGCACTGGCAGAGATATGCCAGTGAGGTTTTGCCTCATTTGGACACAGGACGCTTCTGTGTCCTGCTCTGACACTTCTGTGTCCTGCTCTGACACTTCTGTGTCCTGCTCTGACACTTGCCTCTGGAATAAGGTCCCTGGAATCCTGCCTAGGGGAGCTGACAGAGGCATGCTGTGTGCCTGGTCCTGCTGGGCTTTTGGCTGCTGGCTGGGCCTCTGGATCCCAGGGGAGACCATACGGGAGACTCGTACAGGAATACGGCTCCTGTACTTCAAGTAGTTCTCCTGGGATATGCGGCGGCCTACGTGGCTGCTGGTCTTCAGCACATGAGAAGGCTCTGTCTGGGAGATGACACTCAGATCCTTCTCATGTTTCTCAGGGCCTGGCTGAGGTGTGCTGCTGCTGTTCTTCTCCATATGGGGCAATGGCAGTGCTGGGTCCTGCTTGTCCATGGGAGCTGCCACAGGCAGGCTATGTGCCTGCTCCTGCGTGGCTACTGACTGCTGGCTGGGCCTCTGGATCCCAGCAGAGACCACACAGGAGACTCGTACAGGAATATGGCTCCTGTACTTGTCACAAATCTCCTGTGATGCTCGGCAGCCTACCAGGCTGCTGGTCTTCAGCACCTGAGAAGGCCCTGTTTTGCCAAGCAATGGCAGTGCTGGGTCCTGGTTGCCCAAGGAAGCTGCCACAGGCAGGCTGTGTGCCTGGTCCTGCACGGCTGCTGACTGCTGGCTGGGCTTCTGGATCCCAGCAGACACCACATAGGAGACTCGTACAGGAATATGGCTCCTGTACTTGTCACAAATCTCCTGTGATGCTCGGCAGCCTACCAGGCTGCTGGTCTTCAGCACCTGAGAAGGCCCTGTTTTGCCAAGCAATGGCAGTGCTGGGTCCTGGTTGCCCAAGGAAGCTGCCACAGGCAGGCTGTGTGCCTGGTCCTGCACGGCTGCTGACTGCTGGCTGGGCTTCTGGATCCCAGCAGACACCACATGGGGGATGCGTACAGGAATATGGCTCCTGTACATTGTGTATGAGTAATGGGATGAGCGGCGCAGTGCAGCCCCCAAGCTCTGGGAGCTTGTGGCTGTGCCCTGCTCACCACGGTTGCCCCAACAGTTGGGGTTCGCCTTCTCCATTGGCATCTCTATCCTCCTCAGCTGCAGAGCTCTCCACGGAGATGCCTCCTCACAAGAGAGCAGAGCAACTGTGCTGGGAGGAGATACACGCGCGTCAGGGCATGGCCCTGTGGTGTCACAATGGCCTTGGTGCTGATTCGGTCCCGCATACAACGGGCCCTTGGAACACGCCTCTGTCACAAAGGGCCACATTCGGCACTCCTGGAACAGTGGAACCACCAGGACTTGGCTGCTCCTGCAGGGGCCTGCCTGTGCACTTCTAGACTTCTAGGTCCTGCTGTGCCCAGAATCCCGTGAGGCTCTCAACACAGTTGCACATGATATCCTGATCTCCAGATTGGAGAGCCCTGGCTTTGAAGGCTGGGCTATTTGGTGCATGAGGCGTTGCCTGGATGGATGCAGCCAGAGGGCTGTGGTCAGTGGCTCCATGTCCTGGAGGTGAAGGATGAGGTTTTATTAGTAACTTACACATTCGGCATGGAAATTGCTATTTTAATCCCTAGCCTACCGTAAATACACATGGCAGAGGGTTTGGGAGGAAATGGTAGGGGGAAAGGGAAAGGAGAAAAGAAGAGGTGACTTAAAGAGAGGGAGAGAGAAAGAAAAAAATGAAAAGAGAAAAAGAGATCAGCACTCCTGATACCAGCCTTGATCCAGCTGATGAGATATCAGTCCAGGTCCACTGTAGATCCAGATGAAGAGATGGCAGTCCTGCTTCCAGTGTCCATTCAGATGATAGGATGCCAGTCCAGGTTCCCTCATTGATGCAGATGATGGGATGTCCATGGTCCTGGGAGCACTGCCCAGGCTTGAGGGTGGTCTTCTTTATGGGTGGGTTTCCCTGCCCTGAAGACAGGTTCCTTGCTTCCTATGCCAATTAGTTGTCATGCACAGTCCATTTCTTCAGACATTTCTGGAAATGGGTCAGAGGCTTTGTGGCTCTTGCATGGTCTTGGTTCTGCTCTACAGTCAGCGCTCACTTCTCAGCTTCATTCCTGTCCTTTTGCTGTACTGTGTTGTGTTCACCTCCAGGGACTAGAACAAGGATGTTTGTGCCGGAGAAGTGGTGTCCTACCTCCACACAGCCCCTTTCTCCAGTTGCAGCTTATTCTTTCTCATGTCCGGTTATTAGCAACAGTGCTGGGTTCCTCCCAACACAGCTCTCACATGTTTTTACCAAGAGTCCTTGGCTGACTCCACAGCCATCCGGCTATCAGTGTTTCAGACACCTACACTAGCCTCTTATCTTCTGGGATTCTCCATGTGTGTTGCTCCCACGGGATGCTGAGCAGGCTCAGGGCCAGCCAGCATCTCTGGGGCCTGGCCTGGTGCAGGCAGTGGGGCACTAATCTTCAGGCCGTCCCCCCATGCAGGCACACCTGCACAGCCTGCTCAGAGCTCGGAGTGCCCGCCTGAAGCAGGAGGGACGTTGGCTGCGGACAGCCTGAGGCCCGCTCAGGCCATGGGCCTCCCTGTGGCTGAGCGAGGCCTGCACCAGCACCTGGCCAAAGGTCTGTGCCTCATAAGGGGCGGACCCTTCTTATGCAGGAGTGCTGAAGCTTTGGTCTGTGTCCCTTTCCACCTGGGCTTGGTGTGTCTTGTCTTCCCTTCTGGCGAGTTCTTTGTCACCTTCTGCTTAATACAGGTCTTGGACTCTGTAATCTTCCCCTTGGTACAGCTCTTGCTCAAGATTCCCCTTTACAGCCATGGGAAAAATAATTGACAAAACTCCAGAATGGGGGCAGGAACTGAACTTTACTGGCAGGAAAGGCAAAAATACGATTCTTCCAATGTACTTCTAAGCAGAAGAATTTGGGAGAATAAGCTTTAGCAAGCCTTTAGAGAGGCAAAACTGTCATGAATATGCTGATGCAGACTTCCTGAAAACAGACCGTTTTGTTGAGGTGATTCTTCCCTGGTTAAATTGACTGCAAGGTAGTTTCGTTGTCTGAATACTTTCTCGCCTTTGGCACAGATTTGTGAGGCTCCTCAGTGTAAGTTATAGCTGTATTCAGTGTTTGACCAAGCTGAAAACTCCAGATATGTCCACTTTCGAGAAACATTTTAGGGAACAGCTCAATGTGTCCGGCTTTTAAATATGTGTTACCTTTTGCTTACATTCAGCTCAATACAGCAATGACATTTAATTTTACAAGTCTCTGAACACATCTTCAAAAGTCGGTATGTTTCCCTTTTTTTTTAATATTTAGAAAATATATGCTGAGTTAGTCTTTATTTTGTATTTCTGCCGTATAAAATTACTCCCAAGGTGAATAGAGTGTAAGTGGGGCGGTGTTATGGTCCCACAGAGAGAAACACTTTAATAGTGATTGCAATAGTAAGTGATTTATTTAGGAGAAGCTTATCTACAAATGAAACCTCTATCTTGATTGTTAAGTATCTTAGAGTAAAAAAAAGGTCTGAAGGAACGTATCCATTGGACTATATGAGCTGCTGGTAAATAAGAGGTTTAATTCTATGATATGTACCAGCCTAGTTTTAGAATATAACATGTAATCAAGATGCTATTTCCACTTGATAGGTCTCACTGCTGGGAGAGTTTTCCTGAAAATGTCTGAATTTCCTCTTTCTTAATATTTTACATGTAAATTTGATTCTAATTAAATCTGATATTACTGAAATAAATTTATCTGAGATAGTGTGGGCTAAAAGGCTAAATTTTCCTACCCAAAGTTATATTGTTACTTAATTCTTAAACAACTAATCAGTCTCTAAAAATCTTCTTAGACTTCTTTAGAAAGTTCTATTTCATCTTCCTTAGGAACAGTTTCCAATGTAAGTAACAAAAAGGATTGTTCTCCACTTAAATTTTCTTTTTTTCTTCACATCAGCCTTCTGTTTTAAGGTTCTAATCAGCTTTCTGGAAGCTCCTGTAAGCACACATGATCACTAGGTGGTGATGTTCTGCCAAAGAAAAGCTTACAATGTGGGAACTAAAGACTCAGGAATAAAGGATGAAAAAGGTCAGAGAATGTAGAGATAACAGTTATTTAGTTATTGTAGTTTTTTCTTTACAGTTTTGCAAAATTTTTAAATTCAGAGGGGAAAAAAGCCTCTTTCTGGTTGATTTATTTCAATTTGACAAATTATTTGTTATGGACCTTAATTTGAATAATGGCCTTGTGCATGAATAATTACATCTTCCATCACCAGGCAGTTAACACTACTCTAAAGATCTTGGGAAGGTTGGTGGCACCTGATACTGCATTTTCAAAGCTCAAGTTTACAAATATGCCTGGAGTCAGTATATGGAAGGGAGTAAATAAAGTGCTGAGGTTGACATGTAGTTATGAGACATTTCTGTTTTCTTAGGTATTTGCTTTGTTTCATGCTTTTCTGATCTATAAGGACGTACAAAAGTGTTCCTTAAAACCAGGATAGTCCTCACTTAAATAACAGGATAATTGTTGTTTGTGTCACAGGCAATAGTGTGCAGGGTACTTGAACTTTCAGAAGAATCATCTTTTCATAATTTTGAAACAGATGTTAAAACCTCTCCAATTTTCCCCCAAATATGCCATTTCTTGTTATCTCCCAAAATTTTGACCAGATGGGTAGAATTTGCATTTCCAAAGTATAACAGAATGCTCGGTCTTTACCACTGTATTAAAAAGAAGCTGAAAAGACATTTAGTTATTTTCTCTCCGGCAGTTGCTGCTTGCAACTTATGTTATGGAAGTTGAAAAAATACAGAGCGCCTGTATGCTAAAATAAGTGGATTCAGTCCTATCTGCCTTTTGATATATGCTTCTCTGTAGCACGACTCTCATTTTCCAGGAAATGCAAATACTTTCTTTAAAGTGACTACCACTCCTACTTATGCAAAGTTATTGTCTTTGCAATCTCCTTAATGTAGATTAAGAAGGAGCAGAAACGCACTGGAAGCTAGGAAATAATGTAAGAATCTTCTGGATAGTCATCCTTGCTCTTATGGATTATCAAGAATTTTAATCTGTGAGCACAATATTTTGGACTGGATAGGCACAAGGGGAACGAAATAGTCTGCTGAGTCCACAGCAAACTGTCTAGGATGAGAATGTCTTTTGAGAATTGTGCGTGTGTGAAATAGTAAACCAAAATTTTCCACCCAGATCCCATTTCTGCCAGTTNTGCCTCTGTCCCTAAAAAATGCTTTCTAAGAAAAGCATTTTTAAGGGCTGTGAACAACAAATGCCCAAAGACTTATGGCTGCCCACCAGCCTCACAAAAAATACAGTCAGTTTTGAAATGCAGACAATAGAGGAGGGAGAGGGAAAAGCATTGGGTAGGTACGTGCAAAAAGCTTTTCCAACTCTAGTGATGTCTGTGGGGCTTGTGGGGTAAAAAATAAAATAACCAGCATTTTTATACCAGCAGAGTAAATGTCTGGTGCAAATGCAACTCATTCTGGCAAACAAGTCAATACAGTTTATTTCATTTGTGGCAGTAGTAACAAGCTGTGTCAGCATTAGCAGTCGTGCTGTGTAAGCTGTATCTGTCCTGTGGGGTTCATTAACTTTGTCTGCTGTAGACCAGGCCTTTTAGAGGAGCTTCTTGTTTACTCACTGGCAACACACAAAAAACGAGAGAGACATTAGTGACTTCAAATTTTCATGTGATTAATAAGTTCTGCATTAATTCCTTTTAAATGTCGTGACTATTTCAGCATTGCTGTGGATACTGATGACATCCCCTGATATGGAGGTGGCTTTTGGGCAAAAATCAAATCACACTATGCTGGCTTGCTTTTTTCCTAGCAGAAAACATGCACCCTGTGAGCAGTTCCACAGCTCTTACTGCCCTGTCTGAAGGCTTTTGCTGTTTTATGCTGTGTCTAATCATGCTGTAAAAGGAAGATTTTTCCGGAGTGGAAAATACCAAGATTCTATTACTGATCATATCTTGAAGACAAGAGTGCTGTAAGAGAGGCATGCCAACTCTATAATGCTGAAATCTTAAGAAACTGCTGGGCAACCAGCAAGATGCTGTGGAATTAAATTAGGAGACTACTATAAAGATGCCTGTGTTTATTACACATACTTTTTATTTCATGGTCTCATTTTAGAGGCAAGTACAAAGCTGTATCCAAAAGGAGAGAAGGAAGCTTGTCCCTCAGCTTACCTGGGTTTATCATGCCCAGAGGATGAGTCCTTAGCATTTCTGGTGAGAGGAGCATCTAGCAGGAGTCTGTGGTTATCAAGCACATTTTTTCATTTAACCAGAAATACTTAATAAGAGACTGAAGCAGCGCTTTCTACCACATTCCCCTTGCAAGGAAACATTTTTAAATCCATAGGCTGCTGGCATTTAGTCCTTTGAACAGCTAATAACCTTTGAAATGTCCTCACTCATAAGGAAAATCTGCTACCTTTTCTGAAAAAAATAGGTTTTCAGATATGCTTTCCATTTTAAATATTAGGATTTGGTTGAAAAAACAGGATTCATATTTCTGTTTGAAAATTGTGTTTCCTCTGTAAGTGTTTGAATTCTGTAATAGCATTTGAGTTTTACAGATTTTTAATGCTGCCATTTAGGAACTCTGCAGACTCCACATCTGGAATAAATGCACATCATCTATAATCATGATAATCTTTTACGTTAATTTTTTTTACCTTGACAGAAAGCCAATTTTTAATATATTTAATTATGCCACGCTTTTTCCTTTATTGTGATGTATTAGGAAAAAAACCACCATTTAAACTTTGAGGCCCCTGTCTGTACCCTCAGTAAAATAGCTCTGCTTCTCTTGTAAGCAATCATGGTAGATCTCAGTAATAGCAATATTCTTTGGGTTTTATTGCAAATAATAAAATGCTGAGGCCTGTTAACTCCGACTGTGATGCATTCAGAATGGCATCCATTCTTTCAACATTTAACTGATCCTACTTTTGAGTGAAAGGAGATTTTGGGCATTCAGTGGACTTCTGGAACCAGAAACAGCCATCAACAGCATTCTAATGCCAGGGTTGTGCGCAGGTAACTGCTTTTGCTTCAGTGGTCTCAGGCAACACTGGATAAAATTACTGCCAAAAATCAGTCATAAAGTGCTTTTTCTCCTGCTGTGGGAATAGTGGGATTAGCATAAGAGTTCTTTACTTAGTTTTTCTAGTTTGGAAGTTTTTCATTCATGAAAGCCCCTAGAGATGTCTGTGCAGTTAAGCCATTCTGGTAATGACAATCCTAACCCCAGCGAAGCCATTGTGGGGAGCTTGTGTCTGAAGGGTGGTTCTGGAATGCCTGGTTGCGTAAGGCAGACCTGTGCCTACAGCAGAGCTCTCTGCCTGCAGCAGGATAGTGAAATCAGCATCAAGTCCTTTAGCTTGTCAAAACCCACAAATAAAATGAGGGCTTAGCATAGGTTCTTTGCTCGCTGGGAACGGAAACCTTGTTCTACAGTTTACAGTGGCCAGATTTTGCATTCGAGAGGGGCACTCTCTTTGGGTCTAGGATGGATACACCTGTTAATTTCATGCCCTTTTGTGTAATTGCAATCAGATAGTGGTCTGTCCCTTGATACTTCAGAATTCTGAACTGGTGATAGAAAGGCAGAGAGTTCTGCACTTCAAAAACTGTTGTCTACTATGTTTTGCACAGCTAATCAAGGTAATTAATAGAGGAGTTTTAAGGATTACGGCCATCTGGATATAAACCAAAAATAAATGGAGAAGAGTTAAGATTACTCAGCTGTAATGAGATAGTGTTTTGTAAGTATTTTTTTAATAAGCTGTGCTGGTTTGAAGGTAAGCCAGCAGGAGAAATTGCCCCACACAAATATCTTGCAAGAGACTTTAAACTGGCATTACAATTTAATAGAAAGATTACAATAAACGCAAAGAATAAAGAAAACTGGCTTAAAACCACAGAGTGCAACCTGGCCCCTGTTAGTCAGGGTGGTGGTCTCAGTCCAATTAAGCAGTGGTTGCAGTGCTGTTGAGAGATGATTGCAGTCTTGTTGAAAGTGGTGGTCCTGTGGAAAGTCTAGTCCCCCTCCAGATGTCCGGTGGTGGTGGTGTCCCAAGCCCCAGACTATATACAGGCAGGAATGTTCAATTCCTCCCCCAGGCCAGGCAATTTCAAAATGGAATGATGTAATCCCATGAGTCATAGGATATTTTGGGGTGTCCTTGATGGCCCACTGGCAGAGATAACCCCCCTTAGGCTGGCTGTAGTTATCACATGAAGACGAAGAAAACACTACACCCAGCTCATATGTGGGACGTGAAGCTGCTGCAAACAGCCCACTATTAACAGTATATCAGGAATAATGTAGATGGGTGTGGAATACATACTTTGGCTACACCCATACTGGTACTGTTTCTCTTGAAACCACAACATAACCTAATAAAACATTCTACAAGGGAAAAGTGATACTGGTTAGATAGTGGAGTGCATCTCACATTTTTCTCTTCGTTTCACTGAGGAAAAAGACTTCTAATTTTGATTTCTTTAGCTGGGAGTGTAAGCTCTGTATCACCCACTGGCCAGAAGGTAACAGTTAAGGTAGGTGACAGTGAAGGGTTTTTTTGTCAGAAGCACTATGTCCTGTCTGCATGGTAACAAATATTGGAGAAAAATGTGAATAAAACTGCAGCAGTGAGCGTTTTTTTTACCTGAAGTGTCCAAAATCTCTACTTACTATAGAATAAGTTTTGTTGGAGGTCTTGAACGGAGAGAAGAACTCAAGTATTTTGTGTATATTACTATCAAATTGAAAAATTGCTGTTGCCTTGCTTTCCGTAGCTATGCCACGTAAGACAGTAGAGCTCTTGCTTTCTGACACTGGCAGGGCACTGGCATTGGTGAGGCTTCTTTCCACACTGAATTACTTCTCTGGAGGTGATGTTTTGCAGTTAGAGGTGGTGCCTGTGATACTCCAGTGATTAAACCCATACTGACCATACACCCTATCTCTTCCATCTAGCGCTTTACCTCCATGAAGCTGGCCAGTCTGTTCCAGACTAAGACATAGTGAAGCAATTCTTGCAGGATGCTCTCCTGTATAGAGGTGCTGCTCGCAAAAAATTTGATCAAGGTATGGATTACTTTACTGCCTTGCAAAGTGGGTTAAATATTCCAGAACAACTCTTATGGATTAGCAGTGTTTGAGTAGTAGTGTTGCCTAATCTCTCCCTCTTGGCTCTTGTAGATGAGACTAGCAGATTTTCTTTGTCTTCTGTTCCAATTTATTTTCAAAACATTTATTATTTCTGTGTTCTGCTATTTACATATAGCCAACAAATTAAACAATTGGAGTAAATTGTGTCATAGTGTTTGGTATGGGTACCAAGTAAAATCAATCTCCTTTTAAATATTTATATTTAAATATTTAAATATTTTATAATATTTAGTAACTATTACTGGGTTTTACTTTGGGAGTCTCAAAAACTCCATCTCAATGAGAGGTAAGCTATCAGTGGTGTGTGTTCTGCTTCACTTGCTGTTTATCGGTTATTGCAATTACCAAATCTGGGCCACATTTCCTTTGTGTACAATGCTTTAACCTTGTGTCTTAAAAGTAAAATCTGGAATCAAGCTGCAGTAAAAATATGGAAGTGTAATTGAACATAGCCAGGCAGTGCTAGTCTGTTTAGTATTCAAAGTACTGTGTCAGCTTTCGACCTTCTCATTTTATCAGCATACATTTCTTCCCTTACTTCCCTGCTAATTATTAGTGATCTGAAGGTTCCCAGCTGAGTGTTTCCCCGTATGTCCAATCTAAATCACATTAGGGAGGAATCCACAAAGCTGTGTCCCCACAACAGATTTTAGTGGCTTTGCCATATAAGGAGACAATGAAAGAAAACCAAGGATTTGTTTCCTTCTGTGTATATGTGCCAAGATATGTGACAGATTTTCACTATCTTCTCAAAGGAACACGAAGAGACAAAAAGACAGCAGGGTTTGCCTTGTTGTTTTAGTTGTGGAACTACAAGGCCTAATGCAGCAGGATGGGAGTTGAAAGGTGGCTCCTGAAATATGCTTGTGATTTCTTAGGGACTCCATAGGTATCAGGTTACTGGCACATGCTCTTTCCCTACCTTGGCAGGACTGACCCAAATGTCAGTTTTTCATGCAGGCAAACAGACAGAAAAGGGCGGGAAAAGACAAAGGCCAGGACAGGGAAATGTGCTGGAGAGAAAGTGAAGGTGAAGATCTGGCTGCTGCAGGAATTCACGGGAGAATTTTTATGCAGGTTGTTTGACAGTGAGGATGGTAGGCTTGTGGCTAGCAGCATTCTTGTAACCTGAAAAGCTCTTGTGTTTAGTAATTGGAGACTTTTAAATTGTTTTCTCGATGCAGGTGGGTACCTTTGTGACACGTAAATATCTGCCCAAAACATAAGCTTTCATAAGCTTTCAGCTTCACTGGGACTTCCAGTTCTTTGTGATATCACCAGGCAAAGTTGCAAGGTGAGAGCACAGCCTCCAGCAACTCCCTGTTCCCCTCCTTTAGGAGAATTTATAAACAAAGCAGCTGACATGGCGAGAAGAGAATGTCAGGACATCAGATTGCTTTTCCTGATGCCTGGCTCTTTGAGGCTGATTCCAACAAAGTGATTATTTATGTATGTCTGCAGTGTGATTGGCATTTCTTCTTGTGAAACCTCAGGAGGTGCAAGTCATAATAAATGTGAGTGACAGAACTGAATTATGAAAGAAGCCAGAAATATTTCACAGGGGTGCCAGGAAATATTTTTAAAAATATGATACATTTTCTGTAGGAGACTGAAAATACTTTAGTATTTATGATAACTAATTCTCTTCATACTTTAATGCATTGCTTGACAACCAGTCTTTGCATGCAAATAGCTTGGAAATTATTCAGAGGAATCAAAATAATCTTATAAGTAGTCATTTATTCATGAGTCTCTCATTTGGGTGATTCTCTCTGCCACCCCCCTTCTTTCAGTCTGTGGCAGATGAAGCTGTTCAAGGTTTTATATTGCAGTGAACAGTATCACCAAGAAACAGACAATTGATAAGAGGTTGCCTGGGAAACCCTGTGCCCACTGATTTTCATTTTGCTGCATTATGTACTTGTAGGTGCAACTATTTTCAACCAAAAAATTCCCCCAAAATTCTTCCAGTGGAATCAGTGCAGTGATGGAGAAATTACCTTTTATTTTCTAGACAATCTAATCTTAGTTTCTCATTTGAGTTTTGATCATCTCTAACAACAGGGTTGTTGCATGTGTGTGTGTGGGTGGTGAAGTGGTGGAGGTTTTTTTGGAAACTACTTGCAGCAATAGAAATTCTGCTTGAGAAAGCAATATGGAAATAAACTGCTTTAAATGCAGCTCACGTACAAAACATAGTCTGCCTGCCAATGGAAAAACCCCACCAGCTCTCAAGAGAGCCCTGCTCCGATCAGTCTGAGTAGATTATTCCTTCAGCTTTAATAATTCAGACTCCCTGTCTGCCTTACAGGGAGTTTTCCTCTTGCCTGGAAGACACATGATGCTGACTTGGGAGATCCCCAGCCTGCTGCTTGTATTTTTAATGATAGGTTTGTTCTTGCCACTATCTCCTTAAGGAAAAAAAAAAAAAAAAATTATCCTTTTCTTTTTAATTGGAAAATACGTATGGAATCTAAAAGATTTACATGGACTTTCACTCTCCAGTTACTTGGCATTTTTTTTCCCCAAGTAAGAGGAAAAATTCAAGTTTAAACATTTAACTTATGCTAACAGTAGAAGAATAATCAACATCATGATTAGTCTGTTTCACCTGACTTGGTACTCTGAGCATCCTAATACCCATTATGTGCCCAAAGTATTTTCTTGATACAAGATTTGATGCTAGGGTACTAATAAAGAAATAAATGAAAACCTGATTCTGTGTTCTGCATGTCGTCTATGCAATTTGCTGAGTTTTGTGTGTGTGTTCCTCTGGTGGTATTGGCAATACTTTGCTGAGTTTATTGCTGCACGGTTTTAGCTCTGAAAACCACAGTACTAACGGTGAAATCCCAGGAAGCCCCGCAATCCGTCTACAGCCTCTGCCCTTCTGTCAGGATGGGGCTCTCCAGCCTGGCTGAGATGAGTAAGGTCAGTCAACATATCCGTGAGAAATGGCCATTGGTCATGGACACAGCATCTTTCCCTCTAGAAGGGAATTAAGTCTGACAGACAAATACGATCAGAGCAGGAGAAAAGGTGGTGGTACTGGTGGTAGAGGAGCTCTTCATCCGTCATACTGATTTTGGTAGGTTAGTGCTCTGCCGGAACTGCCACAGAGGGAGATGTTTCTCAGGGGTTGAGCACGGCAATGGTGCACTGCCTCCTGCTGCAGTCCATGCATGCCTTGTGCGGGCTGTTTCCACCTGGCCGCAGGAGAGGTGGCTGAATCTGCACAACACCTGTATGGTAACAGTGGGGCTTTAATATGTGAGACAGAAGGGAGCAACCGCACTCTGTGCTCACGCAGATTTTCTTCACCTGCCTCGCTCACAGAGCAGCAGCAGAGCAGCTCAACTTGCAAAGCAGCCTTGGGTGGTGGCAAGGGGAAACGGGGTCAGCTGAGGTCTGACCAGGGATTTGTTTCCGCAGGTTCTCACCCTTCTATGTGCTGTCCTGCAACTGCAATACTCTCCTGTGCCAGTCGGGGCTCTGATACAGCATCCTCCTGACTGCACACCCTTGAAAATTTTCCACCTGGGATGAGGACAGCAGTCAAGTGAATTCAGAGCAATGAATTGCTTTTCTTAGTTGCTTTTCACGTACACAATGGAAGTGATACTCAGACCTCCAGGTGACCACGGACCAGTGCGGTGGCTGAAAGCTGCTGCAACACAGTGTGACAGAGGGCCATTCCAAAAATGAAGACGTCTATCTTTGTCCTCTTTGAAGAGCCAACCTGCCAGTGGGGTCAAACAGTGTACCAGTAAGTGCAGTACATCAAAAGGAGAACTGGGTCCTTTCTCATTTTTTTCCTCTCTCTTTTCTTTCTCCTCCACCCTTTTTTTCTTCAGGTAAAACCTAATTTCTGCTCCTAAGACAGCATTTATGCTCAAGCACTCCCTTTCTGTCAAAGGGTGAAGAGGATCAAACCCCAACTTTTATACCAGTTGCTTTTATACCAGATGAGTGGTAAAAGCAAGACATCTATGTTTCAAAAAGCTAATAGCACAGAATGTAAATACAGCTGACTGTCAAATTCACTTCTGTTGCTACGCACAGGTTTTGATTCAAGGTTATGCAGCTTCAGATACTTCACTGAAAGAAGTGATACTTTTAGTTGCTTCAAGTCCTTGTTTGCACACAGCTGTTACTGTCATTTATCCAATTTTTTAACATACATTTTCTGCAATAGATGCATATTTGATTTCTTCTTGGCAATGATGAAATGGAAAGATTTGGTTTCCATACAAATATATTACGTCTTCCAGGAGAATTTCAAATTGCTAGCAACATTGCTTAAGCACAGAAATTCATTTAGTAAGACATATTTATTGGAGCAGTACTGAATTAGTTGACATAATGTATAACTCACAGTTTGATATTGCCTTCTGCCCACTCAGCTTTACAAATATTAAGTAGATTAGCTTGACCATGCAATAAGCTGTGCCTGCAATTTCTTCTTTTATGGAGAGGTTAAATGAAACACAACAGAACAGTTGTGCTGACTGTGCTCATAGAGCATATTTGTCTGGACAAAAGAGAAGTCTTTTATTTTCCATGCTCGTACTCTACTCCAATGATGACACTCTTTTCGACACCTGTCATTTCACATGCTGTAAGTGTTCAATTTACATTTCCAGGTAAGTATATTACTGCCTAGTAAATTACTAGTTAAAAAGTAACTGGTTTATGGCAAATGGTTTTTATTTGAAGTGTTCTGCTTTCTCTTAATAAAATATATGTGGCTAGGTTTTGCTTTATTTAGTACTTTTTAGGTCTTATTCCTCCAAAGCAGAATGCCATCTGAATTTTTGTATCTCCTGTCAGATGCGACAATACACTGCTATGGGTAAAAAATATTAGCTAAGAATCCAAATGGTAGAGAAAAGCAGACGTCTTTAATATACTGAGTTTTGAAAAACGCACAAAAGACAGTAGGAGATGAGATATAAGGGGATACAAATATTCAAGATAAGAGCATAAGAGCAGCTATTTCTTCAGTGCTCAGTAGTTTTTCCTTGGTATAATAAGAGCTGAACCACTTCTGCTGTTCCTGGGATAGATAGTGGCTTAGACATTTCATCAAGTCTTGCTATTTTATCCTACACTGGTAGTATGTATTGGGTTTGGGACCCAGTAAGCCTAAATTTTTCTTGAATCTGGAAGAATACATTGCCAATACATACATAACCTGAAACTGGCCATCATAGTGTAACTTGGATAAACTTCTGTGCATCTAAAATGGAGATAAGTGTCTTTGCTGCTACTGCTGAAATTGGACCAGAAATTCAAGGGAAGTCTTTCACACCTCTGAGAATTAGTTATTGAGATACCAAGAAATGAGGCCCACTTAAAAAGAATTTCTATCTAGTAAGACTCTCTAACTGCAAACTGCCTACAAATGTATTTTGTGCTAAGATTTGGGGCTTGTACACTGATGGAAATACTTCACGTCTAATAAAAAGAGATGGCAAACATTTGTATTTATTGTATTGCAAATTGACTACTGCCATTTTCTACCCCTTATGTTCCTCAACCACATCTCCTTATCTTGTCTCCATCCCATCACTCTGAAGCACAGTTCGACCACAGAAAATTGTCAAAAAGACATCCAAAGTCAATTAGAGCTCTTTTTCTCTTAGTGTGGGTCCCATTGTCCTGGGCAACCTCCAATTCTGAGCAGCCGGTGTCAGAACTTCCTTAAGGTGCAAATTGTCAAAGGTTGGTCCTGCCAGTGCGTCGTGCTGTAGTCTCTGCTTTTGCATGCTTCTACTGTAGGTCTTCCCACCAGGGTTTTTACACTGCTGCTGAGAACAATCCCATTCATCTTCAGTCCAGTTTCACCCGCCTGAGACTAGTTTCCATCTCTTTCCCTGGCCTCCATCATTACCTCTTAATGGTCTTCATGTTCTTGTAGTCCTCTCTATCAACCCTTAGTGGTGGGACCTGAGATTCATCCTTTCTCCCAAGAAGATAAGTAAATTTTCTCACTTTAGGCAGTAGGCCCTTAGGCGGCAAGTCAGACTGCACCAACAGACATTGTGAAACCCAAAGGATTAATGACCCACGAGCCTATACTCTGAGCTGACTGTCAAGCTGCTCAAGCCTACCAGTACTCTCTAGCTGCTCTTTATTTTTAAAAGAATTACAGTAGTGTGCCCACTCAGCTATGGCTAAGATAATGTTGGTTTAAAAGTAAAAAAATTAAGACTTGAAAATCCATATGGTGGTTCAGATTGTCTCAAAATTTGATTTTTCTCTGGGGACAAGGCAATTATCAAGATTTGGATACTCTGAAGCTTGCACCCTGCCCAGAACATGGTCTCTGCAACCCTCCAGCTCCTCTTGCTTTGCGTGCACAGTGGAGGGTAAAACTGCTGTTTCACTTCTCTTTGAGGGAATCTATGTTACTGGGGATTTACCTAGTGTCTGGTAAAACAGCAGAAAGTTCTGCTTTGGAAGAAACATCACAGTGTTAAGTGTAATGAAGGACGAAATTTGTACCATCAAATGAGAATGAGAAAAACAGTGGACTGGGAGACCAGAATGGATGTGTGCAGCAAAATTACATCAGCATAAGGTTTTGTTGACAGCATCTTGCTGCAGACCTGAGCATCTCTAGGCAACTTGTCTGTAATTTCAAAATGTCAGCTGCATTTGTGCTTTATGAATTTAAAACCTATATCAACAACTTTCTGTATATGTGTGTAGTGAACTGCCCCAAATGAGACCAGTGCTTCTGTGTTGAAAACTGCAACGTACTCTACAAACCACAGGCTCACCCTGATCACGTTAGGAGGAAATCGGCACTGTCAGTAACTCCATACCTGAACAGTGAGGGTATTTGTTGTGGCCCATGCTTTTGTATTGTATGTGATACAAACATCCCAGGACCAGTAGTTCAGTATTACTCAGTTCCTTCTGACACAGCAAAGAAAGAAGTCACTCCAAGCATGATAATTTGCAGCTCTTGCAACTAGTTCCAAACTATTTTCCAATCCCACTCCTAGGAGTTTTTCTTTTAATGTGACAAATGAGTAGAAGGCAAAAGGTTAAGCTGGTTTAAATCCTGTTTCGTATCTTTTTTCTAAGTAGGCCAACTGACATCATGATTATTTCTTTCATCAGATGAGGAACTTCCCATCTCACAATAGACATAGATAAAATTCTCCATCACTATCTTTCATATAAGAGTAGATGGAATAAACAGTATTGGTTTAAATGCACTCCTTAACCTAAGCAGAGACTTCAAAGAGACTGCATCTATTACTGATATAAAATTCAGAAAGAGTACCAATCAGATGGATCTCACTTTGCGAGTGCTGCATCATCACACTAATGTTGGGGGAGCATTGTAAAATAGTAAATGCTAGCTCCAAATGCAAAGCACCAGTCAGTCTGGTTGCCATGGCTCTTTCTCACCTGATCATGATCATAGCTCTTTTTCTTTTTCCTCTCATGTCAACTGCTATACTAACAAAAATTAAGGTACACCTAAATGGCAGAAAGAAAGCCAGCTATTCCGATATTCAGAGCAAAAATCAGCTTGATTGATGATGTCCTTGTGCTGGAGGCAATGCAAACCCATCTGCAATGAAGAATAGAAGCCTGAACGAGTGCGGTGCATCTCCTGGGTTGTCTGAACAGCTTGTTGCAAGACAAATTACAGAAGAACAACTGACTAGGTGAAGGGAAAACAATTTGGGGCTTGGGAACAGCCATTTTTGTCAATTTAGCTGGTAAGATGAGTCTTGTCTTGTTAAAAGAGGCTTCTCCTGGAGTCCTGCACAAACAAGTGTTGCCCTTTGGAACCTAAACTGCCATGAGATGGATACAAAAAATACAGCTTCTGTTTCTTTACTTTCAAGCAGCGCTATATTTCAGAGTTTGAGTTACACTGACATTTGGGCAATGATCAGCTTTCATATAAATAGTTCACATTGTCACATGATCAGATTTCGATGTGTGGAAAAAACATTGTGCTTTTTTCTTTTATTTTGCTATGGTATTTCCATGCTTGTACAGTCATGACAGTCAATGACCTTAGTAGCCTGCACTTTAACCATGTTCTGGAGAACAAGGACTTGGTTTTCTATTACTTTTAAATTTCACAAGGTGTCTTCCCAAACTGTATCCTCTTCAAACCAGTTAATTACCTGTTAATCTTTTTGTTGTCATTCAGGTACCCTTTTTTCCCAGCAGCCGTTTGTTTTCAAGGCTCAAGGAATCCTCATCTATCTATCTTTTCTTCCTCCGGGAGCCATTCTGCAACACTGATCAGCTACACCACCTTTTGCTGTATCTCTTCAAGTTCTGCAATATCCCTCTGAAAAGAAGATATATTTTTCTGATATCTTTTGAGATGATATGATATGATATGATATGATATGATACTATATTCTTTAATTAGATGAAGTTGCACAAAATATCTATATAGTAGAAGTGTGGTATTTCCTGTTCTGTACTTGACTGCTCCCCTAACACTTCTTAATGTTCTATTGGCCTTTTTGACTGCTGTTAAGTATTGATGTTATGTTTACATAGAACTGCTCCAAATGCTCTAAGCTTCTTCCTGCGAGACAGTGGCTAAATTAAAGCCTGTAGTGGCATATGTATATTGTTAAGGGCTTCCTCTTTTCCCATACATGGTACTTCACATTAAGTGATGCAGCGTTTCACCCATCGTTTTATTCCTAGTATATGCACTGGAGATAGTGATACCCATCTCTAACTCGTCTCAGTTACCTTCTGATCTGATTCATGTGAAAAAATTCTGTTATCTGTAGACCTCGCCATACAGCCTTGCTTTTTATTCCTAGTAGCTGGTACAGTGCTGTGGTTTGGATTCAATATGAGAATAATGTTGGTAACCCACTGGTGTTTTGGCTGTTGCTAAGTAGTGCTTACCCTAAAACAAGGACTGCTCAGTTTGCCCATGCTCTGCCAGCGAGTAGGTGCATGAGAAACTGGGAGAGAGAACAGCCAGGACAGCTGACCTGAATTGACCAAGCATAGAATGCCATGTTCAGTATTATAAACCAGAGGGAACTGGCTGTAAGGAAGTGAATGCTGCTTAGGCAGAGGCTGGGCGTCAGTCAGTGAGTGAAGACTTGTATTGTGCATTGCTTTTTTCTCTAGGATTTTATCCCTCTGTCTCTTTTTCCTTTCCATTGCTCTTAGTATTAGTAGCAGTAGCAGTATTACTATATTTTACATTTTTCAATTATTAAACTGTTCTTATTTCAACCCACAGATTTTACCTTTTACCAATTCTCCCTAACCCACCAGACAGGAGGCACAGGGAGTGATTGAGTGACTGCATGGTACTCAGTTGCTGGCTGGGGTTAAACCAACACAGTTCTTTTTTGTGCCCAGTGTGGGGCACAAAGGGTTGAGATAATGGCAGGTCTGACCAGAGCACATCAGAACAAACTTATTAGAAGCATTCATTGTATTAGTTTAATAGCTGGTCACAATATTGACGTTTTTTCCTCTCAGAGTTGTTGCATTTGTTGCCAGGGTTGTTTTACGTAACAGCTTACTCGCAGTATGTGTTCCCTGTCATGCTGTTTATAACCTCCAAAGGCTGGGCTAAAGTTAGCATGTTGTTGTACTCTGTAATACTGGCTTAGGATATTACAGAATCACTGGTCTTGAAATTAACCTGGTATGGTACTCAGTGTTGCTGCCATGTCTGTACTGCAGGAGCCATGTTTTGTAAACTGTTAATAATTGCACATTCTACCTTTTCTCCAAGAACCACCCTGTGGAGAAGGCATCTTCACACATTTTCTCCTTCTTCTCCAAGTCAAATGCTATAGCATTTGAGAATTTTGAGAATTTTGGATAGCCTTAGAGTGTTCAAACCAGCATGGCGTTGTTACTAGGAACCATGAATATGACTCAAATCTTGTGTAGGGTAAGCAACTATTTTTGTCTACTCCAAACCCTGGGACAAGCAATACTGCTACTCAAATTCCAGCAACAGGCACTACTTCTACTCAAACCCTTGTGACAAGCATTGTCTACTCAAACCCCAACAACAGGTACTACAGCTACTCACACCCCAGTGACGGGTGATGCAGCTGAACCAGAGAACCAACCCATGCCTTCATCAGTTGACCCTATGCACATGAAGAAATGGACACAAAAGTGAGGTTGTTTACTACAGGAGGACAAAGCAGGGACATTATGAGGGCAGAAGGAAGAGGCAGAACAAGAGGTAACCGCTCGATCCCTGTCCCCAAGTGAGCTGTGTGGTGTGTGAAAAGGTTTCAGCTATTGTCCAGTACGAGCACATTGTTACTTAGCTGCTCAGATGCTGGTGTTGTGGGGCCAGTAGCCTGGAATAAAAGGCTAGGCAAGTCAAGCAGCTGGATCACTTCTAGGGAAAGGGGCATCGACAAAGTGATTGGAAAAGGGACAAAAGTCCTCAGACTCTCTGAAGGTGACCCTGGTCAAACGTGAAGTAAAGGTATCCCCACAAGGAAGATATTATGTGACGCCCTGGCAAGTGGATCACAATGGAAAGAGGTATCCCGTACCTCAGGGAATTAGCTGTGCTAGAGATTACCCATTTGCACACAAAAAGCCTGCAATTACCCACAGATCCAGACCAAGTCCAATGCACATGAGCCATGTGTGGACCAGTGTCTCAGCTATTAATAGGAAGCTTTCTTTTGATCAAGGGAGAGGTTGTAGAAAATACACACCATGGGGTACTCCATGTATTTGGAGAGGATGTGAATAAGTGGGATGGAAAATCTATCCCAGTTACTATCTGTCCCACAACCCTAGAGGCATGCGTACCCGAACTTCAAGGGAAAACAATCACAAATGGGGGTTCTTCCAGAAAACTTGCTGTCCAGGCTCCAGTTAATAGTTCCCCAGGAAGAATGGAAGGACTGATCTTCCTCCAGATCTTACCGAAAGGAATTCTAGTCTGTTTTTAAAAAAAGTAAGTGAGGAATCCTATGATCAGGACTAGAGGGGTCTGACCGCAGCCAGGTGGAGGAGAAGGACGCTGGGTTTACCGGACTGTGTGGATCTGATGGCCTGGCCCATCAGCCCCACAGGAATCTCCAGTAGACACCAGTGCACAATGTACCCTAATGCCATCAAGCTATGCAGGGGCAGAATCCATTTGTATTTCTGGAATGACAGGGGAATCCCGATAGCTACTGTATTGGAGGCTGAAGTCAGCCTGACTGAGACTGAGCGGAAAAAGCACCCTATTATGATTGGCTGAGAGGCATCTTTGGTTTAAACTACCTCAGGAGAGGGTATTTCAAGGACACAAAAGGATAACAATTGGCCTTTGGTATATCCGCCTCGGAGATGAAGGAAGTTAGGGAGCTGTCTGCCTTGCCTAGTCTCTTGGAGGACCCTTCTGTTGTGGAGTTGCTGAAGGCTGAAAAACAGCAGGTGCCAATTGCTACCACAAAGGTGCACCAGTCAGAGGATTGCTCCAGCTGAGACACTAATTCCTACCCATAAGGTGGTTTGCTGACTGGTGAGCCAAGGAGTGATCAGCAGGACCTGCTTACCCCTTAACAGTCCCACAGGGCAAGTGTGAAAGTTTAACAGAGAATGGAGAGTAAAAGAAGATTATTGTGGCCTTGGAGGTAAGGAAGGTCCAAGACAGTCGATTATTCAAGGATAACTTCCTCAGGCTCAAGGATGATACACCCTGATGAGCAAAAAATTGGGCAAAGGGGTGAGACAGCTGCATGGATGAATAAAGAACTCCTGTCCTTACTGAAGTATAAGCACAAAACACACAGGAGATGGAAGCAGGGTCAAGCCACTTAGAATTAATGTTGGGAGGTTGTCAGACTAAGTAGAAATGAGACAAGGAAGGCCAAGGCCCATATGGAATTAAATCTGACCAAGGATGTCAGGAACAACAAGAAAGGCTTTTTCAAATACATCTGAGGCACAACTGCCGGCTGTGCGCAGCCAAAAGAGAGCCCGGAGGATTAGCCGGAGGGCCTCCACACACAGGCAGCTCACGCAGCTCCAAAATGCCATGTGCGAGCCGGACGCTCCTCACTCCTCCCTTCAAGCTGGTGGAAAAGGCACACAAGCAGAGGCAAAGAAGCAAGAGAGGGGACTCTCTGTAGGTAGTTCCACGAAGAAGGTTTATTCCAGGTGAAACAGGTCCGGGGAAGGGGAGTCACGGGCACAGAGAGCCAAGGATTTGAGGGTTACAGGGGGTTTTATAGTGGGAAGTGGAAAGGTGGGGATAAGGGATACAGCCAATGGGGTCTTTTACAGGAGGTGAGGTTGAAGATAAATGACCCAATGGGAACAATACATAGGAGGGACTTGGGGAAGGGTCCAATGGGGTGTCAAGTACAACAGAACTTTCCAGAACTAATGCCTATTAACTTAGGGGGATGAATATACATGGTGTACATACATAAAACAGGGAGGGGAAAACATCAACCCATCAGGAAAGAATATGCAAACCTTAGCCTAGGGGGATTATGGGCTCTCACCCTAGGTGAAAGTAAGGAACTCAGACCTCAGTGCCAGCGCCTGACCACCACCGGTTGGAGTTGGTGTTGTTACCATCAGGGGCTGAGGTGACCTCAGCTACCTGCACTGCCACATACATCAATAACAAAACAAAAACTAAGGATAATGTGTGCCCAGGGGACCATGGTACCATGCTAACAGGATGCAGAGAAGGCAGAGGTGCTGAATGACACCTTTGTTTTGGCCTTCAGTGGCAAGACCAGCCTGCAGGGATCTCTGAGCCAGGAGACCAGCGTAAAGGAATGCTGGAAGAGTATTCCTTGGTCAAGAAGGGTTGGGTTGGAGAACACCTAAGCAAACTTGACATCTGCAAGTCCATGGGCCCTGACAGGATACACACAGGAGTGCTGAGACAGCTGATGGACACCATAGCTATGCTCCTTACGATCATCTTCAAAAGGTCATGGAGATAAGGATTGGTGCCTGAGGACTGAAGAAAGCAAATGTCACCCAAGTCTTTAAACACGGAAAGAAGGAGGATGCAGGGAACTACCAGCCAGTCAGCCTCATCTCAGTCCCTGGAAAGGTGATGGAGGACCCCATTCTGGAGGCCACCTGTATCCACAGGGAGGACAAGAAGGTGATCAGGAGTAGTCAGCATGGATTCACTAAAGGCAAATCATGCTTGACCGACATGATTGTATTCCACAATAAAACAACTACTTGGATGGATGAGGGGAGAGCAGCGGATCTTGTCTACCTCGACTTCAAGGCTTTCGACACTGTCTCTAGCAGTGTCCTCATAGGCAAACTCAGGAAGAGTGGACTGGATGAGTGGACAGACAAGGGGATTGAGAATTGGCTGAACAGCAGATCCCAGAGGGCGTAATCAATGGCACAGGCTCTAGTTGGAGGCCTGTCCAGGGTGATGCCTCCCAAGGTTCAATAGTAGGCCCAATATTGTTTAATTTATCCATCAACTGCTTGGATAAAGGGGCAGAGGCCTCCTCAGCAGTGTCACTGACAACATAAAGCTGGGAGGAGTGGCCGATACCCCAGAGGGCCGTGCAGCCCTTCAGAAAGACCTTGACAGGCTGGAGAGACGGGTAGAGAGGAACCTTCTGAAATTCAGCAAAGGCAAATGCAGGTCCTGCACCTGGGGAGGAACAACCCCAGGCAGCAGCACAGGCTGGGGGTGACCTGCTGGAAAGCAGCTCTGCAGAAAAGGAGCTGGGGGTTCTGGTGGACAACAAGCTCTCCATGAGCCAGTAGTGCCCTTGTGGTCAAGGCCAGTGATAGCCTGGGCTGCATCAGGAAGAGCATTGCCAGCAGGTCAAGGGAAGTGATCTTGCCGCTCAACTTGGACTTAGTGAGGCCACATTGGGAGTGCTGTGTCCTGTTCTGAGCTCCTCAGTAAAAGAGAGACATGGAGCTCCTGGAACATGCCCAGCAGAGAACTATGAAGGTCATGAAGGGACTGGAGCATTTTTCTTATGAGGAAAGACTGAGAGAGCTGGGGCTGTTCAGTGCTGAGAAGAGATGACTGAGAGGGGACCCAATCGATGTCTATGAGTATCTGAAGGTAGAGTGTCAAGAGGATGGAGCTAGCCTCTTCTTGGTGGTGCCAAGCAATAGGACAAGAGGCAACAGGCAGAAACTGATGTACAGGAAGTTCCACCTGAATATGAGGAAGAACTTTACAGTGTGGGTGACCCACAATGGAACAGGCTGCCCAAAGAGGCTGTGGAATCACCCTCACAATTGATAGCAATGATGCATTTTTCTCCATCCCTTGGGCAGCAGAGTGAAGACCACAGTCTGGCTTCACTTAGAGGGCTGTGTAGTACAGCTGAAATCACCTGCCCTAGGGTGGAAATACAGCCCTTCCACCGTCTATATACTGATACAGACAGCTTTGGACAGATTGAGTCCAAGGTCGTGGTCTAAATTAACTAATTGGACTTTTACAGGGATGGTCCATAGACTAAGGACATTATATATCTACGTGTATAATTACCAAGAGATAGGAAAGGTGATGTGTTACTACGAAGTGTGGGACCTGGTATAAAGTATATTGTATGGAATCAGGGGTGTATGCTATCCTGGTTTTAGCTGTGATGCATTTCATTTTCATCTTCGTAACTGGTACAGTGCCATGTTTTGTATTCAATATGGGAATAATATTGATAACACAATGGTTCTTTTGGGTGTTGCTGAGCAGTGTTTACTCTGAGTCAAGGATTTTTCAGTGTCCCATGCTCTGCCAGTGAGCAGGTGCCCGAGAAGCTGGAAGGGACCATGGCCAGGACAGCTGACCTGAACTGGCCAGAAGGATATTCCACACCATAGAACATCATGTCCAGTATATAAATGAGGGAGAGTTATGTGGAAGGGGGCCAATTGCTGTCTGGGCTGGGCATCAGTCTAAGGATGGTGAACAATTGTATTGTGCATCACCTGTTTCTCTTGAGTTTTACTCTCTCCTTTTCATTAAAATTATTACTGTTGATATTATTATCATTACTATTATTGTAATCATGCTATTTTTGTCATTAGTATTGTTAGGAGTATTATTAAATTTCATTTTGTTTCAATAATTAAATGGTTCTTATATCAACCCATGAAGTTTAATTTTTTTGCTTTGGTTCTCCTTCCCACTGGGGCAGAGGGGAGAGATCAAATGGTTGTGTGATTCTTAGTTGCTGGCTGGGCTTAAACTATGATACCTGGCCAAACAGAAAACAGGCCAGCTTTCTACCACTAATACAGCAGTTTCTCTGCTCACTGCATAAGAATAATAGACTGGAAGCTACTTTGCAATTATGTCTTGTCCAAATGCTCCTCACTTCCCTGTTGCTGTTGTCTGCTGCTCTTTGTACAAGCACTGCTTTTGGAACCCTAGCATCCTGCAGCTCGGAAGGAAAGGATGTACATATTTTGAGAACGAGCAATGTGTTTTGCTAGTTTTAAATACAACTGGCAAGCTGAAGCACATTAGCCCTACTAACATAATTAGAATGATGAACTGCCACACTTGATGCATGCGTCCTAAATCAAATTCTTCCCTTGCTCCTCTCTTCTCCTGTTTGAGTTCACTTGTCTTTAGAAATCACAGAGTCACTTGACACTTCTTTTCAAACTGTGCCATTTTTCTGTAGGCACTCGTTCTTCAAAGCAGTAACACTACCAACATTAAAGGATTGCTAACTAATAAGCAGACATATGTAGTTGAAAGGGAATTCCTCTCTTTTGAGTGTTCACACACATCAATTCATTCTCCTATGGAAATTATTAAAGTGTTTTTCTTCAAGGCAAATAAATTAATCATCAGTGTAATGTTATAAAGTGAAGTAAAACTTTTATCCAGAGGACTTCCCTCCTCTAACTTCTATGTCACTCTTCCATTGCAACTTACATTCAAGAATCTCAGAGAAGCTTGCAGGTACCAGTAATTTCCCAGCACTGCTGAGATCTGTAGGAGATTGAGCCTTACACTACAGGTGATGAATGTAAGGTACAGGAGAAATTATTTACTAGGTATTTATCAACAAACAGCTGTTATATGGCAGAACTTAGTATATACTAGGAAGATTAAGAACCTCTCACTGGGTTCCATCCATCCAAATGTCCAGGACATGCTTTCTATGTCTGCACAATCAATTTGACGACACAAGAAAATTATTAAAACCCCTTGAGTGTGCTGTGTACTTTTCAGATTCTGCAGGACAAAGAACGTTCACGGATGCCTTATAACTTGGAGATTTGAAACATGTGGTGCTGCTAAGCTTCAAATAAAGTATAGGGCTGGACTCTACAGCAGAAGAAATGTTTAGGTGTGAAAGAACATCAGCAATACACACTGTCTAAATAAAATGACTGGCTACTGCTGAACAGTGGCATAAAAAAGCCTGTGGTCACCTTCTCTGCGGACAGACCACGGATGCCTATATCAAAGAGTGATGTCTGACCACTTCATGAACACCAAGAAGCTTGGAGCCTTGACAATTTCCAGTGCTTGCCACCTTCTTAGTGAAGACGATAGTCCTAATATCCAATCTGAACTTTTCCGGATGCTTAAAGCCATTCCTGCAAGTCTTTTTACCACACAAGGCAGAAGAATTCAGCATCTGTCTCTCTGCTTTCCTTCGTGACAAAAGTGTAGACAACAATGAGATAATGCCTCAGTCTACTCTTCAATAAGCCGAACAAACCTAACATGGCCAGCTGCTCTCTAGTCCTTTCACTTTTGTTGCCCTCCTTAGGACACATTCTAATAGTTTTTTTATTTCGGGGAGCCCAAAACTGCACACAGTACTCAAGGTGAGGCCGCACCACTGCTGAGTATATTGGGACAATCACTTCTTTTGGCCAGTTAGCTATACTGCACTTGATGTACCCCAGGATATTGTTGGCCCTTTTGGCTGCTAGAGCACGTTGTTGACTCTCATTGGAATAGTCATCGGCCAAAACTCCCATATCCCTTTCTACAGGGCTGCATTCCAGAATCTGGTTCCCCAGTCTATACACGCATTTTGAATTACACTCTCCCAGGTACAAAGTGTGACGTGTTCTTGTTAGATTTTATATGTTTGGTGATCTTACAGCACTCTAACCTTTTAATGTCTCTCTTTGTAAGGTGCCTCTACCCTCAAGGCAACCAATTTCTCCTCCTAGATTAGTATTGCCTGTGAACTGAGCGTGCACTTACTTAGAGTGCGTTCCACTACTGTGTCCAGGTATCTGACACAGAGAACATAAAAGCTCTATGCTGAGCCCTGAAAACACCACTAGTGACTGGCCACAGCCAAATCCTGCCCCCTTTACTACAACCCTTTGAACACAATCCTTCATCCAATTTTTCACCTATCATACTGTATATATGTCCACCCGTATGCTGGACATTTTGTCCAGATGGATAATGTCAGAAACTGTATAAAAAGCTCTGCTAAATACAAAAAACACCCACAGCCACTGCCTTCCCTTTGTCCACTAGACAGTAACCTTAGGAAGGCATGACAATCCCTTCAGGAACTCGTCTTGGCTTTGATTGATGACTGCATTGTCTTTCAAGTGTTTTACAACAGCTCCCAGGTAACCTTCTAAATAATATTACCATGAACTAAAATGAGAATGATTGTAATTAAATTTTGGCCATATGAATTTTCTCCCTATGATGTCAAACAGCACTTCTGTAATCATCCTGTGTAGCCTGACCTTGCTTCCAAAGTCCATACACTTTCCTTTTCCACCTGAAAGCCATAGGAATTCCTGACCCATGGTAAATCCCAATTTGCATTATGTGATCTGCTTCATTCAGTTCTTATCCGAGGTTGATGGTTTGACTTGAAATTGCACTTTTAGTCTGATAACATAGTTTCTAGTCTTGTAAAAGGCTGAGAATTTGCCAAAGGTTGTCTAAGCCTCAAGTGTAGAAAGAACGTTTTATTTCTAGTAGTATAATACAGCATAAATTTCTGTATTGCTTGCATCGTGTGGGCCTTTAAATAAAAAATTGCTATTACTTACCTCCCACCAACTTCTTATAAGTAGGTTGTTGACTTTGAGAGTAAATTTTTTTTCAGGAGAATAAAGATTTCAATTCTGTATGAAATTACCACCACACAATTTAAGTCTAACTCTGTAAAATAATGCTTTTGTATATGAGTCTAGTTCAGAATCATTAATGATTTTAAAACATTTGTTATCGGTAATTTTAAAAGCTTTGAAGCCATTTAAGAATTCAGGAGTTCTAATAAAGCAACAAAATGGAAACCTGGCAAATACTGGAATCCTATCAAAATAAAAATACTTCATGAAAATATTTCTTGCTTCTTTCCAGCTTGGCAGACTTTTTAAAAATAGGTTAATGAGCTATTTCTTCAAATGTCTCTCCGTACTTGGGAAGAAAGGTGTCAAATTAGTTCATCCGGTATAAAACTGTGTAATTGAAGATGCTGATAAAAGGAGACTGCATTTTCTGCATTAATGAGTACTTGAAACTTCAGTATGTTTTCATGTTTAGAAGGTGTGAAGACATTCCAGATTCTCTTCCCTGACACAGAAGATGCCTGTCTAAAATACGTTTTTGAAGTGAAAACTTCTCTGCCTAGCCTGAATACACTTCTCTTGCTAAAGGGAACTAGTGATATCAAAGCAGTCAAGAGTCTTAATAGTAGTGGAAAGATTCATAAGCAAAGCAGGAGATACAGAATAGATGATAATGTCCTGGTAGAAATGTTCAGGTTTGGTCTGCCAACCTGACATCTGGATATCTTGGCACAACTTACCTAGATAACCCAATATTCACCTGTCAGAGGACAAGTAGGAATTACATTTCATATGACTGAGAAATAACATCCAGAAGGAATAGTTCATATTTACATCTATTTACAAAGTGGTGAACTCTGTAGGCAGTGTCCTGTTCCAGAAACTGGGTTTGATAATCATGAAATCCAGCTGGACCTGAAGAAGGAATTTTATTTCCCTTTCAGAATGCCAGCAAAACCTGTAACTGTCCTTCTGTTGCTTCAGGTGGACTCAGTTCTACTACAGAATAAGACCTGGTGCTGTATTGTTAGTTGTAATTCGGATATGAAATGCTCTATAATAATTCATTTATTTTTATATTCATACCCCCTCAGTGCTTCTATAAAAATATTGGCTTGCATTATTCCTGGGTGCAGAGCCTAGCCTGTTTAAAAACAACCACGTTAAAGCCAGGACACCTGCTTTTGTCAAGAGAAGACAGTAAAGGCATCAGTCCAATGTCTTTGCTTGTTGTCAAGTAAATTATAATGCTCTTCCCCTTGCCACAGCAGTCATGCGAAGCAGCTTTCCTTTGTTATTTGAAGTAGTTATTGTACTGGCAATAATTTGCCCTGTTTTCACTTTTTCGGGACATTATTTTCAGCAACATTAGTTCTTCCTGTTGTTTTCAGACATCTCTTTGTGAAGACTTGCTAATTACAACAAGAAATAGCGTCTCCTCACTAGTAACACTATTTTCTCTATCAAGCATTGGCTGAGTATGGATGAGCAGTCCGGGGTCTGCACCGTGAGTGATTAACCTGCGTTACAACTGCGGCAGAGTAGCATCTTAGCCTTCAACACAATGTTCCTCAAAAAAAAATACAGCAGGTTACCTTTGCTTCACGTGGTTTCCAAACCACCCAAAAAAGCAACAGACCCGCCCAGAAAATTCTACTGCCGTGAAAAACATCTCTCCCATGAATCTTGCAGTCTTCCCACAACTGCCACCATGGGCCACACATGGGGTGTTTCTTTTTTTTAAGGATAGGCAAATTCCAGCCTAACAGCAACTGCTCTCTTCTTCACAAAATCTCCAAAAGTCTCTTATAGCTCCAAGGTGACCTGACATGATCACGTTTCTTTTTCCGCAGGCTGCACACAAAATTCTCCTGCTCTCATGTCTCTAAGTGGATTAAAAAGAAAAGAACAGTTTGTGATATTACAGTTTTTACCACAGCCTGCAAAAAGTATTTTTAAGCTTCGAGCTGGACGCAACTCCGCCCTCTTTTCCTGTCGCCATCTTCAGCTCCGTCTCACATGACTTGTTTTCTCTTTCCCTTTGACCTTGAAGTCACCATGATTTTCTTTGAGCTTTACAAAAGAATTTCAGCTTCTAAGTTTGAAGCATCTTCTCTTTCTCCTCTCTCTGGGCTTCAACTCTTCCTTCTTCACTGACTCTGGTGTCTCTATCATGGTGTCTTCTTCATGTGCCTTTGCCTGCAGCTGGTGCATG
>VZTD01003021.1:4508-33161 GCA_013397725.1 Rhagologus leucostigma
CCGCCAGTTTGACCCGGGGAAATGCAGGGAAACACAAAATCCTCGAGGAGGAGCAGCCACCGGAGCTGCCTGAGCCATGCCCCCGCCCGAGGGGCGGCATCTGCCCGGAGCCGGGAGCAGGCAGCATGGATGCAGCTCCTGTTTCCCGGGAGGTGAGAGGTAGGGGGGGCAGAAGCTGGAGGCAGGGTTTCCCAGGCACGGGGAGCAGGGAGAATTTCAGCTCCCAGAAGCTCTCTGTGACTGCTGGATGGACTCCGGGCTGAGCCGGGTCGGACGTGTGGGTGGTGTTCGCGTCCCCGGGAGCTGCTGAAATGACAGCTCGCAGCAGCCTCGCGTGTCTGCGTGTGGAAATAGCTCTAACGCTGGCAGCCGAATCAAATTTATGTCAGATTTTTATAAAATGCAGTGTTTATATCTGGGACCGCTCAGTTCCCTGGGTATGAAAGTCCTTGAAGTAGTAAAGCTGAGCGTTTTTTGAGAATTCCAAGCATTGTGTCCTCAAAATTTTTAATACAGTATCTAAATAATCAATATTTAATATAAAGTGGATTTGTTAAAGTGGCAGAAATGTTTTTTCACCTGCAAGTGTGCTGGGATAATCAGCGTTCCTTGTGTCAGAATTAATTCGTCCTCCTTCTTTTCCCTTTTTTCTTTCTAGATTGTGGATAGTTGGGGAGAATATTGGGGATAAAGAAATGAAATGCACGAGGGAAAGCTTCGTGTTCCCGAGGGAACGCTTTAGGCACGCGCAGCTTCTGAACCGCAAGGATAATTTAGGCTCTCGCAGAAACCTTCTGAAGCTGAAAGGGACAGGGAAGAAAACTCTGAGAGTGATGCAGGAAGTGCCTTCTCCCAGGTCTGGACATTGTTGAGATTGGAATGACTTAAAAATATTCCTTGTCTCTCTCCTGTTCCCAGCCCGGGACTAAATTGGTGTTCCCTTAGCGGCTGCAGTTCCCTGGATGTGGTGGGAGGAGGTCTCTGCCGGAGAGCGGGAGAAATGTCCCTGCCGGTTTCTGTGTCCTCGGTGGGCAGAGAACGCTGATCTTGGCAAGATGGGTTTGTGAGTATTGAATTAATCCTACCTCCTTTTTTATGAGTTGCTTTAATGAGTCATAAGCAGGGACCACTTTTAGCTGGCTTTAGTTAAGTTTCTTTTTCAAAGATTTATTGCTGCTTTGATCATGAAATCACCAAAACCTCAAATTTCTTAAATTAACCCCGAAAAGCTTCAATGAACAAATCCTGAGGGAACTGGAGATTGCATATCTGGGATCTTAAAATGCCCGTAAGCAGAAAATCCAGGAGAAATGGCTGCTGGCTCCTGGCATCCTGGGCTTTCCAGGCAGGTTTTGTACTGGATCGCAAGGCAGTTTTCCTGACTCTGGGGGGTGGCACCTGCATCCCACCGGACAGGGAAAATGTGGAGGGTGGCAAGCGGGAAGACAGTTGCTGATGTGCGTCCTTGGATCGCAGTTCCTCCAGTGGGTCTGTCCTGCCGGAAGTACAAAGGAGATGGGTCTCGGAGCACCTGTTGGTTCCCTTGTGGGGCTCGGAAGAGACTCTGGATGCGAAATTCCAGGGATGTTCCCCCTGCTGGAGTGAGAAGTGGTGGAAGCTGTTTGCTGTCTGCTTCTTCATCCCCCTTCACCTTGGTCCCCTGGGGCTCCAGGTAAATCCCACCTGACCTTTGCTTTTCCAAGGGTCTCTAAATGAGGGCTTGAGCTTTGCTGTAGCTCCCGCTTACAGGGAGGATCTATTCCAGGAAACATCTCGTGGGCTGGACTAATGCCACTGCAGGGAGAGCAAAAAGTCCCGTGGCTCCTGTGGCTCGCTTGCCTGAATCGCCTCCGGGCAGCAAGGATTGTTCCCAAATGTCATCCCCTGGCTCTGTGACTTGGTGAGGCCGTGTTCCCCCAAAGGCCAGGGGCCGCTTTGTGTTGCAGCTCGATAAAGTCCAGCTCAGTGGTGCCAGGTTTGGTTTTTGTGCGTAATGAAAACACTAAAAAATTCCCCTCTCCCCTTTTCCAGCAGACACGGGTTGTCAGAAATGGCATTTCCTAGGCAGTTAATCCCAGCAGAGAGGAAAAGAGGAACCTGTGACTTACCCACACCACAGGTAGGACCAGGGGGGCCCTAGCTGGGTTTGGCCGCTCAAACACCAAAGCTCTTGGCAAAGATGGGACCAGTTCAGTGGTTGCTCCTGTCCTGAAAGAGAGCAGAAAAGGGAAATTATTCCTGCTGTGGAATCAAACACTCCTGCATTTCGTATTTTTGCTCTGATTGCTCACGGTGGAGTTTTATGCATCAAAAAAAAGGAGAGTGACACCAAATCAAATAAAAAGTGCCCTTTTCCAGCATTTTTATTCCAAGCATTAAAAGGATGCTCATTTCTCTTCCAGCCTTGTTTCCCTCATTTTAGCAGAACCGCTTTCACCCCAGACCCCACTCCTCACTTGTTCAACCCTCTGGCACCGGATTTGGACAAAGGAAGGGATGCGCCTGGATCACAGGAAATCACAGAGAGAAACCCCTCCAAAACCCGACAGAGAAAAACAACAGGAAATGCAGGAAGACACATCCCTCATTCGCACGTCTGGATTTCTTTCCTAAAGATTTCTCTGCATTGGGATGCTCTTTGCCTTCGGCTTTCTTTAACAGAATGCATTTGCTGCTAAACACATCTCAGGCCCAGATCTGATCAGCATAAGGTGGGACGAGGATGAAGAGTCAGACGGGGAATAGCCAGGGAGATGCAGGGCCTGGGAACATCAAGGACGGAGAAGAGAAGGAACAGGGATTGTTGTCTTTGTTTAGATCCATCAGTGCTGCGAGCTCGGAAAACACAGGGGACCGCAGGGATCCAGGGCAGGAGCAGGATAACTCCGGGATAGGGGGAATCTGGTCCCACTCCAGGGCTGTGCCAGTGAAGGAGTGTTGTACTCAGACACGAAAGGACCACACAGACCCAGCTCAGTCAGGTAGAGAGAGATGAGACCACCAAAAAGGCTNAGTCACGGAGCCAGAGGATAACATTTGGGAACAATCCTTGCTGCCTGGAGGCAATTCAGATGAGTGAGCCACAGGAGCTGTGGGGTTTCCTGCTCTTCCTGCAACCCCATCAGTCCAGCCCACGAGACATTTCCTGGAATAGATCCTCCCTGTAAGCGGGAGCTACAGCAAAGCTCAAGCCCTCATTTAGAGACCCTTGGAAAAGCAAAGGTCAGGTGGGATTTACCTGGAGCCCCAGGGGACCAAGGTGAATGGGATGAAGAAGCAGACAGCAAACAGCTTCCACCGCTTCTCACTCCAGCAAGGGGAGCATCCCTGGAATTTCATGCCCAGTGTCTCTTCCAAGCCCCACAGGTGAACAAAGAGGTACTGTAAGACTGATTTCCTTTGTACTTCCAGCAGCACGGACCCACCGGGAGGAACTGCAATCCAAGGACACACATCAGCAACTGTCTTCCCACTTGCTGCTCTCTCCACGTTTTCCCTTTCCAGTGGGATGCAGGTGCCACCCCACAAGAGGCTGGAAAACTGCCTTGCAATGCAGTACAAAACCTGCCTGGAAAGCCCAGGATGCCAGGAGCCAGCAGCCCATTTCTCCTAGATTTCCTGCTGACAGGCATTTGAAGCCTGCTTTGCCTCACAGGTGCTTTTCTGACAAGGCCATTCCCCTCTCTTTTTTTTTTAGCCTAGATAAAGACTTGGAAAACTGAGTTTTGTGAGAACTGGTTCATATTTTGATTATTCTTAACTTGGGAGTTTCCCTTGGCACCAAAATCAGGGGGGTAAACCCAACATGGCCTCGAAGGGCCATAAGGTCCCAGATATCCAATCCCCAGTTTCCTCAGGGTTGGTTCATTGAAGCTTTTCAGGGTTAATTTAGCAAACTTAAGCGTTTGGCGATTTCACCATAAAACAACAAGAAACCTGTGAAAAAGGAACTGAACTAAAGCCAGCTAAAAGTGGTCCCTGATGATGACTCATCAAAACACCTCATTAAAAAGGAGCTAGGATTGATTCAGTACTCACAAACCCACCTTGCCAAGATCAGTGGTCTCTGCCCACCAAGGACACAACAACCAGCAGGGACATTTCTCCCACTGTCCGGCAGAGACCTCTTCCTGCCACGTCCAGGGAACTGCAGCCACTCAGGAAACACCAAGTTAGTCCTGGGCTGGGAACAAGAGCGGGACAAGGAATATTTTTAAGTCATTCCGGCCTCGGTGCTGGCCAGACCTGGGAGAAAGCACTTCCCGTATCACTCTTGCAAATTTCTTCCCTGTCCCTTTCAGCTTTGGAAGGTTTCTGTGAGAGCCTGAATTATTGGTGTAGTTCAGAAGCTGCATGTGCCTAAAGCATCCCCTTGGGAACACGAAGCCTGCCTCGTGCATTTCATTTCTTTCTCCCAAATATTCTCCCCAGTTATCCACAGTCTAGAAAGAAAAGGGAAAAGAAGGAATACCAATTCATTCTGACATAAGGAGTGCTGATTATCCCAACACAGTTCCAGGTGAGGAAACATTTCTGCCACTCTAAAAAATCCACTTGATATTGTCTCAATTCAGTATTAATTATTTTAATATTGTATTAAGAAGCATAAGGACACAATGCTTGGAATTCTCAAAACTGGCTCAGCTTTACTACTTCAAGGACTTTCAGACCTAGGGAACTGCGTGGTCCCAGATTTAAACACCACATTTGATACAAATCCGATAGTAATTTGATTTGGCTGCCAGCATTAGAGCTGCTTCCACACACAGACACGCGAGGCTGCTGTGAGCTGTCATTTCAGCAGCCCCCGGGGACACGAACACCATCCACACCACCCACCCAGCTCAGCCCGGAGTTCGTCCAGCACTCACCGAGAGCTGCTGGGAGCTGAAATTCTCCTTGCTCTCCCTGCCTGGGAAACCCTGCCTCCAGCTCCAGCCCCCCCACCTCACCTCCTGGGAAAGAGCAGCTGCATCCTTGCTGAGTGCTCCCAGCTCTGGGCAGCCGCCGCCCTTCAGGCAGGGGGCTGGCTCGGTCAGCTCCGGTCACTGCTCTCCCTCGATGCTTTTGTGTTTTCCTGCATTTCCCCGGGCCAGAGGGGAGCGGGGGGAGCGCGGCGGGATCACGGGGAGGCGGCGGCGGGGGACGACAACAGCCCGGCATGGCAGCACGCAGGGCCCGGGAGCGTCTCGTGGAGCGGCGCGGCGTGGTGTGAGCGGTACAGAGGCGTCCCCGCTGCTGCCTGCCGGCGCCTGCGCACTTCCCGCCCACTCCTGGCGCCGCTGCCCCCACAGCCAGTGTCCGCACACCGGAACACGCCGCGGAAAAGCGCGCTGAAAGAGCTGTGTTGGCGTTGGCGTCGGGGTCGCGTTCAGGCGGCCGAAAAGATGGAGCATGGTCCCGCCTTCCCGCCCTTTTTTGTCCCTACCTAAGGCGCATGCGCACCGTGCCGCCACCTTTGGAAGGTCAAAAAAAACGGCGTGCCGAATCTCCATCTTTGTTGTGGTGTCACATGACTGCCGCCCTTCATCGCCATCTTGGGTGCTGGCAGAAGCTATTTCTGGTCATGCCGCCATCTTTGGTGTGGTACCCTTAAGGCCCCCTCTCCCCACAAGGGCGTCTGTCTTTGGCTGCCTGAACCCGGCCCCGACTCCGACGCGGATCCCGCGCTTTCGGTGCGATTTTCCGCGGCGTTTCCCGGCGTGAGGACACGGGTGGTGGGGTCGGCGGCGCCAGAGGCGGGCGACAGCCGTGCGAGCGGTGGCAGGCAGCGGCGGCGACGCCTCTGCAGCGGTCCTACCACGTCCGCCATCTTGAGTGTGGCAGAAGCCCGACCCGCCCTCTTAAGTGTCCTGTCGCGTGCTAATAAAGCGTCACTTACGCCGTCGTAAGAGCATCGAACTGCGCCTTCCTTTCCGAGTCGCCTTCTTGAGAGTGGCACGCGGGCAGCTCTATTCCGACTGTGCTCGCCCGGTGCCCCCTGCCCCGTGTCNTCGTGTCACCCAGCAGGGGACAGCAGCGAGGGCCAGGGCGCTGTGCCGGGGGGCGGCAGTGCCGCTCTCTGGCCACAAGGCGGCAGCACCACCGCCCAGCTCAGCCGAGGGCTGGGACGCGCTCCGGGGCAGGGAGAGAACAGAGAGAAAAGTCGGCTTAAAAGAGCACTTTTTATTTCCTTCACCCCCGTCGTCTTTTCTCACGTTTTCGGGCACTTGGATTGTTTCATTCCTATATAAAAAAAGTCAGGTCATTATTTTCCAAAACCTACAGCTCTCTATTCCGACTTTCCTGTATATAAGACAGTAGATAGAAAGGGTTTCTTTTGAAATGAATTTATATATAAATTAGTATCATTTGTCAATATATGTAAAAATGAAAACCTTGACAGGTTTAGTATTCCACACACACCCCTCCCTGTGAATTTTCTGGCATTTTTGGGTCCCAGCACGACGCCCTTCATTCTCCACTCACCTGCTTCTCCATTGCATTGCGGCTCTCCCAGGGACATTGGGGTGCCTCAGATGACACCATGTCTGCATCACCTCCTACCCAGGGCTCCGTCATAGCCCCTTCCCCACTGCAAAGGGAGGGCAAAGGCAGCCGGTAAAGGTTTATTCCCTCACTCACGTAACAAGTTCCTTCAGCAAGTCTGCCGGCACTTGGGGGCCCTGACGCTGCCCGTGGCCCCAGGACACCCGACATTGTTTCCAGAGCAGCACTTGTCAGATTGGAGGGGATCTGACACTTGGTCAGCTCCTGGAGCAATGGGCTGCTGGACAGAGGTGCAGTCCACCAAAAATGAGCAGCAGGGTCCATGATGAGAGAAGAGGAAGAGGGAGAAGGGAGAGGGAGGATTTTTTATTATTTTCTTGACAACTAGTGGTTTTCCCCGGAAAGACAATTTTGGCTGTGAGGTGTTTGCATTTCCTACACCTGGAAGGAGCTGGATCATCCCCAACTTACCCATGACATGGGAAGGAATCATGGGAGCAAGGCCAGGTGGGCACTGCCCCTCACACCTGGAGCCAGGCCACACCAGGGGGCCACAACGATCTCAAAGGGCTGGGAACAGCCCCAGGATTGAGCTGGGGATGCTCATCTGTGATCACCCTGCTTCACACCCAAGGGAAATCACCTCTCCACTCCTTCTCTTCAGGTATTTTTCCAGTAGTTGGAATCCAAGGAGCTGACAGCAGGGGGAAGGGAGCAGGAGACAACAGTGATGCTCAACAGGATCTCACATTTATTACTGAGAAGTGATTAATGGTGAAAAGAAAGGCAACGCCCATTCCTCACTGGCTTAACAAGAAACTGAAACATAGTCACTACACATTTTACAATATTTCTTCCTTGGTTTGTTTGTTTTGGGCTTCTTATGGTCCAAAATTCATTTTCCTGTAAACAAAAAGTTTTTACCACTGTTCTCAGCTTTCAAAAAATCAAATTCATCCAGACTTAATCTTTAAATCCATACAATGCACAAGAACAGAACAGTTGTTAGGACTCCTAGTACTTGACTTTTGAGTAACAAAGGGTCAGAGAAAAATGAACCACCTTTAAGACATAACCTCGTGGACAATTTTCTGTTCAATTCTTCTTAGGCCAAAACCCCAACTTCCTCACAGAATTCCTCCTCTTGCAGTCCGGCAAAAGAAAAAAAAAATAAAGTTACTCCACTTTGCATGGTGGATGTTACAATTCAGTGTTCCAAGTGCAAATGTCAAAACCAGGGAAGGAGGCGCAACAGGGTGGAAGGAGGGGAAACGCTGGGATTTAAAAATTAGAGAAAAAAAAAAAGGCATATGCCACTTATGGACTTGAAAATCCAAAAACCATAGTAAAAAGACAAAAACCAAAGCGTATGCTCTGAAATCACAACCAAAGCCAAAAGAAAGGGGACAGGTTTTACCTCTACTCTACCTAGAAGGGATTTTTTTGTTGTTGTTGTTTTTTGTTTTTTTAGTCCTATGTCTTGCGATATTCCAATACTTTTTTTTTTAAACTGGGAGTTTGTAAAAGTCTTTTTGAAGTCAAAGGAATTAAGAAAAAAAAGTCCTAATTCTCTCTGGGATACTCTTGCTCCTTTCTCTCTCTGAAAGACAGCTGGGATGCAATCTCTGCTGCAGTCTGCGGGGGAGGAATTGCCTTTTACTTGACACGGCCCTGGCGTTCCTGCAAAAGAAGGAACAGAGATCGTATTAGCTGAGAGCAATTTTATTCACCACTGTTACGCATCAGCATTCCAAGACATGGCTCTCCCATGGAGCCTGTCCCATAGCCAGCAAAGCCAGGGAAAGAGCATTGCTCTTGCCAAAAGAGGTGCTGCTACTGCATCCAGTCATTTCACGGATGTGACATTGCTGAGGTCCAACAGCTCCTCATTCTCCTTTTTTTCTCATCTGAGGTGATTCACTACCTGCAGAGCTGCATCCAGCTCTGGGGACTCCAACATCAGAAGGATGTGGAGCTGCTGGAGCAGGTCCAGAGGAGGCCATGGAAACGCTCACAGGGCTGGAGCCCCTCTGCTCTGGAGACAGGCTGGAAGAGCTGGGGGTGTTCATCCGGGGATACCTCTGAGGCCCCTTCCAGGGCCTAAAGGGGCTCCAAGAGAGCTGGAGAGGGACTTTGGACAGGGGCCTGAGGGACAGGACAAGGAGGAATGGCTTCCCACTGCCAGAGGGCAGGCTTAGATAGGATATTGGGAAGAAATTCTTCGCTGTGAGGGTGGTGAGGCTCTGGCACAGATTGCCCAGAGAAGCAGTGGCTGCCTCATCTTTGTAAGTGTCCGAGACCAAGTCGGACAGGGCTCGGAGCAGCCTGGTCTAGTGGAAGGTGTGTCTGCATTGGAATGGGATGGTCTTTAAGGTCCCTTCCAACCCAAACCATTCCATGATTCTATGAAAAAAAACTCCACCTGAACTCCCGTGTGGGCATCAAAGCAGGCTGGAACTCAAACCCAGGGAGCACTGACATCAGCCTTGGTCTGCAGGGACTGAAACCGTCCCAGCCCCCAGGAGAAAACCTCCCCAATACCCCTGACACTACTTGATGCCATCTCACTCAAAAAACAAGAACTTCACAGGAATTTCCCACTGACTTCTGCTATCACCCCTGGGTATTCCTCCAGCACTGCGGAAAGATCCTGTCCAAACATCTGCACCAGAACAAAGAGGCAGCACAGCACCAAATACCCGCCAGACACCAAGGGCGGCCACCCCCTCTGCTGTTCTCAGCACCCCGTGCCCATCTCTTCTGGGCTCTGCTTGGGTTTAACAGAGAAGCTCTCACAGAAGCTGGTCCAGGCTTCCCAAAAGGGTTACGAGGTATTTGAAGTGTCATTCCCAGATCACGAGACAACACCTCAGAAATGAAACCTGTCAGCAGCCAGAGGGCCCTGAGCTGATGCTCCTCTACCTGGCTCTGCCTCTTCCTTGAGGACAGGCAGGCCCCCGTAGTCTGGGCACAACAGGCACTGCGGGGCTCTGGCTCCCCTGGAGCGAGTCCATCACCACCCAGCCAGTCCAAGAGGTGCCAACTCCATCCCACTTTCACAGCAAAGCCACACCTGCAGCAGGTACCCACAGTTGCAGCCAGGTTTTCCCTCTTCACTCAGAGAGGAGATGCTGTCAGGGCTCTGAACCTGGTGCTTTGGTTCAGCTCAGGATGTCTCCCTGCAGAGGTCAGCTGCTCTGCCTGGAGTTGTATCCCCTGAAATAACACAGTTCCCTGCCTGCTTACCACGGTCCCATGCTAACCCGGTGATGGGAGGCACCTTCCCATCTTGGCAGCTCATATAACCTCTGCCACAAGCACACAGGCTGCTACAGGAAACCCCATCCTCTGCCACTGCTAAATCCAGGGAGAGCCTATCCCCAAACAGCTTCAATCCTGGGACAACAGCATGTGCAGCCATCTATCCTTAGAAACCTTCCCAAAAAGGGAGGCCTGGCCTCCAGCTCGGAACACCACCACTGACTTTGCATCCTGCAGAGGAATTGGTGGTGAAGCCTCCTGGGGTGTGTGGCTAAGAGGCCAAAGTGAGCCCAAAGTGATCCTCTGCTGTCTTCCGGGGACAGGGATCAGATCAAGGCACACGTTCTCATCAAGAACAGTTACCCAACAGAAGTCGATTTAATTCCCCTCTTTTCCTGTAACTCTGCCCAAGTCTGTTGCAGGCGCTTTCATTGCCAAAAAAGCCACTGCACCACAGCAAAATCCAACTGCCAGGGTGGGAAGCAGAGCCAGGCCCGAACACGGAGCACAACAAGCACTGCAGGGAGAGCTACAAATCCAAAGGAAGGTGCCAAGCCCTGTTCCTGGCTCAGCAGTCAGCATGCTATGTTACACAGGGACAGATGGCAATGTGACGGATCCCTTTGGGAAGCAGCTGCAACTGCCTGAGCTAATGCCGCCACTTCCCAAATGCAGACAAGGGATAAGCCGGCTGCCAGGTTCAATCACCCCCTGTGCATCTCCAGGGCTAGTGTCCTGGGCTGGGACAGTGGCCAAGGGTCCTGCTGCACACACCACCCTGTTAGCTGAGCAGCTGGACCCTGATCAATCACCTCTTCCTGCTGAGAGAAGGTGATGCTGCTCCCAAGACCTGCATGCAGCTAACAAGGAGCCAACCCCAGGGAAAATCCCCCCTTAAATACCAGCGTGCCAGAACAGAGGCTAGAGCAGATGTCCCCATGCCCCCAAGTTAGAGAGGGGACCAAAGTGAACATCTTCACTTCAGACCTGCTGTAAGCCTGGATTGGGGAAGGGGGTCCCCAAAAGGTCCCCACTGCCCTTCAGTCAAGGGGCTACCTCAAGGAGCAAGCCAGAGGGGAAGGGAGGAAAGGTGGCTGGATATGGAAGGAAGTGGATCCCTGATCCAAAACCACAGAATCATGGAATGGTTTGGGTTGGAAGAGACCTGAAAGCTCATCTTGCCATGGGGCAGGCACACCTTCCACTAGACCAGGTTCTTCCAAGCCCTGTCCAACCTGGCCTCAAACAATTCCAGGGATGGGGCAGCCACAGCTTGTCTGGGCAGCCTGTGCCAGGGCCTCACCACCCTCACAGGGAAGAATTTCTTCCCAATATCTCATCTAAGCCTGCCCTCTGGCAGTGGGAAGCCATTCTTCCTTGTCCTGTCCCTCCAGGCCCTTGACCAAAGTCCCTCTCCAGCTCTCTTGGAGCCCCTTTAGGCATTAGAAGGGCCTCTGAGGTCCCCCTGGGGTCTTCCCTTCTCCAGGTGAACACCCCCAGCTCTCCCAGACTGGCTCCAGCCCTCAGAGCATCTCTGTGGCCTCCTCTGGACTTGCTCCAGCAGCTCCAAATCCTTCTGATGCTGGAATCTCCAGAGCTAGATGCAGCACTGCAGTTAAGGTCTCACCTGAGTGGAGCAGCAGAAGGGTCCGAGACATCTTGGTCCTTGGGGTGTTACAATGAACATTCAACCACCAGCCAGATCTACCAGAACACACAGCAAGGCTCAAACAGGTTGCAAACATTTGTCCTTCCTGGCTCATCCTCCTCTGAATCCACTGGCTGTGGAACTGTGTAAGTCAGAGCCCACAGCTATGCAACAGCCCCGGAAAGCAGAGCAGCATCCGCGCACACACGCTGGGCTTTGCTCTGGGATACAATCCCTGGAGAGCAAAGGGATTCCATCAGGAAGTGTTTTATGCCCTTTGGCTGCGCTTTCATTAAACTTGGGCTGCATCTGATTGATCCACACGGGAGGAGCAAGAAGGACACCTGCTCAGACTCATCCCCATTCATCAAACCCCTCAGAACAGGAAGGGCAAGAGCAGCATGGCATGGGAATGGCTGATATGTGCCATGGCTCAAATCCTGTGCTGACACCAAGCTCACACAGCTGCAAGTATGCAAACAGGAGCCCTCTCTAATCACACCACTCAAAGCAACTTCAGTTCTATCACCACTGTCCCCAGGGGCTGCAGCCATGTCACGACCCAGGTCCTGATAACAGCAACTGAGCAAGGAGAGATCACCTTATCTATTCGCACTGCAGGGAGCCAACAAGGAAAGGCTCAAGAGTTTGTACCTGACAAGACGACAGTGACAGACAATGCTGCCCATTCCTTCAGAGGCTCTTACCTCGATTAACAGCCAAGGTTCAGCATCAACACTCCGGGCAAAGGTAAGGATTTTATCGCCACACCACAGATAAGGAAATAGCAGACTAAGCCAAAGGAGGGCCTGGAGAAGAAGCCAGGGCACGGCTCCCAGATGTGCAGCACACAAACCCTGGTTTGTTGGGACCTGCCCGAGCTGGAGCACAGCCCAAAGACCTTGGGCAGGCCAGGCCAGGCACAGTCTCAGTTCAGCCTGAGAAGGTCCTCTAAGCAAAAGGCATCACTTGCCCAGTGCCTGCCCACAGAAGAACCAGCAGGAGATTCCTTCATTGGAGCACTGGAACTCGCAGTATCGTTCCCTAAAAGGCTGAGACACCCAATCAGAAAATCCTGAGTTGGACCCACGAGGACCATTGAGTCCAGCTCCTGGCCCTGCACAGGACACCCCAACAATCCCACCCTGTGCCAGAGATCTTGTTGTCCAAATGCTTCTGGAGCTCTGGCAGCCTTGGGGCCCGTGACCATTCTCCGGGGAGCCTGTAATCAAACCCTGGCCTTGATACACACACACACACACCCCCCACCCCACCCCTCTCACTGATCGAGCACCTCAACAGCCCCACTCAGCCCACGATGTTGCACTTTGCTGTTTGATGCAAGCCCAGCCAAGCAATCCAGCGGGATTTCCATGTGCCCGTGTCTCCAAGGCAAACATCTTAGATCACCGCCTTAGAAATCAGGAGTTACTGCAGCCCGTGGCCTTCTCAGCAGGATCTGCTCAAGGAACAGACACAGCACAAATGATGGATGATGCATCACTTGTATACTATGCTCCACAGGCAGTCTCGAGTCCCAGTATTTACAAACCAAACATGACTTTTCCTGTTGTCAGCATTAGAAAGCCATCAGGGTTACAAAAAAGCTACATCCTAGTCTAGAAATGGGGACAAAAATCAGGTAGTGATCTGGTTGTAGCCTGACACCTTCATCCTACCTCCCATTCACTTCAGGGGGCTCAGCACCAAGGAAGACAGGAGATAATAGAAATAAAAGTGACTCTTTGTCAGAGCAGGACAGGCCTTTTGTTCTACAGATCAAAATCTAACAGAGCAAACTCAAATATCCACAGAACCTTAAACAGGGTAAACTCACATCACTGAAAAAGCAGGAGCCAAGAAGAGACATATGGCCTTGGACACCTAATTTCCATGTCAGAGCAACCTGCCTGGGACAAGAAGGGCATGAAGACAGCAAAGGCTTTTCCCTTACAGGGGGGTTTATACAAGGTGGTCCGAACTATTGGATATCCTCAGGCACACTGCTGTTCCCCAGCATCTTTACAGGCACCTTTTAAAACTGATGCAATCGATTGCAAAGAACAAACCTCTTCTTGCTTAAACGTCACATTTCATTGCCTGAATAAAGCAGCCCAAGTCCCATAAACATTTATAATCACTACTCTTGTCCCACAGGGCAGGAAACAGAATGGTGAAAAGCTGAGAACACGCATGAGTATTTAGAACAAAGGAGACAGAGCAGGCTGGGAGGATTCCCAGTGGCATTCCATGGGAAGACAACTGGCCTCACAACCCAGACTGGAACTGGACTGGCTGACTTCGGAGCACAAGCAAAATAGCACAAGTCCTTTCCAGTCACTGGGAAGAAAGAAAATTCTCCTGGTCTTCAACAACCGGGGAGTTTTTTTGTTCTTCCCCATCACTACAAGGGAAATGCATTTCATTACTTTGGTTACCTTAAGCCATCGCTCAGGCAAGAAGTCTTCGCACAAGTGCCACAAAACTCTTTAGAAAAGGAAGGAACTCCATTCTAATGTTTCAAAATCTTCACTGCTGTAGAGTTAATAAAGCCTTGGCAGTGCCCTCTGTCACACCATGCAGGTGTAATGCCAAGGACTGAAAACCCAGGGAGCTTCAGTGGAATTTGTGGCTCCATATATTCATAAAACATCTAGAAAGAGGCATGAATAAAAGTGACCAAGTTTACTGATGATATTAAGCTATTCAGGGTAATAAAAACAGCAGCTGACTAAGTGGACAACTTTGTGAGAAAAAGCTGCTGAACTTTACAGGACACTTGGTCTACCTGGTTGAGAAAAATTAAACGATGCACATACGGAAAATCCCTACCCTAATTCCAGGATTACGAGCTCCAAACTGACCATTAACCATCAGAAACATGATCTATAACTCTGGGAAATTGCCTACCCTGAAGAAAAGCAAATATCACCCTGAACAAAACATACCACTGTGCTGTTATACAAACCCAGACAGGATCTATCCTGAGCAGAGCGTAGCTCTGCTCCTCTCCACTTCCACGGGCATGGAGCAGAATTGGAAAAGGGTCAAAGAAAAACAGGGATGAGCAAGGGACAGAAGTGTTTCCATACGCAGAGCCACTGTGCTCTGACTCTCTAGCCTGGTAGATGGATGACCGGAAAAGCAGAGTACGCACAGAGAAGACTGACATAATTGCTCACCACCTCTTCTCACACAAGAACAAGAGGGAATCACAAGGCAGACTCAAAGCAAACCAAAAGGACACATTTCCCCACACAACATGTAATTAAGCTGAAGAACTGGAGAGCCTGTGGATGCTCAAGGAGTGCATCGAGATCTTGGACAGAAAAATCATGAACTGATAAAGACAAAGATACATCCTCGGGGTTACAGAAATTCCAAAGCCACACATTGTTCAAGGGAAGGAAAACCTTCAGAGGTGGATACGTGCCTGTACTGTCCTCACAGGTGTTTGCTCTCAACTGTGTTACTGCCAGCTGCACACGGAGCTTTTTACCTGGAAACAGAGAGCAGGGATGCCCAAGCAATGTCTCTGTGCCCAGCAGATGTGCAGCTCCTGCAGCCACATGAGAAGCACTTACAGAGACTCTGATTTGACCCACTGCAGTTGTCCTGCTATTTGAAGCTTAAACACCACCTCCATCCCAAACAAGACAGAAGAGACACTTCATGCTACAAGAAAAACACACCACATTATTCTATGAGAGGACAAGAGGAGATCTATTTGCCTGTTTCTGTCAGCCACGAAGAGCTGAATTCACAGGCTCAAGTAAAAGAGCCAACACCCCCTATAATGTGTCCCGTCATTTTATAGCCACTTGAACGGGAACACAAAGCCACATTCACTGGAACAGAGTTTTGTATTTCTCTTTTTTTTTTTTTCTCCTCCTTTAAAGTGTATCAAGAACACGGCTCTGGAATCAGCTGAACTCCAAACCAGGCTGCAACAGCCAAAAGGCTGATGATCAGGGCTTCATGATTTCCTTAATTTTGAGATGATGATGGGAAATTCTCTGAAGGTATTTTACAGATGGTACCACAAATAACAGAGCTGAGATGGAGAGAGCAGAGCCTTCCCCCACTGTGCACAGATACAGGGAAGGAAACTAAAGTGTGTGGTTTCCTTTCCCCCCAAAGATTAGAAACATAAGACAAGAGTTTTAGGTAGATTTTATCGAAGTCTTCCAAACTGGGACTACATTACAATAGCTCTGCAGTTAACCACACAAAAAAGCAGCTCGGCATTGCGCTTTAAAGAAAAAAAAATTCTAATTATAAAGAACCAGAAATTTCCAGGTTCTTGCACAAACCCCAAATGGTTCATTATTAACTGCTCAAACACACTGTTTCATGACTTATCTGTCAATTAAAAAAGCTCACACTGGGCACTAGTCACTGGAAGGAGCTACAAACAACTCTCTGTCCCAGGCATCAGTTTGGATAATGACCATCCTTGTTTAACAGGGACTTCTCTAGGAACTGCTGTGGTAGAGCAGGGTGCTGGCACTGTTCTGGCTGCCAAGCCTCCAGTGGTTTGCACCACTAAGGAATTAGTTATTAACTCACAAAGCCATAGGACAGCACAATTACTACCGGGTACAAACCAGAACACGCAGGAAAATGAGAGGACTAATTGTGGTGAGAATGACCACACAGCACAGAACAAGGAGCTTCATGAACCTGAGACAGAAAAGAAGAAAGCAGCTTCTTTCAGGCAAAAAGCTGATGCAGAATTACAGTTTCAGTAAGAACAAGGAAAGAACATTGTGCATGGAACTGTTCTTGACGGACTGCCCACATATCAATGCACTTTAACAGCTTTCTTGGGATCTTAATCAGCTTTCAGCAATGTCTTGTGACCCACTGTACTTCTGCACTAGGGAAAAAACCAGGGAACTGAACCAGACCGTGCCCTGCGGGTTACACTGAATCAAACAGCTGGCAAAGAGTTTTGCTTGGAAGATAAGTACTTTTTCTGGGGAAGCAGCTGTTAATAAAACAACCTGAAACACACACCTGTGTCAGTAGCTCTTAACCTCGGTGCCAGCAAGTTATCCAGAGGATAACCTGGAGGAAAAAAAACAAAGCGACCCCCACTGCTGACACCTTATGCACTCCCTTCCGCATTCCAAGCTCTCCACAGCGTTTCTACGGAACTTGCCAGCATACAATTTATCACAGAATAACAGATTGGTTTGGGTTGGAAGGGACCTGAAAGCCCATCTCATTCCACCCCCTGCCATGGGCAGGCTCCAAGCCCTGTACAACCTGGCCTTGAACACTTCCAGGCATGGAGCAGCCACAGCTTCTCTGGGCAACCCCTGCCAGGGCCTCAACACCCTTATAGACATTAATTTCTCCCTAGTAGCTAATCTAAATGCACCCTCCTTCAGTTTAAGGTCATTCTCTCATTTTAACTCATCTGCTGAAGGGAAAAAAATGTTGGTTTTTTTTATTTAACACATTCATTTGAAGTCATTAATATGTTCATAATCGATTCAATTAAAATATTTATAAGAACAATTAGTTCAGGGCATTCTGCAGCTCAGAGCTGAAATCATCCAGCCAAGATAACCTGGAGTGGGGGGACATGAAGCTTTGCCCACACTGAGAAGGCAGGAAGCAGGTTGGAAACAAGTTTGCAAGACAGGGTGTGGAATCAACTCCCTCTGCTCAAGGCCAAACCTCTAAGAGGTGCGAAACCCCATTGCAGGCAGCCTGCACTCTCTGTCTGGCCCAACACCAATCCCAGTCCTTGAATCCTAGAATGGCCTGGGTTGGAAAGGACCTTATAAATCTTCTAGTTCCAACCCTCTGCCACGGACAGGGATAAAACAATTGAAAAAATTTAAACAGTGCATCTCAACAGGCCCTTAAACCAACATCAACAAGTCAACTTTAAATATTATTTTATAATATTAACAAACATTACATTAAAATATTATTTTAAAGACTTCTAACACAATACTAACAGTGAGAGAGAGGATTACAAGGCAAGTGCAAGTTGTTTGCTCTTCCACCGCTCTGATTCCAGTTCAGTTGCAGTGAAAAGGCTCTCAGCTGCTCCTGTTTGAGGGATGAGGAAACACAGTTCCCTGTCTCACAGCAGGAAACACGGATTAGAGCATCAGACAGATCTAAGTTTTCTCCTCTGGTTTTCTCCTGTCTTTAGACATGGCTAGAACACAAGCAAAAATCTGTGAGTGTTGTTAAGGGCTGGCTTAAAAATATCATAAGCACAAAGTATTCCTTACAGCCAGTGCCAAGCCACTGGAATAAGCAGAATGGTTTGTTTCCTCCATTCCTGGGCAAATATATGAGCATGGACACAGACCTACAGGATTTAAACAGCCTGGAAATAAACTGAAACCACGTGCATTACTGAACAGCACAGCGGAAATTCTGTCCCGGTGCATCAATCAATTCATTTCACTATGGCCAGGATTTGGAGCAGAAAACAGCAAATAGACCTGGGATCACCGAATGAAAGGAACTGTGTGAGTGGAAGGAGTGTTCCCTTGCTGCCACAGAGAACAGTTGGCTTTGCCTGGATATAGAATATCCAGGAATTGAATCTTGTAGTCAGAAATACTGTCCTGTGGAATACGGTAAAGCCAAAGCAAATGCAGCATTCTCCAGGACAACTGTAACAGGAGGAGGAAAGAGTGCTGGTCCACCCTATAGGGAATATTCTCTCTCCTACCCTCTGAGATTACAATTTGGGAAGAAAAAAAGAGCTTTGTAAAATCCATCAGAAAGCATTCATGTATTCCAGTGACTGTGAAATAGCCTGCCCATTTCAAACAGGCTCATACAACAGCCCTCAGTTTTCCCTTAAATCATGTGTTCAAAGGAGGCAGTGACACTTGCCACTATTAATACTCCTTTAACCAGCAGAGTGAAAGCTGAGGCACAAAGCAGCACAATTCCAGAACTAACAGATCTAATCTGGCCAATCCCACCCTTGTGCTTTGAGGCCCATCTTCAGCACGACAAACCCCACCAAAGCCCACCCCATCCTGCATAGCTCAGCCTGACTCGACACTCAAAGTCCCAGCACAAAGTGTCTCTTCTCAGCTGCAAACCTGACCACTGAGCACTCTGCATAGGACTGGTTTTCATGAGATAGCCTTCCTGAAATCCCTGGAACCTGTGAGTAGCCAAGTATCTCAAGCCTGGGCAGGCAGAAAGAACCAAAACAAACTTCCCTTAGAGCTTCCACTGATTGCGTTTACACAAAACACAAGCTGTCAACCTTTCACACCGAGCAGATCATCATGGGAGATCTTTACACCAAGGTCACTGCAGCATTCCTAGAAATCCAAGTGCATGACCATGGGGCATGGGGATTTGTGTTGCTGTTTTGGTCGTTTACAGCAAAGATAAAATAATTCTTACACGGAAGAAGTCAGTGACAAGCTCTACCATAAATGCAGCTGTTCTGGGTTTCAAGACTGCTCTGGGCAGGACTGCACTCCGAGTCAGCTCCACCATTTTGGGTCAGGAGAACATTCAAACCTTTTAAAAAACCGGATTAGTAGAGCAAAGCAAGACACGGAAAAGGAATGGGGATTAGCTTTGGAGGAACAGGATGGGCACAGGCAACAGGAAAGGAAAAGAAAGAGGATTATTTCAGTGTTTTCAACATTGAACTAACTACCCACCCCTCTCCCTTCATTGGACAATGGAAACAGCACAAACACTATACATTTTTCATACAGTTTCTTGGACCTGCTTTAGGGACTTCTGAAGAAATGACTAACAGTGAGAAGTATAAAAGAGTGTCCAAGAGTTCCCAGACTTTCACAAGAGCTCATCCATCTGTTCCAGCAGCAAGCAGGAATCCAACTGCAAATGAGACAAAAGTTTGGGCAAGTTGAAGCCGAGTGAAACAATTTCAGCTCGGGAGAAGTTAGAAAGAAGCCAAATCTTGAGACATCTAAGCTTCAAGGAACACAACTTCAGACCATCAGCATCTCACACTGAGGGAGAGATGAAAGAGCTGGGAGCAATGGGATTTCCCCAGCACAAAAAGCAGGCAGAGAGCTGCTGCCAGAACAGTATTTTAGCTTTCCAGTGCTTCAACTCTGGTTCCTCGTATATTTTTTTAATTCAGGTGATTACTTGAGACGCTTCAAGCAGAGAGAGCATGGTTTGGGCTTTTTGGCACCTCCAGTCCCGTGGTAAGAATCACTCCAAGAAAGAAGAAAACCCTCCTTCAGCAAAAATAACTGGTCCTCAATGAAACCATGAACGAGCAGTTACAGAAACCTCAACCACGTTCCAGGCTGCGTCAGCGAGTGACTGAGGAGGTCAAACTGTTGCTGCAAGAATGACCAAGGCGCAGAGAGCCACTTCCTCCGCGCCGGATGTTACAGGGGCCCGGAACACGAAACACAGGGTGAGTACATGGCAAAGAGCAAACACCGACTGTGTCTACACAACTCCCTTCTCATCTGTGAATTCCAGAGACCTATGACTAAGTTCCTTTGCAAAGAAAGAATGCTTTCCTAATCAACTGCTGCTGCATCCACTAAAACGTGGTTCAGAAAGGCAGCACTGGCATTCCGACTATCCCTGCTGCTTCTGACTCTCTACGCCAGCATGTCTCGAGAAGCAAGCAAGGGGAGGAGACTGCAAAATGCAACTGGGAAGATGAATAAAGATGGTTTACAGCTTCAAGAAAATTGCTAAGCCTCATTTCTAGTATATTCCTGATTTTCAGACTTCACACAGCAAACACAGCAGCTTTCCAGAAGAAGAGCCCATCATTCTGTCTGCTTTTCCCAAAGCCTTCTCCTCTCTTTTCTTTCTGCTTACCTGTACTTAGTATTGACTTTTTGCATCCATTCATCCATCCATCCCTAACCTGTCCTTCAGGAGCATTTTCCCCCTTCCCCTGCATTCTCCCACTGTGCCAAGGTTCGACTCTCTAACACTGCAAACTGTTGCTCCCTGAAGTCAGATCTGGAGGGTATCAGAGAATCCCATAATGATTTAGGTTTGGAAAGCACCTTACAGATGATCCTGTTCCACCCCCTGCCATGGGCAGGCATGCCTTCCACTAGACGAGGTTGCTCCAAGCCCCATTCAACCTGGCCTTGGACACTTCCAGGGATGGGGCAGCCACAGCTTCTCTGAGAACCTGTGCCAGGGCATCACCACCCTCAGAGTGGTGAAACAATTCTAGAAGGTGAAATCACACAAAACAATCAGGTCCTCACAAAATACCAGTTTACACCTTCGCACCTTGCCATTTATTATTCCTCCCTTATAGACTTTCTCCAAGCCCTGCAAGTGCTGATTATCGGTTGTGAAACATGACCACCTTTGTGCTTAAGGGTTACTATTTATACGACGCTCCATGTAAAATATATATAAAAAATTAAAAACTGCATTCACTGTCACAGTGACCAGCTGCAGCTCCTGATTCTGTTCTTCAAGTCTTAGGTGAAACATTCCCTGTTGCTCAAACTAAAGAGATCATCAGGAAACTTGGCAAACACCCAGCCAGCTGTGCTAATGCTAATTTTTATAATTATCATTTTGATCAAACATAAGCCAGACCCACATTGAGGGGAAGGGCAGCCCCAGGTGACTTTGCCATAGCTGAACCCAAGTAAGATTCAAAGCCCAGTGGTTCTTGAATTTGGGGCAGGATTTTCAATTAATGCATCATTAAGGAGTGGATGATGACAGCAGGCTTTGAGAGCAGCATCCAGAGCAGCTGCAAGGCAAGTTGTGAGCTCAGCTCATGTGCCACACTGCTGGCAGTGCCATGCCGGTGACAGCCCACCATGGCCCCAAACAGAGCCACAAGGAACACAACGACCGTGTCCACCAGAGACAGGACAAGCAGTCACGGACTTCAATTGCAGTGAGGGAGATTTAGGTTGGGCATTAGACAAAGCCTCCTTACAGGAAGGATAATTAAGCAGAGGGATAGATTGCCTGGGGAGGGACAAGAACTGCTGTTCCCAGAGGTTTTACAAGTGGAGGGTGACATCTGTCATGCTGACCCCACTGTGGCCAGAGGGTGGATTAGCGGCCGTTCTAAGAGCCGGCTCTGGTTTCTAACAACTTCCCAAACGCCCTGCTGGTCTCCAACTTCAAACTGCTCTGATCCAGGAGCTGATAACGGCACAGATACACATTTTGTTCACATCACAGCACCTGGGGAAGGCTGAGATTCAGCGTAACCAACACATAGAGTCAATTGCAGGCAGGGCCTGAGCAAGGCTCCTCACTCTGCTCTGCCAAGTGCTGGCATCCGTTTCATAGAATCACGGAACGGTTTGGATTGGAAGGGATGTTAAAGGTCATCTAATTCCATCTCCCTGCCATGGGCAGGGACACCTTCCACTAGACCAGGCAGCTCCAAGCCCCATCCAACCTGGCCTCGAACACTTCCAGGGATGGGGCAGCCACAGCTTCTCTGGGCAACCTGTGCCAGGGCCTCCCCACCCTGCCAGGGAACAATTTTCTCCTAATATCCAATCAAAACCTATTCTCTCAATTTAAAGTCATTCCCCCTTGTCCTGTCTCTCCGTGCTCTTGTAAATGGTCTCTCTCCATCTTTCCTGCGGGCTCCCATCAGGCACCGGAAGGCCAAAATTAGGTCACCCCAAAGCCTTCCCTTCTCCAGGCTGAACAATCCCAGTTCTCTCAGCCTGTCCTCACAGGAGAGCTGCTCCATCCCTCTAATCACCTCGGTGGCTTCTCTGGACATATTCCCCCCCAACGAGGGGCTACTTTTTGGGTGAGGGTTCCAGGTACGAGCAGGCAGGTAGCCAAAAGGCAGGCTAATGCCCACAAGTCCACCCTTTTGCACCCCAGAGCTTGTCTACTGCAAGGCAGCCCCCACCACCTCTTGCCCCGCACATCTCAGACACGAGACACAAACGTGTTACCTTTTTAACATTTTCCTCCTCCTCTTGGCGTTTCTCATAGTGTGAGAAGTCATCAAAGATGGAGGTGGTGTGCTTGTAGGTGGCAATGATTTTCAACACCTGCTTAGCCTTTTCCAGAGGCACCTCCTGAGTGTCCCTGGAGTTGGTCACTGGTTTATTCTCATTGTTCTCCAGGCGGATGTGTCGCAGCTGGCTGTTGGGAACGTCCTTCACAAAAATCCACCTGACATCAAAACGTCCCTTCCATTTGTCCTGGGACCACACACCTGCACAGGTGTTATAGTCCACAGCAGATTTCATTTCTGCTACGCCGCAGAAGTGACCGCTACCGTTGACACTGAACAGTAAGTATACGGGGCCCTTTCCATTCATGGAGCGATAGGCTGCATCCAGTCTCTTGTTGCCATGCTCCGTACTGCACCAGATGTTGTATTTAATGGAACGGTGGATATCGTCCTCAGAGTAACTCTTAATGATGAAAATCCGCCCATGCTTCGGGTTCCAGTCAAAATCCTTGGGGTTGTAGTTGTTGACAGATCTCAACTTCTCCAAGACCGGGTGCGGCTCTGAAGGAGAACCAGAACTGGCCTGAGCCTGTCCCACTCCATTACCGTCCACTCCGTTCTGGCCGAAGCCGTTGCCGCGATTCCGAGGGGCAACCCAGCGGGTGGGCTGTGCTGGTGGCACAGACAGCGGGGCTGGCGGTGGCAGCGCCTGCGGCTGCTGCCCACCCAGAGCCTGGGTCACCGGTGGGCTACTATTGATCTGCTGGCCCATGGGCTGTGGGGACACCTGCACTGGCTGCTGAGCAAGATTCTGGACCAGGGCCTGCGACGAGGCTTTTGCCACTGGCCCTTTGTTATCCCAAGTTCCGATATCCATGTTATGTTTTATGGGAGGCGGCGGAAGACTTGACCCTGCAATGCCATTCTTGGTCTTCAGCTTGGGCTGCTGCTTGGCGGGTTTGCTGGCAATGTCAGCCCACGAGGTCGGCTTTGGCGGCGCAATCGTTGCCGAAGGCAAACTGTTCGACGTCACAATATTACTGGTGATGGACCCGCTCCCTACGGCCGAGCCGACGACTTTCGGGACACTGCTCGCCACATCCGTGCTACCCAGCTTGAGGGCTGCCATGCCCTGGTCAATGGTGTTCATGCCAGGAGCCTTGTTCAGAGTCTCGTTGGCAAAGGCCGACTGCCCGTCGATCATGGCCCCTCCCAGTGAGCTGGGGGCATAGGCGTAGTTGCTGCTGTAGCCAGAGCTTTGAGTGGATTGTCCCTGAGAACTGTTATTCCCCCAAGCCGAAAAGTCAATCCCGCTTGGAAAGAAGTTAAAGCCGTGCTGCCCGAGGAATGGAGTGCTGCCAAGGGCCCCTGGCTGCCCGAACATGGCGTCAGGGAGGAAGTGAGGCTCCCCGTTGCTCAGCTGTCCATACGAAGTCAGGTAGGGCATGGGGGGATCTCCCCCCGTGGACCAGGCAGCTTCACCTAAGGAGTAGGAGAATCCAATGGAGGGACTGAAGTAGCTTGTCAAGTAGGAATCAGACATTGCAGTGTATGCATTATTCTGAAAGAAAACCACAGCAACATAAGCACTGAATTGTTACAAGGAATTGAGCCAATTTTAAGGAACCAGGAATAAAGGCAGCTTAGACTTCCCATGCCCCACCCCTCCCTACCTTAGGGCTCGGCAGATAAATAGGCCCAGCCTTGAACACCTCCTTTGTTACAAGGGCTCTAAAATCTGTTCCGTTGCCAGAAGAGTTAAAGACAAAGGCTCAGAAAGGTTAAAGACAAAGCTTCCCACGCCAAGATGGGAGCGTGTGGTGCTCCTGACGTACGGTGTGGGACACTGGGAAGCCCCAGAGCACCTGCTCAGGCTTTAAAAACCAGTATCTTACCTTGCATCCAAATATCATCTTCTGCTTGTAGCTACTTCCAACAAGGATTTTTCCTGCCTGTGTAACATACTTAACCCTTATTATGGTGTTCCAGGTAGAATTTGGGGAAAGGATGCAGAGAGAAGGGGGTTAAGAAGGAAAAGGATCCAGTGGAAGCACACTGCAAAAATCACGAGTGTCCCTGATTGCCTTCCTTTAACTTACTGGCCATGAAAACAGCTTTATTCCTACAATTTGAAGTTCCACACTTCACCATATTCCAAGAAATTCCAAACAAAGAGGGATTTAAAGCCTATTCCTCAAAACACAAACTTCTCCAGTGCTGTGGGCACACACTGAAAATTACCTGAAAATGGGAAGTAATCAATAAAAGCCTTTTACAGCACAGTTACAGCACCAGCACACATAGGTTTCAAATCCAGAGAGGAAAAAAAAAAAACCGGCGCCCTGCCTCGATCTCCCTTTTACCATCCAAACAGCCTTTAGGTTACAAAAAACAAATGCTTAATTTGACAATTAGGGAAGTCTCAGACACCCCCAATATTTGCTTACATGAAAAACATCTGCCATTTCCCATTCAAAAACACAGGTCCCCTCCGGGAAGTGGTTCCAGTCCTGCCAATGGCCATTATCCTGAGTAATTTGAACCTGTGAGCAGCAGCCTCGTTCTGCCCAGCCCCTAACACACCAGCCCAGCATAGACGAGATCAAAGGCAGGTTCAACTCCCAGCTAAAAGCTTGGCTTGCAGCAGGCTCTGCTCCATTTTTCGTTGAATCATGTATTCACGTGCCAAGCGTGGCTCCCAGAGGACTTCATGCCACGCTGAAATCCAGGGAGTCTCTCAAGATGGCTCTGGCACCCTCCAGCTGGTTTGCCACTCCACCTCCTACTTACAGGAGAGTAACAGGTTTGGGGTTAACCAAGCCCCAGCTTTACAGAAATTAATAGGAATTATTTATCATCATGTGTTCAGAAACAAGATTTCTGTGGTACTGCCTGAAAACTCACAGAGATGCTCTCTCCAACCTCTGTTTTCACGAAGGTCTCCCAAAAGCAAATCAGTAAAAAAAATTCACTCTCATCCCGAGTTTCACTAACTGAGGAACTCAATCCTGCTAAACCCAGGGCTCAATCTGCCCAAAAGCACCAACACTGACACCAGTTTGTCAGACAAATGAAACAACTTAAAACTTCCTATTACTGTTTTGAACCAGCAAAGTCTCTTCATAAGTGAATTCCCTCAATGATAAGAGTAACATTTTCTCTCCTAAACTCAGCTTCAAAGGGACGGGAACATGCTGGCCCATGCCTAAACCCGAGGCAGAGCCATTTCCTCACCACAGGAGCACTCGAAGCACATCACTATCAGATAAAAATCTTTCCTCTTGTCACCTCAAAGTATTTTGCCACTTGTCACTATGTTCAACTTCGAGATATTTAACACAGGGTGTATTAAACTATGACCTGTGGAGTACTAAGCAGCTACATACAGGTAGTAAGGAGGGAGCAGAGCAGTTCAAGAGTTAAGCACAGGCAGCTCAGAGCAGATCTGGGACACGGTCACTGCTGTTCTCCACCTGAACGTCTCCAACACTGCTTTGTTATCAAACACAGTACCTCGCTCTGCTCCCCTGCCCTTGCACAACTGAGACACTTGCTGATTAACATGCAAATAAAAGCCCACTAGCTTCTCATTCTCTCCATGACTAAGACTCTTCGCACAGTTATTTCCTCAAATTCACTGTTCCTCTTCACCTCAGACCAGAATCAGGGTTCTGAGTGAGCCTTGCCCTTGAACTTCTGATTTTTAAAGGACTGAAAAACAATTTACTGTGTATCTGAGCTTTAAAATACACAGTAACCTCGTGGGAACTGACAAGTAACAGTCATACCCGAGAAAGCAGGTGGGGAATAAGGAGCAGTGAAACTTTACAACGTGGTTACCTCACGGGTGTGGAGAGCTCGGGAAGCAACTCCAAAACTCATTCAATTCAATTACTCAGAGCAGTTTCTCTAACTCCCTTTCCCATCTCCAGCAAAGAGGTGCACCCTTGGATACCTGTGTATTTTTGCCTCTCTCCAGACCGAGCTCTGGAGGTTTTGGACTCTATTTTATAGAATACAGACCAGCAACACAGCACAATGAGGAACCGAGAGTCACTCAAAGGTTCCACTCCAAGTTAACTTGGTGGTTTCACCTCGCTCCGGCTCAGTTTCTGCCTCCTGAGGCACATCCAATCACTTCCTGATTTTTAAAATGTATTTTTACCAGCCTGAGACACACCGAAAAAAATTAAAGATCCAGAAATACTTCATCAACCATGCAAAATTGAGTAAAATACTCTGTTGCTTCAAAATTATAGTAACCTTCAATGTCTTGAAGAAACTTAAATAACACTGCAGTTTGTAGGAAATACATCCGTATTCAGAAGGAAGCTGGAAATTAGGGATGTTGATAGCTGAGATAGAAAAAAACAGCGTTAAATGACAGCTACTAGGAAAGTAGCTGCTTTTATTCAAGACTTGAGAAAGTAATAATGTTGTCTCACCCCAAGAAGGCTGAATTTAGGGTTGTAATTTTTTAGGGAGCTGAATGCAGTAAATTGTCTTGATGGACAAGCTGAATTCTGAAGATTATGAACAGCTGACATGACAAAGAATTCTTATCCCCAGATCTTTAGCACAAAATAGGAAAACACTTGTCGAAAATTTAACTGAGAAACCTGTTCCTGTGTCCCAATAAAACATGCAGCACGTTTACACGAAAAAATAATGTACTGACTGGTAAAAATAAGCAAAAAAACAGCAAGGGGAAACCGGAACAGCTTATATTTACTGATCACAACTGGAAAGAGAAGCCAAGAGAATAAACTGACTGCTCCAGTGCTACTACAGATGTTTATCTACGGTACTCACTTGTACATCTAATCAGCTGAACTCCATCTGTTCTGTGTCACTCCCCTGCAGCTCATTAAGGAAAACAAACAAACACCAGTTAACAGCGGAGAAAGCGAAGAGGAAAAGTAGCTGGAAGTTTGACTTCCGGGATCTGGTCACAAAACTCTCCGGCTCAACTTGTAACCAAGTTCTCACAAAGTCTCAACACTTGTATTACATGTGGGCTCTGGGGTTTGGGGTTGGTTTTTTTTTTTGTTTTGTTTTGTTTTTTTTTTGTGAAAAACAGAAATCCCCCTGACAGGCATCATCAGTTGATTCGATGTACAGGTAAGAAGGTTGATCTGATCCTCCAACGGCACAGCAGCCTCATGTGAAGCAACTTCACAACCCAACTCAGCACATCTCTCTGATGCAGAGAGCCAGAAACCAACACAGGCACAACACTAAAACTGAAAGAGCAGAAATGGCGACTTTGAGACAGTCATGTTGGAAAAAAAGAGCTGGACACCAACTCTAGGAAGTTCTCAAAGCCTCAAAAAGTTGCTAAAACCCTTCCTACTTCACCCACCACAATCTAAGGGCAGTCAATGCTTTCTGCCTGCAGAAATGCAGGTGTAGGATAGGATACAATTTAAGGCAGCTGGCAAACATCAAAATGCAATCAGTGGAGATGGGAAACACATAAGGAGGCCAAATTCCCCTCCCTTGGAGCAGCAGGAAACCATCAGGCTCTTGGTGCTCCTGCCTGCAGCAGGTACTCACCGGGCGGGCCTGGGGACTCAGGTAGGGCTCAAAGTCATCATCATTCAACCCATCCTTCTGGTGCACAGCGCCGTTTTGCACTGAGAAGAGATGTGTAACGTTAGAAAAACCTATGCAATGAACTCCCATAATTATCAGCTTGAAGTATTTAAAGCCAAACCCTGTAATATAACGAACTTCTGCCAATTCTAACACACCACAATCAGCCCACGGCACACAGACACTTCCCCACCGCACAGACATCACCTGGAAACTATCCCCAGCCCAGCAGCCATGCCCGGTCGCAGGGTTTATTTCCCTCCCGGCAGGGTTTAGGGAGACCCTCCCGCTCCCAGCCGGGCCCGCCCGGCCCCCCGGGACCTCACCTTTGTTGCCTTGGCCCTTGGGTCTCTGGCGCGACAGCGGCGACGTGGGGAAGAGAAAGAGGGAGAGTGGTGAGTCAGGGGGACAGAGCCGGGGTGGGTGAACAGACCCGTCGCGGCGGGGGAAGCCAAGGCCCGGCAGGGACAGACCCGGTCTGGGGAGGGGAGAGTGCCGTGCCAGCGGTGCCGAGTCGAGCCCTGCGGGGACAGGCCCGGCCCGGCCGCATCACAATGGAGTGCGGCCCTGCGACGGGAGAGGGGTGAGGCCGCGGCCGCAGCCGCCGCCCGGCCCGGGGCGCATCCCCCGTTAGGCCCAGAGCCGCGGCCTCGCCCGGCGGGGCCGTCCCGGTATCGGCGGGGGGACTCCTACCTGCTCCAGGAGGCTGCTAGCCGACATGGCTCCGCGGCGGGGCTGCAGG
>VZTD01003021.1:33167-45223 GCA_013397725.1 Rhagologus leucostigma
TGCATGCCGGGACGGCGGAGGACCGGAGCGTGGGGGGAGCAGCGGCCCCGCTCGGCTAGACGTGGGAGAGCTCTTAAAGGGCCAGGCGGCTCCGCTGCGGTTTTAAGGCAAAAAATGGCAAATTCGGGGCCCGGCTGCGGGCTCAGCCCAACCTCATTCTGTCGCGCCACGACATTTTAGCTCCCCCCGTCCCGAGTCCAGCACTCCAGGGTGTGGAGGACCTAGGGGACATCGCAGTCCTCTGGGACCCCCACCCAGGTCAAGGGGGCTACCTGGGTGTTGGGTGGGCGTACAGCAAGCAGGGAGCCCAGATTCACCCCCTTCCCGGCCAAGAGACAGGAACAGCTCCAGCAGGGACTTGACAGGATCTGCTGTATGCCTGAACTGGAGAAGGGGGTCCCCAAAAGGTCCCCATTGCCCTTCAGTCAAGGGGCTGCCTGCGAGGAGAATGGAGTGAAGGTGGCTGGATATGGAAGGAGGTGGATCCCTGATCCAAAACCACAGAATCCCAGACTGGTTTGGGTTGGAAGAGACCTGAAAGCTCATCTCGTTCCACTCCCTGCCATTGGCAGGGACACCTTCCACTATCCCAGGTTGCTCCGAGCCCTGTCCAACCTGGCCTTTGGACACTTGCAGGGATGGGGCAGCCACAGCTTGTCTGGGCAGCCTGTGCTAGGGCCTCACCACCCTCACAGGGAAGAATTCTTTCCTATCATCCTATCTAAGCCTGCCCTCTGGCAGTGGGAAGCCATTCCTCCTTGTCCTGTCCCCCCAGGCTCCTGTCCAAAGTCCCTCTCCAGCTCTCTTGGAGCCCCTTTAGGCATTGGAAGGGCCTCTGAGGTCTCCCTGGAGCCTTCTCTTCTCCAGGCTGAGCATGGGACCTGGCTCCCACAGCTATTTCCTCCTCCACCTCAAGCCAGGAAACACTTCCCAGAGGCCAAGGTCAGAGCAGCAGCGACCACCCCTCACAAACTGGGGTTCAGGGATGCCTGCCCATCCCCTGCTGTCCCCAAGGCGATGGAGGCGCCGCCTTTCACCTCTCCATGAAAAATCCATTGGAGCTTAATTCCATTTTTCCTTTTAATGCAAAAAAATAGCCAAACACATCTTGCTGCCCTCCCCCCGCCCTCCCCAGGTGCATTTCCTTTGCTGTTGTTTCGCTTAATATTTCCAGCCAAGCAGCTCCCACCCTCCCAGCCCTCCCAAACCTCTGCAGCTCTAAAGCCACCCGGTGCTTCCCCCCTTCCATTTTCCCAGTGTGGCAAAGCCCAAATGGATCTCCAACCACCGAAAAAAAAGAGGGAAAGAGGGAAAACAGCGGGGTGCACAGTATTTCAGCAACGTGCCAGTTCTAATCCTGCCAAGAGATTATAGGAAGAAAGAAGAAAAAATAATACAAAAATAAAACCACCAAACAAGTAGCGACAAGCATGGAGCAGCCTCAGCACACAGTGTAAACGGAAGCTGTCCCGATCCGAAATCCGGCTCTCCCGGAAAGCAACAGCACAACATGCTTTGTACACCTCAAAAGGTCCCTGCGGTGCTGAGCAGCCAAGGGGGAGGGTCTGGGTTTGAGCTTGAGTTGGTATTTTTTGCCTTATACAAAAGGCTGAAGTGATCTCAGAGTCTTCAAGCGGCATTTGCAGCACCGAGCCTTGCCAGGCAGGGAAAGGGATGGGGGAAAAGTGCTATGGGAAGAGGTGGGATTGGGATACAGGGACCCTGAGAGAAGGTCCCAGGGCTTTGCAGCTGGGAAATCTGGACAAGGGAAGGGAGAGAGCAAACAAATACAAAAAAATAGAGATATAAAAACAATTTGTGTGGAGGAGGAGAACATGGACAGTAAATTCATTGTACTGTCGGCCTCCCCAAAGCAAGAATAATAATAAAAAATCCCATTTGAGGTGCCAGTGAAGGGTCCAACAGAATTCCCTTCCCTGGGGAAAATAAAAATACAAATGAGGTACCTGTTTCACCCCAAATCCAAGACCCCTTCTAACAGCCACATCCACACTCAAGCCACTGGTTATTGTCTCTCAAATAAAGTCTCCGGGCCACGGCAGCCCCGGAGCAGAAGCAACAAGGCATGGCTAGTTCCTCCTGGTTGGGTTGTCCAGCAGAGATTCAGTCTCTCCTTGACCCTGCCACAGGTGGTACTGTTCAGTGCTCCACAGAGATGGAGCCTTTTCCACGTCTCACGTGTTTCTCCAGCTTTGTTTTAAAAACCAAAATTTTACATATATATATACACACACATATATATATGAAGAATATACAGTACAATGAAAATATCCATGGTAACAAATGGGGTGGCTGGAAAAGATGCTTAACAAAAAAGCCTGAAATAAAACAAACTCCCAACTCTTCCCCTAACTGATGCTTGCCTTCCCCACTAGTCTTCCAAGACCACAATCTCCACATTATGGACCTGGTGCTGATGGTCTTCCACATCTCCCACCACTTTCTCCTCAGTCCTCAGCTCTGTCTCCAGGATCACAGCTTTGCCCTCTGACTCGTCTGTGTCCACCTCCGGATCCGGCGCCGGGTCAATCTCTATGATGGTCTGCCCATCGTCCGAGGTGCCTTCCACAGCTTGGATGGTGGAAGTAATGCCAGACTCCATGGCCACCAGTTCCACGGGGTTGACCACAGCAGCCACGTTGGCCAGGGCCCCGCTGTCCTGCATGGCTGCTGAGCTCAGCAGTGCCAGGCTGGAGGATGGGTGCAGGGTGACGGTGTCCGAGGAGCTGGTCTTGGAGGAGGAAACCACGGTGGCATATCGGAATAGCTGAGAGCCAGACGGCAAGGTATGAACAGTCACTGGGCTGGAGCCTTGGCTGAGGGTTGCCACCGGGATGTTGCCCACAGAGAACTGTTGTCCAACGGGCGCGATGGCGATGGGGGAGATGACAGTGAACTGAGGCTGCTGGATGGGGGTGGAGGGACTGAGGATGGTGGCGGAGGCTGGGCGCTGCAGACGGGGTCTCTTGGGGGGCTTGGGAGCGCTCACGGGCATCAGCACCACGTTCTGGATGGTTTGGGACTTGGCCTTCTGGTCCCTGGCAAGTTTCTTCTGCTCTTCCAGCTGCCGCTCCAGGTCTGCAAAGGGAACGGTTGAGCAGCACGTCACGCCAGGGTAAGTAGGAGCTCCTGGGGCTCCAGAACCAACCATCACTCCCAGGTTTGTGACAGGAGGTGACCCAGCCACCCAGTGAGCCTGATCTTGGCTTCTCCCTTGAGGTCAAATGACACTGAAGGAAAAGGGTAGGTTCTCCTGGCACCCACATAGACCTGGTCAGTGTTCTGGCTGCCAGCACCTGGGTAAGACACAGGTAACATTCCATACCTGTTGGCTACTCCTACTGACGAGGAGATGGGCATTTCTGCTCCCCAAGCTAAACTCACCTGCAAGGGAGAGTGGACATCCCCCCCCCCCCCCCCCCCCCNCCCCAGCAGTTGGAATTGCTTCCTGAGCTTGGCTGGGTCATCTCCCCAGGAGCCAAGCACCTGCACTGGGGGGAGCAGCAGGATGCCTGGGTCAATGAAACATCCCCCTCAACACTTGTCAGTGGGAACACAAGGAGCCAGAAGTAGCACAGTGACCACATCTATCCAGGGCAGTAAGGGACTAGGACATGTCAGATAACAACAGATCGTACAAGGCACGGTGAGGAGGGAGACACATGCAGTTAGCAGCTCTGGGGATCCCAGGTCAGTCAGTGGCTTCAGCTCAGGGAAGCTGAGCAGGACACCCAATAGCTCCACAAGACAAGCAGATAGCCCCGATAGCCAAGACAAGCAGAAGCTCAGCACCCCATACTCGGAGAGGCTTATTAGCTCGGGTACAGCATGACACTGTCCACGGCTCGGGTGACCATGGCACAGCACTGAGCTGGCAGGTCCTGTCCCTAATCCTGAGGGAATTGGACTCGCGCCTGCAGCACCCCAACTGCAGCAAAGGGCACGGACTTTGGGCTGTCCAACGCCCCAAGCAACTGCTCTCTGTGAGGCAAGGGAAAGAGGAAATTCCACTCAAACCCTAGGACAGAAAGGGATTGGGACCCACTTGTTTTGGGGCAGCCTGTACTGAACACTAACCCTAATTCATTGGGGTTGTGTGGAAAGAAAGTCACGTCCATTCCCAAGAGTAGCAGCAGGATGTGAACCCTTATTAGGCACTTTACCTGCCAGTGTGTAAAGAAACTGCTCCTCTCCTTGCTCTGTCTGGTTTTTCCTGTTGTCCAGTACCTTCTTGACTGTGTCCATTAAGCCAAATGTATGGGCAACGTTGTTCAGGACTGCAGCATCTCCAAGGATAGGGCACAGGGATGTTAAGACTTGGGCACTCAAAAGATGCTCCTGTTACACCAAAAATTTTCTACTGCTTTTTAAAACTCTCTCTGTTCTTTCACAAGGGCTAGCTGACAAGGAGAAACCCAGGTCCCTCATCCTTCTGACATCCTAGGATTAAATAATCCCATTCACATGATAAAGCAAATTGAACAGAGCTGTGTCACTCAAGCAGTTCCAAATTGCTGCAAATGACAGTGTAATTTGCAATCACAGAGATACAAACGAGCTCTCCACCTACAAATCATCACCCCATGCTGCTGACAGTGTCATTAACATGCCAAGCTCCACTGAAAGCTGTGCAAAATGTCTATTATAATCCACTGACTTCAATCACTCACAGTTCCCAAAGAACTACCACCTACCAGACACAAAGACCCGCCAGCCCAAAGTTAAATCAGAAATTTTTTTTTTTAAATCCTGGGTAAAATGAAGTTTGTGGCTACATGGATGTTCTCTCAGGAAGAGCATAGACAAGAGGTGTTCACAGGGGCATGTGCTGAACCCGATTAGGGAGCTGATCCAAGTTAAAAATATCCCTAAAAAGGGGAGGGGAGTTATTTTTAACCCAGATCATTTCCCTCATCTGGTTCAGCCCCCAAAACAGGTTTTCTGGCACCAGTGAAAGCAGAACGAGAAGTGAGGGGGTAGGACCTGTTCAAGCCTGCAGTGTCACAGAGAAGTGTTTGAGTAACTCCAGTCCAAGTGACTCTGGGAGAGCTTCCATGAGGGCTGGGAGCTGCGGACAGTCATCTGATGGTCCCAGCAAGCTGCCAGGGTCACTTTGCTCAGGGAACAGGGTGGAATGGTGTGTCCTTGTGCTTTGAACCAAAGGCACTTCACAGCTGGGCAAGCTGAGAACACACACAGACTGTGCTCCCACAACTCAGCTAATGAGTGGGAACTCGCTCCCCATCCTGACTCACCAGCTTTACATGCAGCTGCCCTTTTGAGGCTTCTTCCTCACAACCTACCTGTCATCTGGAAGGGAGACTGACCCAGCCGCTGCTGCACACCTCTTAGGACTTCTTCTATCTCCTTCTGGATGTTGCACACCACCTCTTCCATCAGCCCCACATCAGCTATTCCTTTCCAGAACATCAGTGTGTCCTCTGGCACAAAAGAAGAGGAGAGGAAGTCAACATGTACAAGCATTTGGCATTTTTCCCACAGGGCCACCTTAAACCTCTCAGACAAGCGTATCTTTTCAAGGTGACTACCTTTGCAAGGTAGTTTGGCCATTGGGGTGGACAGGACATGTGAGAAAAATAACCAACCCCAAACCAAGCAAAATGGACTCAGGCAGCAAATTAGGAACACGTTTTCAAGCGAGTCCATGACTTCTAAGGCAACATTTCACACTTCTGCAAGGTGCAGAGCTTAAAATCATTATTTGAGGAAATTCTAGCTAAGCTTCCATACTGATATTACAAGGGAATGCAAGGCCAGAGAGACACAGAACAGAGAGTCGACAGGGAACAAACGTGACTCTGCTCCTTGTTGGTTCCAGCCTGGCTCCAGGCTGGCAGATGTGTTTCACATCCTTGGAATAAAACAGAAAAGCCCCTCACTGTAACCAGTAACATCTCATCTGGGGTATCATCCATCAGCCACGGGGCCAGGGCCAAAGTCCTACAGTGGTAAGGAGCTCCACTGGCAGAAAGCCCGGATGCCTGGGAAATGCTGGGATAGCCGAGGGGCTGGGGGACAGCTTTGTCATTGCCCAAATTTTACTTATTTTCAAGATTTAGGTTTCCAAAATGTAACAGGGGAGGAGAGGGGAAGAAAACAACCAACAAGCAGCCTGAGCTTACCTGAGATCTCATCCGTGTCCTTTTTCATGCCTTCCTCAGTGGCCATGGTGACAGCAGCTGTCAGAGCTGAGTTCCACTCGATCCCCTCCTCCATACTCTCCTCCGACAGCGCGATCTGGGTGATGCTCCCTGCCAGAGAGCCCCCATCAGCTCCCTCTGCCAGCCCTGAATCCCTGCTTTGCTTCCCAACCCCTCAGGCCTCCCCAGGCTCTTTCACTCTTTGGGTCAGGTTTGTGCTTGGCTTCTTTCAAGCAAACGAGTTAAATGCAAATATTGCTAGTTCTCATTGGAACTGTGACTGTGAAAAGCTCTGGGGCTTCTAGAGGGAAAATCATGTGCCTTGCACAGTGGAGTCTCGGCTCAAGGGAGCAGAAAGGGATCAGAATAAAGAAGGGAACAAATAAGGCTCAGCCCAGCCACCCTTCTCCTTCGTCACCCTTGCGTCATCCACAGGAAGCTCTACACCCCTAATCCCTCAGGAAATGGAGCTGGGGTCCAAGCTGGTTTATAGAAGGGAAATGGATCTGACTCAATTCTAAGTTTCTGGATCAAATTTGGGACTAAACCAATGTGCAGCCACTCTAAGTTGGCTATGGTGCTTTCCAAGAGATTCTCCTTAGCCTATGGACAACTCTGCCATGTCACTCACCCAGCTTAACGGTGTGGTACAGTTGGGAATAGTCTTCTCCCTTAACCTCAGCAAAGAGATCTATTTCTGCTCTGGAGCACAGGATCACTGAGAACTTGCAGTTGGAACGACAATCAAATCATGTCCAGCCACCACATCCTGTTCATGGATGTTCTGAAGGAGGACAGCATCTCTAAATTCACTCCTAAGTATGAGCCCAACTCATATCTTTATAACAGACTCCCAACTGGAAAATATATTGGAGAATGCTGTGCAAGCTCTCACAAGTGTTTGCTCGTGTGATGATCCCAGAGCAGGGATCCCTGCAAGGCTCTCAATCCCTCTCCTGGCTGCCTCTCTGGAAAGCAGCTGCTTGATGCCAGCAGTTTTTCAGCCTTCCCAGTCCTGCAGAGCAGAGCTCCCTGACAGATGCTGCCAAGACTTCTCCAAACAGACACGAGAAGCATTTTCCTTCCCAGAAACCAGAGCAATCTCCTGGTGGGACTGCTCTGCTGTGCCCGGGGAGAAGGCATAAAGTGTGTGTGGGAGGGAGAGGAGCATCAGAGAGAAGTTCCCATGGCATTGGTAACTGGTTTCCTACCATCAGCTGAGGTTGGAGTCTGCACCACACTCTGCTGCCCTGGCACTGGTGCTCTGGCGCTGCTGATCAGGAGATCAAACTTGGTGCTTCGACAGGTGTTGGTGCAAACTTTGTCGTGTTGGTAGAAGTCAATTTGTCCTGAATCCATCATTTTCCTGTGCAGGGAGTAGGGATAGAATCAGGCTCAGCTCAAATCTCAGCCTGAAGACAAAAGGGAGTATTCCACCTGGGAATGCTATGGCCATGGGAAGGAAAGGGAGAGGGAGATCCCAGGGCCACTCTGCACACAAAAGATCTCCTGCAAAGTTTTCAAATGGCAAACACAAGCCACCCCCAGCTTCACATACGGGGCTTCAGAACTGTTCCACCCCAGGTTCCCCAGGCAAGGCCACTTCTGTCCAGAATGAGGGATCCTGACCCTCACATCATGGGGCCGGGATCTCTGCAGGCTGCTGGCCAGGTACTGTGGGCCTCCAAGAGGCCTCCTGGCAACTGCAAAGCAGACAAAACACCTGCTGGGGGTCCTGCAGCTGCAGGGGTGGAGCCCTGAAGCTGGACAGGGTCAAATACCTTAGCATGATTCCTCCAAGGCGAATGGCTCTCTTCCAATCCTTCAGGGTAGACTTCCCAGCCAGGTGAACAAAATGCTTCGGGCTGATCAGCTGGTCATTGAACTGGCAACGAGACAAGCAAAGGCTCAGCAAACAGAGTAATATCACTCAGGAGGACTGGGACATCCAACACAGCTCATCTGAGCCCCCACTTCTACCCAGACAGAGGAGCTGCTTCTCAGATCTCTCCCAGCTTTGATCCCCTGGCCACAGCAATGCTCACAGCTCCAGGAAAGACGTCTGTAGGAATGATCTGCCAGCCACAGGCATTCACAGCCCTAACCAAGAACAGCCTTAACCAAGAACAGCCCTGAAGGCTTTATATGAACCAAATCATCTCCTATGAACATGTACGGTCATCTCGGAGATCCTTACAGGAGGTTTCCGTTACATCTTATGGCCCAGCAGCATCCGGTTGACACAGGTATTCCCTTGGGCATCCGTTCTCCCTGCTCCAGTGACTCGAGTAGTTCCTGCTGAGGGGCAGGAGCACAAGGGGCTTGGCTGTCACACTGCCATGCTCTCAGGTGGGAAAAGGTAACACCAAGATTTCCCTTCTCAGTGCAACCTGCTCACCAAGGAAGTGACAGGAGTGGAGTACCAGGACACCGAGGAAAAGGGCGGACACAAAGCTCTGCCAGATCTCAACACACATCTCCTGCCTGCCTTCAGTTCCTCCTCAAGGGCCAATACAACTGAAATATGAAGTGGGTGATATCCTTCCCTTCTTAATCCACTCTTTCCGTGCTTCTCCCCATCAAAAAACAAGTTTAGCACCAACGATCCAAGGACTCGGTTAGGATGAAACACAAAAACTAAGGAATTCCTGTGGAGGTCAACCAGCACACCTGGAGAGCAGAGGAGGAATCCAGTGGGAGTTTTTCCCTTACCTTCACACACTTGACATTAATTCCTGGACAGACAAACTTCTTCCAGAGAAGGATGGCTTTGCTCTCCCCACAGGTGATGGGATAGGCGATCTCAATTTCCTCACTTGTTTCGAGGGTGCTGGGGTCTGAGGGAGGAATGACTCAAAATGAAACTTTCCACCCAAGAGGCTCCAATCCCACAAGGCAGGAGCTGGAAGCTCATAGGTTGTGAGACCTGCACTTGGGAAACCAAAAAAAAAGGCCAGATCCCAGTTCAGGATCAGTCCTCTCTTCATCTTCTCAGAGTTAGTTTAGATTAACTCTAACAGCAACTGGCATCTGCTTTTTGGTATAACAATGCTCCAAATGAAGCTCATTTATAAGGAAACATGAGATCAGAAATCCAATACATCTGTAAGGCGGGAGATGTCAATGAGAACAATTTTAGTGGCAACAAAACGGTTTAAAATTTGAAGCAGAGATACTTCTCCGATTCTTGCAGCTCTGGTATCTCTTTAGCAGCGATATCAGATATTTACTGATAATACATTCTCTTCACGCACAGAGTTTCTGCTAATCCTGCCAAAAGACCCATACCCACACAGGAAGCAGAACTCTAGTCAAGATCTAGTGACAGGAGCCTTTTCCCACACACTGCTCAGGATGGCAGGGAGCACTTGGAGCCAACCTGCTCAGTTCTTCTGAACATCCAATCCAAACCATCGGACTGTTGGTTCAGCAAAGACCCAGCAACCAGAGCCTGATGCTTCAGCCACCACATCTCCATCACTGTCATTCCTGCTGCCAGTGTCTGCACACCAGGATTAGGGTGACATCCCGGCTCCCCTGGACCCTGTGGGAGCCCTTACCATTCATTGCAGGAGAGCCAGGATCTCACTTCCAGGACTTTGAGACCAAGTAGTAACAGCAGACTCTTATTCCAGAGTATGCCCAGCCCCTGCACCCACATCCATGCCTGGGAATCAGCATCTGCAGGGGCAGAGCCAGAAGGAAGCCCAGCGAACTGGAGACACCAGCCCTGCGCAGGAGGGGATTCATCCACGCCAAGTGGGAACTCACCGATCCCTTCTTCCAGCTTGTGGATGGTGTGGGTTTCCACGGCCACCACAGCGGCGCTGGCCTCGGAGCCCTCTTGGTAAATCCTGTGGTGAAAGTGGCCATCCATAAACAAACTATATAAATCATGGAAAATTAGGATTCACAGCACAGGGTTTAAAAATTCAGTTAATTTCCTTTTGCCTGTCCTCAAGGGACATGAATTTTGTCTGATACAGCTTCAATCACCAGGAATTTTTTGGCACGTACAAAACATGAATAATCCCAAGGGCTGACACACGCAGAGGCATTCCCAGTGCTATCATCCCACCCTCCACACTGCCAGCACCACTGAGGTAGCTGTGCAGGCTTCCCTGTGCCTTCTCCTCTGCTTTCTGTCACCCTCGACAGCAGGAAGCAGAGCCCAGTGTCCCAGGATTTCCCTTCCAGCCCTGTGTGACACTGCAAGCACAGATGACCACAAAGGGAAGTCACTGTCAGGCCCATAGCCACCCTGCCCTGCAAATATTATCAAACTAGAGGCGGTTTTTTTCCATCCTGATTGATCCAGAGTGAAGATGAAGCCACTCCCTGCAGCAGCTGCCAGCGAGCCACAAAATTCCCTCCACATCCCAGCCTCACTTTATTTTAGAAGAGGATTATTTTAGGGAAGAGCCGGCACAGAGGCATATGAAGGTCTGAACCCATAGACCACCGCGTCCAGCAGCTGCAGTGTGGCAAAAACGAACCCTGGGACGGGAGAAGGAAGAGAGAGGCTGGGACAGCACTGCTTCCACGATCCAGGAGCACTGCACCAACACAGCCTCGCAGGACAATTTCAGCCCTCAGAGGCCCCGTGACAGCCACACACACTAAAGCTGTAATCTGTTGTATTTTCTCCCTCCCCTGTGTGGCATAAAACTGACACAGACCTGGAAAACACAGCGACACTCTGTCCCCACACCATGAAAACCTACAGGGCTCCCCCCCATCCCACCTCGCGCCTCCCAGTTACACCAGTACCATCCTACTCACCCTTGCTGCACCGGCTGGAGCTGCAAGATCACTTGGGTTTTGGTATCCTCCGGGTTCTCCCCTTCATTCCCGTCACTTGGTACAACCACCACATCACCCACAGGGACGCTCACCTCGGCATTCGCCATCTCTCACATGAACCCGGCGAGGTTTTCTCCTCCCTGTGGATCACGAGAGCTGGGAACAGATCCCAGAGGCAGATCCCCCCAGTGTCATCCCACTCATAACGTCCCGAGCCAGCAGCTCTCTCCAGCTCTGAACTCCCCAACCTGGCACCAGGGAACAAACCCACATGGTGGGTTTTGGCAAGAGCGTGTTTCTGACACAGAGGTTCTCCCACTGGCCCTGGTCGGCAGTGCTTCCAGCCGCCCCCAGGATGCTCTGGTCCACCCCTGGGATGCTCTGATCCCTCACTACCAGGAGCATGCCTGTGGATGATCCTTCCCAGTAGAAGCTGGTGTCAAGGTGTGGTGCTACCACAGGAGGACCTGACAGGGAGTCCTGGAGCAGCTGCACTCCCAGAGGATGTGCCTATGGTTGTGCAGGAGGCACAAAGGTGGTTTTGTTACAGTGTGGGACTGGAGTTCATCCCGGCAAGCCTGGGGTCTACAAGCTGCTGGGAAAGCCAGTGTCAGAATCGTGGAATGGTTTGGGTGAGAAGGAACCTGAAAGCTCATCTCGTCCCACCCCTTGCCACGGGCAGGGACACCTTCCACTCGACCAGGTTGCTTCAAGCCCCATCCAGCCTGGCCTTGGGACACTTCCAGGGATGGGGCAGTCACAGCCTCTCTGGGCAACCTGTGCCGGGGCCTCACCACCCTCACAGGGAAGAATTTCTTCTCAATATCCCATCTAAATCTCAGAGATTTCAGGTCAGGATCTCCTGGCGGGTGACGGGGGGCTCGGTATCCCATGGCTGGGATGCACCAGGACAAGCTTGGAGAGCCACCGCCACAGGGGCCACGCGCCCACCCGGCTCCAGGCGTGGGACCCCCGCGGGTCCCCGCACCTCATCCCGCTCCGAGGGACAGACAGACCCACCCGGGACCCCCCGGGAGACGGCAAGGCTTCCCCAGGATGTCCGGCGAGGGG
>VZTD01003021.1:46204-133796 GCA_013397725.1 Rhagologus leucostigma
GGATGCGGGCGGGCGGCGGGGCGGCCTCAGGGGCGCTGGCCCTGGCACTGGTCCGCCGCTGCCTCCTGCTCGGCCCGCTGGGGCTGCGCCCGGCCGGCGCACAGGACGGTGAGTGCCGATTGCGGAGCACCGGCGACAGGACATCCCACACCGGGACGCGGCACCGGGAGCCCCGCTCCCACCGGTACCGTCGGAGCTTCCGCTTCGCTCGCCGGGATGGGGACCGTTACTTGGTGCGGGATGGGGACTGGGAAGGAGGACCGAACGGGGTCGCTTCTGCCCCTGGACGGGCTCTTCGCTGTGTCTGGACCGGAATCCGAGCAGGATGGGCTCCTGGGAACGGTTCCCCGCTGTGTCCGGACCGGACCACACCGGGACAGGGTCGTCCTGGTGCGCCTGCCCCGGTTCCTTTCCGGAATGGGGTCCCTGCTATCCCTCTGTCCCGGTACTGACCCGGGACAGGGTCCCTGCCATCCCTTTGTTCCGGTACCGATCCGAAACGGGATCCCCGCCATCCCTCTGTCCCGGTACCGGACTGGACGGGGTCGCCGCCGTCCGTCTGTCCTGGTACTGGTCCGGGACGGGGTCCCCAGTATCCCTCTGCTCCGATACCGGACGGGACGAGCTCTCTGCTGCCTCCAGCACCCCCGCATCACGCCGGTCCTACACCCGCTCATTTTCCCCGCCGCCCCCCCAGCTCTCTCTGTCCCTGCTCCCGGTGGCGACTACCCCGGGGGTCCCGAGAGTCCCGCGTTCGGCTCCATCCCGCCTGCAGGGCTTTCCCGGGGAACCCCTAATCCCCGGGTTAAGAGGATCGCTGGAGTTTACGTGCAGAGCCGGGAGAGTGGGCAGTGGGCTCCATCCCGAGAACGCTGCGCAGCCCGGCAGCGTCGCTCCCGGCGGGATTTGTAGCCGCGGGGTCCAGGACGACCCCGAGGGAATGTTCGCCCAAACGTCATCCCAAAGTTCGTGTTTCCCGGTGTCACTCGTCCTCAGCTCATCCAAGAGCGAGGAGAAAACGACGGGTCATCCAAAGCATTATTCTCCGCGAGGGGAAACTGAGGCACGGGGCCAGGTCGGGATCACTGGAGGCAGAATCCCGCTGCGTTCCCCAAGTGTGATTTGGGGTACATCATGCAGCGGCTTTCCACCGGATCCCAAACCCACTGGTGGACGCGGGAGAGCTTTCCCGGGGCCGGCAGCATGACAGAGGCAGGATTGTGCTGGGCTTTTCTCGGAGCATTGCTCTGTTGTGTCTTTCTTGCATCCTGTGAGAAAACAAACAAATCATTGGCAGGAATGACCCCAGCAGGGCCCGGCCGTGAGTTCACCCTCACCCACCGGAAGTCCAGTTTTCACATTTTTTGGGAGGGGAGTGAAGTTTCCGCGGCTGGGGGCAAGTCCCCCGTGGCTCTGTCTTGGCTGTTCCTGGCCCCTCGATAGCATCTTTGGAGCCAAATTCCCAGGAGTGCCTGCAGCGCTCAGCTTATCTCTGGCATTCCCTCCCGGCACGCGCTGGTCACACTCAAGATGTTTCTAACAAAGATTTCCTTTCCTTGGATGGGTTTTTCCCGGAATGGGTCCCTGCAGCTCCTCTGCACCACCAGTGTGGATATGGAGCTGGAGGGATCCATCCAAGACCCCCCATTTGGGCTCACGTGTCCAGTTCTGGCCATAGAGAGTTTTCCATGCAGACCCCAACGGCTTCGACTTTCTGGGCTAGAAACTCCCCCCAAACACCCCAAATTTCTCTCCCCCAGCAGAGCAGCCCTTCTGGGAGCTATTGTCCTGGCAGCCCTAGGGTCCCCACTGCCCCCCCAGCCCCCACTCTTGGAGGGCCTGATCCTTCCCATCTTTGCTCTGTCAGCAGATGCTGCCCAGAAAGGGGGAAAAGTTGGTGATTTCTCCCAGTCCCACAGGATAAACCTCCCCCCAGTTTGGCTGCCAGCCCTTCCCGCAGGCTGGGGAGGAGAGGGCTCTGTGGGGGGGCTGGCATCTTTCACCTCCAGCTCCCGCTTTTTTCTCCCTGCAGGATTTTCCCTTGCTGGCGCTTTGTGTCGTCTCCCAGCGACAGCGAGGGGAGCCAAGGCTGGGCAAATCTATGCCCATCATCCCTTTTCTTTCTGTCTGTGCCAGGATGATGCTTGGCAGGAGCAACAGCTTTTGGGGGATGTGGGGAAGAGGTGTTGAGCACCGGACACCCACAAACCCCCAGCCCACACAGTGGGGCTGAGTGGTGCTTTCCCCCCTTTCCCTGCACCCCAATTCTGCCCAGAAATTCCGGCCAGACCTCAAAGCTGGGCACTTTCAGCTTATTTCCAGGATATTCCCTCATGCCCATAGGCAGTGAGCCCGGAGAAAAGCCCCTTTTGTGGTGGGTCTGGCATCACACTGGGAAGGAGGCAATGGGGATGCAGCTGCCCAGGGTTATCCTCGAGGTCAAGGCTGGAGTTCGGGGGGTCCCGGGGGCTGCCCAGTGCTGTACAGCCCTCCCTGAATCCTTCCGTATCCCCCCCCCAAACTGGGGTTCTCCTGGACTGGGGGATGTAGAGGAGCTGGAGGTGGAGGGGTGTGCTGGGTGGCTCTGGGGGAAGCTATGGCAGCTTCATCCCTGGATCCCCCCGTGCACAGTTCCCAGTGCTGGGAGCATCCAGAAAAACCACCAGAAAAGAATGCTTTGGACAAAGAAAACATTTGAAGAGTCTGCAGGTGCCCAGGGGTTTTTCTGGGGGCCTCACCAAGAGGGGAAACAGGGGCAGGGAACAGCCTGTCTGAGCCCCCCACCCGGTGTCTCTGCAGGAAACGGCTGCGGCCACACGCTGCTGACACCCCACAGTGGCACCCTGAGCTCCAAGAACTACCCGGGCACGTATCCCAACCACACCATGTGCTGCTGGCGGCTCCAAGCCCCTCCAGGCACCTCCCTGCTCCTGGCATTTGGGGATGTGGATCTGGAGCCCTCGGAGCACTGTGCCCACAGCTCCTTGCTGCTCGCTGACCCCCAGACTGGCACTGCCTACGGTAAGGGGCATCCCGGGGGAAGTGAGGCTGGGGTGATATAATGTGGATAGGGAGGATATAAGGAAAATCTGGGTTTTTAGCTGATTGCATCATGAGGAGGAAGAATATCTAAGGAGGGGGGTAACCAAGTGGGGCAGTATCCAAGGAAGGGGGTATTTTAGGAGGGGGTATCCGAGGAGGGGAATATCAGAAGATGGGGGGTATCCAATATCTGAGGAGTGGGTTATCCAAAGAAGAGAAATATCCAAGGATGGGAGTACCTGAGGAGTGGGGGTACCCAAATAGAGGGGACGATATTCAAGGAGGGGGATATCCAAGGAGAGTAACATTTGCAAGTGGGGATATCTGAGGAGGCGGGTACCCAAGGAGATGATTATTGCCAAGCTTGGGGGGGAACTGCCCAGCTGGGACCAGATGCAGCCACTGAATAATTAATTCTTCGGCCCAGCCGCTGCCCAAACGCTTCCAGGATTTTCCCAGACAGATTTAATGGTCTTGGAGGGATTTGGCAGCACTGGGAGCATGATGAGTGCTGAGGAAAACATCTTGCGGGTGGGGGAAAGCATCGAGTGATGGGGTGGGATGGAGGAGCAGTCCTGGTGAGGGGCAGGGGCTGGACAGGAGATGCGATGGGAAATGCGGGATGGAAAGGAGCCAGCTTGGATCCATGGGACTGGGAGTTTTCCCTGTTCCTCAGGGCGTTCACCCTTTCTCGGTGAAAGAGGGGTGACAGCACGTGAGGTCCCTGGTCCCCATCCCCTCTGCTGTGGCCTCAGGGACATATTTGTCCCCAAAGCTAAGAGACCTCTTGGCCCCGGCTGAGACAAAGCAATGCAGGAAAGGGGGGACCCCCCAGATGATGCTCTTGGGGGGCTGGGGAAGGTGGCCGGGCACCCGCAGCCCCTTTGGGTGCCACCAGGGCCATGCCAGCATGACACAGAGCTTGGGTTCCACTCCCTGTCCCACAGCTGACACTGGCCCTTGAGAGGTCCCAGATGTTTTTCAGGAAGCGGCTGGAGCAGGCGGAGGCTGTGGGCTCCTTCCTGCTGACTCAGACCCAGTGTCTGGCCCCTGGCCTGATTCTGCTGGGACGTGGCAGGGTCCCCATGGGGGTGGCAGCCTCCGGGGCTCAGCTGAGGGGTTCCCAGCTCCCAGGGTATCACCAAGACCCATACAGACATGGCGCCACTGACCCAGGGCACCACTGGCATCTGGCAACCGGTGGAAGGGAAATCTGCATGTGTGTCATCTGCATCTCATCTGCATATCACGCAGACCTCAGTTCTGTCACATATGTGACATCTCTGCATGCACATATGTTCCACGCCCCTTGGGATCGACCTCCCGGTTCAATATGACCCAGGCAGGGTGAGGGTGTGGGTCAGAGTAGGGAAACTGAGGCACAGGGGGAGGTGTCACCAGCAGCCCCGTGGGGACACAGGGACACAGTTCCCTGTCCCCAGGACAACGATGGCATTTGCTCAAAGCATTCCTGGGTGCCCAGAGGCCCCAGTGATGGGCGTGATACAGAGCAGAGCAATGTGGGGGACAGGGGGTGATGGCAGTCCAGGGACTGGGGCCACCTTCTGTCCCCAGCTGGGACCAGAGATGTCCCTAAGGAACCCGCCTGCCTGCTAAGATGAAGTTTTAATCAGGGAGATGGAGATTGCAAATTATTGTGGATTAAATGGGGGGAGGGGACGGTTTAGGAGGCAGCTTCAGCAGCACCTGCGAAAGGGGACATGGGGAGGAGACAAGGACATAGCTCCCGTTTTGGGGTCCCGTGGGGTGATGCCATGTGTACCAGTCCCTGCAGTGGGGGATGTGGTGGTAGGTGCCCAGTGAGGGTGATGGAGCTACCCTGGCACTGGAACCAGCCTGGGCATGGGACCACCCTGGCATGAGGTTGCCCTGGCATGGGACCACCCTGGGTGTGGGACCATCCTGGAACAGGGGACTATCCTCAGGATGGGACGAGCCTGGCACAGGGCCATGCTGCGTGGGACCACCCTTCAGCACCTTGGTGCTGGGACTACCTTGGGGATGGGCCACCCTGATGTGCGACAACTCTGGGACCACCCTGAGCACAGCCCAAGTGCCTGAGCCCCCCTGGCCCTGGCAAGGGTTGAGCTGGGGGAGGTGAAGTCTTGGGGTCCAGGTCCCAAATCCTCTCCACGGTGCCATCCCTGCTGGCAGGGCCCTACTGCAGGAACTCCGTCCCTTCTGCCCCACTCCTGGTGACAAACTCCAGCACCGTGACCGTCCTGTTCAACAGCACCAGCCACCGCTCGGGACGAGGGCTCCTCCTGTCCTATGCCACCTCGCAGCACCCAGGTACAGGGGGAGCAGCCCCTGGGACACAGAGACACCCCTGGAATGTGTCCTGGCCCATGCAGAGGGGTGAAGGGAGCTCCTTGCTGACCTCAGGATGGGCTCCCATTGCCCTGAGCTCCCTGAACATCCATGTTCTCCCTGGCTGAATGCAAACATGGGAGACTCCCAGGCCATCCAGCCAGCTGGGACCCCTTCGAGAACCCTAGGCCCCCAAGTCAGGTGGCACCCCAATATCAGGCAGAGCCACAGGCACCATAGACTGTGCTGTGGGGCCAATGGCTGCAGGGACCAAAGGGCCATCCCTCCCTGCCCTTCCAGACATGGGGACGTGAAGGGCAAAACCCAAATGAGGAGCAGGATTTGGTTGGGAAGGGGAATGGGGTGCCCTGGGGCAAAGTGGGCGTGTGCTGTGGGGCAGGTGGGGGTCCCTCACGCTGGGGTGTCCCTGCCTTGCAGACCTGGTTTCCTGCCTGGTTCGAGGCACCCACTACACCCAGGAGCACGTCAGGTGAGTGGTCGGGGGTGAGGAATGGTCCCATTTTGGTGTCCCCTGCCCCAGGAGTCCCCATCAGCCCTGGTTTCATCCTCATCCCTCTCCTGAGGTACAGGTCCGGTGGGATGGGGAGCAGAGTGGGTGTGCAGAAGGGGTTTGGATGGGAGGGAGCCCTGACCCACCCCTACCATGTGTTTCAGTGTGTACTGCCCTGCGGGCTGCAAGGACATCCGTGGGGACATCTGGGGCAACCCAAGCCAGGGCTACCGGGACGTAAGTGTGGGCACCATGGTGCACCTGCCGGGGGCGGTCCCCACAGCACGTGTGGCCACTGCTTGTCACCCCCAGCAACCCAGAGGTGATGGGTGTGGCCCTGGGGTGTCCCATGGGGTGCTCAGACCTGCCGTGGGGTGCTGCCCTTACCCCCTGCTCCCCGCAGACATCGGTGCTGTGCAAGGCAGCCGTGCACGCCGGGGTGATTGCAGACGAGCTGGGCGGGCAGGTCACCCTGTCCCGGGAGAAGGGGATCACACTCTACGAGTCGGCCTTTGCCAACGGGCTCCACTCCAAAAGGTGGGTGAGGAGTGGCTGGGGCTGCACCCCACACACAGCTGCGGGACCCACCCGCACTGCAACTGGGAAACTGCCACCCCTCAGAGACCCCAAGGTTTGTTCACCCCCTGTCTGATGCTCCCCCTGCTTTCCTCCACACAGAGGATCTCTTTCCGAGAAGCGACTTGTATTCCACAAAGGTATTTTTTTCCCATTTCCCCTGAAATTAAGGCACAGTTTTGGCTGTCAGACCTGGTGCCGCTCCCACGTGCCCGGCTGGGGTTTCCGGGTTCCCAGTGTGCTGTCTCCCGTCCCCAGCCTGTGATGATGTGCTGGAGGTGGTCGCCTTCAATGCATCGTCCTGGTGGCACGAGGTGGACGCACTGGGCCAGGACCGAGCCTGGGTGGCTGAACGGGCAGCGCTCAGCACCACCGGCCACTCCTGGGCGGCCGAACCCAGCACCGAGGCCTCCTGGCTAGAGCTGGACCTGGGCACCCGAAGGAATGTCACAGGTGAGAGCTGGCCATCAGAGGGGAACAGCAACTGCCTGTGTCCCCATGCCACCCTGACCACTGTCCTCCCGCTGTGCCAGCCTCACTGATCCCCACAAAACTGCCCAGGGCAGTTGCACCACCATAACTCCCAGGACGCACTGGAGTTCATTGTGCCACGGTTTTACTGGTGCAAACTGGGATGCAGAGTGCACCAGCCCCCCTGGCTGCTCCTGTCCCCCTTTTGTCCCTTTGCCTCCCTCATCTGCAGCCGTTTCTGGGACGAACAAGTTAATATTATGCTCTTGCATCTGGTGCCAGTGAGCATCTTTTGTCCGGCCGGAGCCTGCCGAAAGCAGAGGCTTTGTGCGGCAGCGGCTGGTGACCGCAGCGAGGAAAATGGGGACATTGTCCGGCCGGAGGCTGGAGGAGGGCGGAATGCAGGGCTGCCAGCCAGGGCTGGAGGTTATCAGTTCCTGGGGGCAGACCAGGGCATCCGACACTGGAATCTGCCACCCAAACCCCCTCCCAGGATCAGAAGGATCCCCCTCTGCAACGTGACATGTCCTGCCCTCCTAGTCCTTTCCCAGCTGGGTCTTGAGTATCCCAGAGATGGAGGTTATTCCAGCTGGGAGTAGAGGGCAGTGGGGTAGAGGGAGGCCCTTCTCCAGCCCCGCAACCCCCGACTAACAGCCGGGACCCCCCTCCTGCATTCACAGGCATCATCACAAAGGGCTCCTCTGAGCAGTACGACTACTATGTGACGTCCTACCACGTCTCCTCCAGCCGCGACGGGAAGAATTGGAGACCCTACAGAGGCAGCAGTGGCCAGGAGGACAAGGTGGGCGTGGGGGGACATCACGGGGCTGAGACCCTCTGCCCATGGATATTTAGCCATCGGCACCTCTTCACCCTCTCCGGCAGGTGTTTGAAGGAAACGCTGACAGCCGTGGGGAGGTCTCCAATGCCTTTATCCCCCCAATTGTCACCCGCTATATCCGTGTCACACCGCAGAGCTGGCACCAGCGTGTGGCCCTGAAGGTGGCCCTGGTGGGCTGCCGGCTGGCACGGGTCCGTGTGCCCCGTCCCTACGGTGAGACCCTCCACAAGAGTTCACACTTCCATGTCCGAAACGTCCTCCTGGGGCCTCTGCCTCCCTGTGCACCCAGTGGTGGTCCCACAGTCACAGTCCCTGCTCTGCCCCGCAGTGCCCAGTGTCCCCAGGGAGGTCCTTGAACCCACCAGCCACCCAGCCAGCCACACCCCCATCCCTGGCATCGCCCTGGACCCGGAGAAGGCAGGTGGGTGCCATGGGGGGCTGTCTTTGGCGTGCAGCATTGGTCTTGTAGTGCTCCAGGTGCCAGTGGGGCTTCATCCCCCTGTGGGAACACATTGATTTTCTTCCTCTAGTGGCCCCAGGTGGGCTCCTGGCACTCATGGGTGCAAAGGGGTGGGATGGGGGCCCGGGGGGGCTGACACTGCCCTCCCTCCTCAGGCTCCACACTGCTGGTGATGCTGCTCATTGGCGGCTTTGTGCTCCTCTGCTCCTGCCTCCTGCTCCTGGCTTTCCTCTGCCGCAGGAAGAGGTTGGTCCTGTCTCGTCCCCTGCTTTGCCCTGGGGGACTCAGTATCACCTCCCCAAATTGTGGCAGCTTCATCCAGCTGCTCACTGGGTCCCAAGGGGTGCAGCCCCCCAGGTAGTGGGTGTGAGGAGATGGGTGGTGGTGGGCACGGGTAGCTGGGACCTCTTGCCCCATCTTGTCTCTCCCCTTGGCAGGAAATCAGCAGTGGAGCTGAACTGTGGCATCACAAAAGGTAAAAGGGTCCACAACCCCTCCCCAAAATCAGGGGTCCGTGTGCTGTGGGGTGCAGCTGGTTTAACTGGTGCTGCTGCCAAGCCTGGAGCTGTCCCACCCCCCCAGCGGCACCTGCATGTCCAGGTGACAGCCTGTGACAACTGAGGGTTTCCTCTCCCTGCCCAGGGTACCCCAAGATGGAGTCGAGCCAGGTCTGCTCCCTGCAGAGCCTGCCAGCCCCCAGCCTGGCTTCCTTCCCAATGGCCCCCACGCCAGGGGACCTCAACCGGACCCGTTCGCCAGGTAACAGGGACATCAGGGCATGAACTGGTCCCTCAGCCCAGAGCCAGAGCCAAGTCTCCCCCATTGCACCCTGGGGGTGCCCTGGGGTGCCCATTCTCCCCTCCCCATTCTGGTCTGACCCCTCCTGCATCATGGTCCTGTGCAACAGGGAGGCCCTGATTAATTATACTCACCCTTTAATTATTATAATTAATTATTATAATTTATTGTAACAACGCCACACATTATTTAGTAGTAGTAGTCCACCTCTATCACAGCTGTTGGCACTGGAAGGTGGCTGGGGACAGCAGGAGCCCCTCTCTGGTGTGGCAGAGGAATGTGGGGTCTCCATGGGTGGGTGCCCTGCCCTGGGTGGGTTTAGGCATTTCCCATCCCTGGAAGTCCAAACATGCTCAGGTTTGCAACCCACCCCACCCACCTCTGCCATGACCCACAGCACCATGACCACCCTGACATGGCAGCCTCCCTGTTTCAGAGTATGCTGAGCCAGACCTGGTGCACGTGAGCCCCAGCAGCCCGACAGGTCCCTCCACCTTCAAGCCGCTCCTGGAAGAGGGCTACACTCTGCCGCTGGTCCTGAGCCACTATGACGTTCCGGGAAAGCACCATGAGTATGCGGAGCCGCTGCCGCCAGAGCCCGAGTATGCCATGCCATTCAGTGAGCCGGAGCCCGCCGGGACGCGCCGCAGCACCTGCGACATCGCAGGGTCTGCCGGGTGTGCCCCGGTGCGGTACCAGATCCCTGCCCTGCGGCCCGGGGAGCTACCAGCTGGGGTGGAGGAGACCGGCAGCCCCTGTTCTGAGGGGGCCCGCGGGTGGCCTAGGCACTGTCCCCTCGCACACGTGTACCATGAAGCCTTGTGAGGAGGGAAGCACAGCGGCACGGTATCAGGCGGGGTGGGGGGGAGGGTAATGTGTAAAGGAGGACCTTCCCCGCGCTCGCGGGGGGCTTTTTAAAAAGTAATCCTGTGTAAATATATGTAATATATACAGAAAGATGGATGTGGAGCGCTGTGCCCCGCACCGCCTGCTGGCCCGGCATACGACCATCCGCGTGGCCTGGGGTGTCACAATCATTATCCCACCTTCCCTGCCGTTCATGGTGTCTTGGAGTCCACCCCCCCCCCTTCCCCAGATCACAACCTTCGTAGAGCTACTCGGTAGAAAACAGCAGAGCGACCACACGCTTCGGACAAGGAGAGACCCACCCCCGCACCCCTTGATAATTCGCCGTCTACCATTCACCGATGCCGGGGAGCCGGAACAAACGATTACCGGCAACCCTCCTTCGCAAAAATTGTGCTTCCGAAATCTCTTGATGTCGATTCCGCGGGGGTGACGCGTGGCCCCCCCGTGCCACGCACGGCAGAAGCCCTTTTTAAACGCCAGGTCCGCCCTCACTCATTATGGGGAAGCGGCCGTGTACCGTCAGGCCAGGGCGAGGGACACCGCAGACACCAAACACGATGTTTTTATGTCTGTTCCTTTATCGTTTCTCCTCGACTTTCTCATTTTTTATTGCCATTTCTGCTGGTTTTACCCTCAAAAAAAGTGCCATTTTCCCCGCTTTTTAGCCGGCCAAGGTTATGCAAATCACGCGGGGCATGCTGGGTACGCCTCTTCCCTGAGGCAGCGCGAGGAGGAGGAGCGCCTTTGGCGGGAGCGCCATGGCGCGCGCGCAGGCAGACTCGCTCTTGATTGGCGGTGATGCCCGCGCGCGCAGGGGACTCCGCTCCCCATTGGCGGAGGCAACGGCCGGAAGCGGAAGCGCTGCCGGGTGTCGGCGGGCGGCGGAGGGAGCGCGGCGGTGGCGGCGGGGCTTCGGCGTGCCCGCCGGTCATGGGGAGGTATGGGGGGCTCGACGGGGCACTTGGGGGCTCCACACCGGCTGCTGCAAATCCGGGAGGGATCACAAGAGTAGGCGCCGAGTCGGTCCTGGTGGCGGTCGGTGACCTTCGCTCTGCCCCGCGACTCCCGGCGGAGACGTTCTGCACGGGGGGAGGGGGGAGGAATTCGTTCCCATCCCGGCGGACCCTGTGGGGCTGGTGATCGCTTTAAGCTGGAGATGTTCAGCCTGGAGAAGAGAAGGCTCCGGGGAGACTCTTAGAGGCCCCTTGCATTGCCTAAAGGGGCTCTAGGAGAGCTGAAGAGGGACTTTGGACAAGGACCTGGAGGGACAGGACAAGGAGAATGGCTTCCCACTGTCAGCGGGCAGGGTTAGCTGGGATGTTGGGAAGGAATCCTTCTCTCTGAGGGTGGTGAGGCCCTGGCACAGGCTGCCCAGGGAGACTGCGGCTGCCTCATCCCTGGAATTGTCCAAGGCCATGTTGGACGGGGTTTGGAGCCACCTGGGACAGTGGAAGGTGTCCCTGTTAATGGCACGGGGTGAAATGAGATGAGGTTAAGGTTTCTTCCCACTCAAACCATTCTGAGATTCTATGACTGTATTTAGATATTTGGTGAAAATCACTGTGGTTAATGGAAGTGGGAGCCCCCTGAGCACTCCAGGGAATGTGCTGTTTGTCATTAATATGGATTTTAGTTACAGCTCTAACACTGTGCTGTCCCAGAGCTGAACAAGTCGTGGTGCTGATTGCAGCCCCCAAACCCCCTCCTGCCTTGGAGGGAGCTGCTGCTGTGAGGGTCTGGGCTTACCTGCACATCAGAAGGTACCAGGATATTCTGTTTCCTGGCAGAAAAAGGGAATTTGGCCATAATTTTCTTCAGGGTCCTGCCAGATGCTCGTCCTCTGCAGCAGCCACTGTGTGATCTTTTCTGACGGAGAAACCTGTGGCACTGTAGTGAGGACAACTTGTGAAACTGCTTCCTCTAACCACCTTACATTGAATGAGTGATACAAAAAATATCTGGTGTTCCTGTAGGAATGAGAGTTATATGGAAGAGGAGGAAGCCAAAGTAGGTAATGCTGACTGGTGATGTTCTGGGAAGGCTGTGGGCTATGGCTTCTCCACTCACTGGGCTCACAGCAGTCGCTGATATAATTAAAGATCTAGACACTCAGATAGCTGTAAGCAGATGGGGCTGGCATGTGGGATTTACCCTGTGAATCTGCTCCTCCCATGAGTTTTGTGTTCAGGGATCTCAGTGGCATGTGAAGGGTGCAGTAAGATCTGGGAATAAAGCAGCAACACGACTTTATGCTGCTAAAGTGCTTCTGCCCGAGGATTTTGGGGCTTTGTGTCTGAGGATTTCGGTGCTTCCTTCCATGCATAGTGGGTAAGAATTCCTGCTTTGTGGATCTGTGAAGTGAGGCATAGGGTGAACAGCCTGAGATCAACCCCAGCTAAAATGAAGACTGAAGGTCCCTCCTGGTCTTGTGCTGGGTTTCTCAGCCGGAAGTGCCAGCTGAGGGCTTTAGGGTATGAGCGTGATGATTTTCCATTTTTAATTCAATTAAAATGGAGCTGGAAACTTGCCGAGGGCACTGCAGAAGGGTGTCTGGGATATAAATTCCCCTCAAAGGGCTCCATGTCTGCAGGTGCATGAGTGTGCATTGGAGTGAAGCACTAAAGCAGCTGCTTCTAAATCCTCCCATGTGCTTTCTCGTGTGGGTTTTGATATTAATTAATCCAAACTAACCAAGCTTGCTCTAATGAGGGGAAATGTCTGCTTGTAGATCAGGGAGCAGACACTATGTGTGAGTGTCCCGTAAAGCTGGTTAAACTCTTCTTTTCTCGTGAGTTCAGCCTCAGCTTCTCAGCCATCTCCGGCCCCACCACAAGAGGCTTTGCCATCAAACCATTCCTTAAACTCTCTTTCTCTGTGACAGACCCATCTTTGCTGCCCACGGTGGTTGTGGTAGTGGAAGGTGCAGGGCTTGGATGAATTTCCTGTCACGGAGCAGTGAAGACAGAGAAAAACTTCATTGAGCCTGGGGCTTAGAGCAGAAGCAGAGGAGGTGCCAGTCAGTGTTCACACCAACACCCTGAGTAATTGCAGCACCTGGAGGATCTATGTAACCACACAATCCACTTGTGGTTCACCACTGGGAGCTCCGTAAATCCCACTCCATTTCCTGTGGCTGTCAGTTGCCCGGTGTGGAAGGAACAAGGGGTAGGTGTGGGCACACGTGTTCCTCCCCCTCTGAGCACCAGATTATGCTCTCAGAACACAAAATGAACCGATGTTGTCAGTCCCATGTGGAGGGGTCACTGCAGGCCAGGCTGTGAGCATGATGCTGCCAAAAACAAGACCCCCACCCTGTGGAGACCCCAGGGAGGCTGGGTCCTGCCTTCTCTCCAGGGCTCTGGATTGTGGGGATGAGGGATCCCGTGCTGCTGCAGCAGGAACGAGCCGTGTCCTGCAGTTAAATCTGCTCTGAGTGCTCTTGTTCTTTGTGGGAAATGGGTTCAGGAAAGCCATGTGGCGGTGGATGTGGGGGGGAGGTTCAGCTCAAGGGATGAATGGGTGGGCGGGTCAGTGCTTGTGCCACCGGCATGCAGCCACTGTGCTGCTGGAAAACTTCATTTTCTGTACACCGGGGCATCACTTCTCTCTTCCTGCTGTGAGCAGAGATTCCTGATCTATAAGCTCCAGGCCCCATCAGAGCACTGCAGTTTTCTCTGGACAAAGACCTGTTCACCCTGCTGAATTCCTTCTGTTTGCTAACTACAGCTTTCCTCTCCCTTTCCAGTTGATTGGTTTGGATCCCTACAACCCCAAGCAGAAGCAGGACCTAGACAAGCTTTATGATCTAAAAGCTAAAGCCCAACAGATTATGAACCAGTTTGGCCCTTCTACCTTGATCAACCTCTCTAATTTCTCCTCGATCAAGCCGGAACCAGCCAGCACCCCCCCCCAGAGCTCCATGGCCAACAGCACCACTGTGGCAAAGATGCCAGGAACGCCCAGCGGAGGAGGGCGGCTCAGTCCTGAAAGCAACCAGGTAATTCCATCCCCACCTTTGGGACAACAGGGATGATGCTCAGGCGTCACAGGCATTACAGACTTGCCTGTGGCTTCATTCGCCTTCTTTCAATCACCAGCAGAAATATAATGTTTATTAAGGTATCAGTTACTGAGTGAGCAAAACTTCCTCACAGAGTTCCTCCCTTCCAGGTGCTTCCTGTCTGGATGGGGTTTGGATGCTGTAGGTGTAGAGGTTTTTCCAGTCTTAGGAAAATGTATATTGGGGTGTGACAGGGGAAGTTATTTTTAAATGGAGTTTAGATGGGAGAAGTATGGGGAGAAATGGGTGGTGAGGTACAGATTGCCCGGAGAAGCTGTGGCTGCCCCATCCTTGGGAGTGTCCAAGACCAGGTTGGATGGGGCTTGGAGCAGCCTGGTCTAGTGGAAGGTGTCCCTGCCCATGGCAGGGGGTGGAATGGGATGAGTTTTAAGGTCCCTTCCAACCCGACCTGGCATGGAGCCTTTGATGCGCATGAAACAAAAGTGCTGCCCAGGGAATGCCCCGGCATTGCTCCCTGATGCCTTGGCTGGCACCCAGACTCTTGGGAAGTGCACTAGACCCCAGCACAGAACAGCCACAGCAGCGAGGGAACAAGGAAGGGCAGGAATTTCCCATCTGTACGTGGCTGACCTGACTAGGCTGACAACTTCCATCCATATCTTTTAAGACTTGGCATCCTGTTGTTCAGCCCAGTGTGGTTTCTGCTCCCTGCCACGTCTGACTGCCCTGGAATAACCCAGCACTCCCACATCTCTGTTTTCCATGTGAAGCACTAAAGCTGATAAGCACTAGAGCCATGGAAGTGCTTCCCTCGTGTGCCCTGAGCGCAACTTTAGTCACTGATATGTTGATTGCACTTGCTGTCTGCATCTTAACACTTGTAGTTTTGCCTTTCCGCTCCTTGCCAGCAGCATTTTAGTGCTAGTAACATTTATCCTGGCTGCTGCACTCCAGTTGCTGTCCAGAGCAACCACTGGTGCTTGAAAATGACTCCTTAACACCTGATATTTCTTATCTCTGCCATTCCTGAGCTGATAGATTGTGTCAACAGTGTGACTCGGCCCTGGGGGCACGGGGGAGGAGGTGTTTGTGGTTGTGGCTGTGCTCCATGGGCAGCTTCTTTGGTGGAACAGGGCAGTAAATCCTTCCTCTCCTCCCACATGCTCAGGTTTTAACCAAGAAGAAATTGCAGGACCTGGTGCGTGAGGTGGATCCGAACGAGCAGCTGGATGAAGATGTGGAAGAAGTAGGTTCTAACCTGTGGAAGGGACTGCAGAAAGAGCTAATTTGGGATTTGTCACAGATCAGTGGCCCTTTGTCCAAGGAGGGAGCGTTGGTTCATTTAACACCTGTTTTCCCATGCAGCCTTCAGCCATCCTTGTTCTTCTGCATCCCAATTCCAAAAAGGGTTTAAAAACAGCAATTGCAATTGCAGCAGACACCTATGAAATCCACTCCTTTTAGTGGAGTTTTGGACACCACAGTATAAGAAAGATCTAAAGCTATTAGAGGGCGCCCAAAGGAGACTCTGGAGTTGGGGAAGGATCGGGAGGGACCACAGGAAGAGCTGCTGAGGGCACTTGGTGTGTTCAGCTGGAGAAGAGGAGACTGAGGGCAGAGCTCAGTGGGGGCTCAGCTCCTCCCCAGGGGCACCTTCGATTTCTGCTCTCTGTGACAGGGACAGGAGCCAGGGAACGGCCGGAGCTGGGCCAGGGCAGGCTCAGGCTGGAGATCAGGGAAAGGTCCTTCTCCCAGAGTGTGCTGGGACACTGAACAGGCTCCCCAGGCAATGCCAGCTCCCCAGGCAGCCAGACCTCAAGGAGCATTTGGACAGCACTCTCAAGGCACAGGATGGGGATTGCTGGGGTGTCCTGTGCAGGGCCAGGAGTTGGCCTGGATGATCCTTGTGGGTCCCTCCCAATTCAGGACATTCTGTAATTCTAAATACCAGCTTCTGAGGGCTTGTTTTCATCTTCCCACATAATTTCAGCTGCTCAGTGCTGACCAGGCTGGTTGTTGCCCTTGTTCCGCCACAGATGCTGCTGCAGATCGCCGATGACTTCATCGAGAGCGTGGTGACAGCCGCCTGCCAGCTCGCACGGCACCGCAAGTCCAACACCCTGGAAGTGAAAGATGTCCAGTTGCACCTCGGTGAGTGACTTTTATCTGTTTTTTTCCCCCTCTACCCCCAGCTCTCAGCTCTTCCTGGAGCCAGGGCACAGCTGCGGTGCTATGGTGGAAACCTGAGTAGATAATGCATCCCTGCCCGTGGCAAGGGGTGGGAACTGGATGAGCTTTAATGTCTATTCCATCTCAAACCATTCTGTGAATTCCAGAGCGTCAGTGGAACATGTGGATCCCGGGCTTTGGTTCTGAAGAAATCAGGCCCTACAAAAAAGCCTGCACTACAGAAGCTCACAAACAGGTAAGGAGCCCTCATAACACCAGGAATCACATGGAAGGCTGATACAGGGATGGTGGTCATGGCCTCCTGGCACTGTGAATTTGTGGCCTCTTCCAAGTGTTTCGGACCGGAAATGACTTCCAGAGCCTCCTGACCTGTTTGTGCAGAGGGTTGAGGTTGCTGTGTCTCCTCGGCTGTGTTAGCTTTGCCCAAAGAGAAGCAGCAGCTCTTAGTGCTGAGGGGCTTGGGAGGGTTAAAACCAACTGGGAGCTGCACACAGACACTTCTCAGCTGCCCCTGGCAGCTCCATCTCTGTGCAAAGGGACTGGAAACACCCTTAATTTTACTTTAAAACTGCATTGGGCCATTGCTTTTTAGGCCATGGTCAGAGCCTAGAAGGAACTGCCCTGCAGTGGGTGTATGGGTGATGCTGCAACTCCCACTGGGCAGAGAGGAGGGCCTTGAGGTGGGCTTTGATCCCACTGCCCCAGGGTGCCAAGTGGAGCAGCACAGACACTTCCTTCTCCTCTGGCTCCAGCCTGGGACCCCATTAAGATTCAAAAAGACCTGAAAGACCTGTGTTGGGAGCAAGTCAGGTAGCGTCTTGGGAGCACCTGGGATGCCTTGTTCCTGCTGTGGGTGGTTGTGCAGTCACCTGCTCTGAGCCGCTCAGCTTCCCACGGTTTTCCCTCTCTTGTTGCAGAGAATGGCACTGATCCGCAAAACTACCAAGAAATAGCCCCTGGGCAGAGCCGGAGACGCCGCCAGTGCAGTTTGGGATACCTGCCTCTCCACTGAAGCCTCCACAATGTCACCTGTGGGATATTTTTTTTAATGCTTTACAGAGAAGCATCTATTTTTTATTAACGGTGCAGCAATATCTTGACTTGATGAGGAGACCTGCCAAAAACATTCTATGCCCTGTTCCTCGTTCCTCCTCAGAGTGCGACATATCTCAAACAGAGACTTTATTTGTGACTTGGAAGTGGTTTATCGTACAAGTGATTATCCAAGGGACAGAGCATTTGATCGTGTGTGGGACAGTATTAGAAGCATCTGTAGAGGTTTTTGTTTCCTCCTTCCTGCCCCTACCTGCTCCAGTACTTTGTAATGTCAGTGTTTATATAAATACTTGCGTTTGTTTTACATGAATAAAGAAATTATTAATGTAAGATCCTGGCATAGGCTTGTGCTCTTCAGGCAGCGTTGCACGGGGATGGCAGGGGCAGGGTCCCTGCCACCTCGGCTCTGCATGTGGTGCTGTTCTGTGGGAGATCTCCTATGAATTTATGGGGAGCAGAATTGTGGAATATCCTGAGCTGGAAAGGATCCCCAAGGATTATTGAGTCCAGCTCCTGGCCCTGCCCAGGACACCCCACCAATCCCACCCTATGCCTGAGAGCATTGTCCAACTGTCTCTGGAGCTCTGGCAGCCTTGGGGCTGGGCCTATTCCCTGGGGAGCCTGTTCAGTGCCCAAGCACCCTCTGGGGGAAGAACTTTTTCCTAATATGCTGTCTATCCCTCCCCTGACACAGCTTCAGCTGTTCCCTCAGGTCCTGTCTGTGGTCACAGGGAGCAGAGATTGGAGGTGTCCCTTGGGAGGAGCTGCAGCCCCTGGTGAGTCTCCCCTTGTTTCCTCCAGGCTGAACAGACCAAGTGGCCTCAGCTGCTCTTCCTAAAGTTTCCCCTCCAGACCCTTCTAGACCACAAGGATTTGGCCAGTCCCTCACCTGCCAGTCAGGTCACTTCCCTCCTGACCTCCAACCCAGGGCGAGTCCCTTCCCCATCGCTGGGATATTTGGACTGCTGGGAGGGGGATGTTGTGACAGGGCAGGAAGTCAAGGTCCCCCTGATTCTATCTGTGCCTGGACACTGAAAAGGCCAAGTGCCCCTGCCTGTTCCTGCTGCTCTGTTCAGACCTCAGGGAAGCTGCAGGGGCTGTTGTGGGGATGAGAGAGTTGACAGCACCGCAAACCCCTGCACGACGGGGAGGCTCCTGCACCCCTGGGCAGAGCTGGGCTCATCCTCCCTGTCCAGCTCTCTGGAGGCTCCCAGTACCTGCAGGGGAAACCAGGGTGGGTGAAGTGATTCCAGGACCATCCCGGGCTCACTCCTCTCCTCGTGTCACTGTGGGATGAGGAGCCTGGGGAGCTCCTTCTACAGCCCTGTAGAGAGGGTTTTTTTGCAAATTATATTGTATGAAGATTAATCTGAAAGGGAAAGTGAGCACTTCCTCAGAATGGCATGTGGTTATTTTTGCTTTGGACTCAACTAGGCATGTACTCAGCGAGAGTGGCAGATACATCATCTGAGTTCCATGATAAATTTGTCACTTTTAATTCTATTTGGAAAGACTTAAAGAATTTATGGCTTTATGATTTGGGTCTCAGTCAGTACAGGAGAGAATGAGAGAAGGGGTGACATTGACCTCTGCAGGCCTGTGAAGTCCCACTGGGGACTTCACCCTTCCAACACGCTTCCTCTTTCCCAGGAAAACACAGGCAGGCAGAGGGTGACCAGGGGTATTTAATGCGGCCATGCTGCTCCTGCCTGTGCCTGGCTGCTCCATATCCACTTCCCCTCCTGAGCCCAGCATGTCCCTGCCCTGCCAGTGTCCCCATCTCTAGCATGAGCATCTCTTCTGCTTCTCCTCCAGTGCCTGAGCCTTGGGCAGCACCGGCAGCGGGATGCTGCTCTTCACCCCATCCCATGCCTCGGTGGCCACCAACCGCCCTGTCTGCAGTGCTTGGTAAATGGCCACTGTCAGCATCTGGAAGGCCTGGACCACATTGGAGGCATCCTTGGCTGAGGTCTCCACGTACTGGACACCCAGCGAGGCTGCCAAATTCTCCGCTTCCCTCTGGCCCACCCGGCGCTGACCAGCCAGGTCACTCTTGTGCCCCACCAGCAGGAAGACCATGCGGAAGGGCTGGATCGTGTCAGTCACCTCCTGGTGCCATCGCCGGATGCTCTCAAAGGATGCACGGTTGGTGAGGTCGAAGAGCAGCATCCCCCCGGCCGAGTTGCGGTAGTAGGAGCGAGTCACGGACCTGGGATGCCAAGAGCAGGGGAGGTGAGCGGCCCCCAGGGTTCCCTGTGCCACCTTGGGCAGCATGTTCCCTGCCTTCAGAGCAGCCCCAGCTAGGACCTGCTCCTGCAAGTGGCACCTTGCATTCAAAGCACCATGAGAGGGAGGAGAATCAGCCTTTTGCTGTGTAACTAAGAGCTCCAGGGGCAGCTCTGTCCCTGCTCAGGCACCAAAGCTCATCTGTCTCCTGCAGCCACAGTCCCCAAGTGCCCCTGTGTCTGCAGCCATGTCCCCAGGGCTCTCCCATCCCTGCTGTCACGGTCCTGGAGCTCTTCTGTCCCTGCTGCCATGTTCTCAGTACTTTCCCATCTCTGCTGCAACAGTCCTGGAACTCTCCCGTTCCTGCAAACCCAGATCCACCACTCTCCCATCCACATCTCCCAAGCTTTCCTGTCCCCAGGAGCTGCCTGGCTGGTGGAGACAGCCCCACAGTGAGGTGTGAAAGCTCCTGGAAGCTGAGCTGAGGAAGACGTTTTGCCCAGCACCCAGTGGGCTCCCAGCTGTTCCCCAGCCTCTCTGCAGCTGGTGTGGCGGGGGTGGTTCTTGGGGGAGTCCTGTACCCCCTTTAGAGGCTTACAATGAAGTCCTAAGGACTCCTTTCCCTTGGCTTCGGCTTTTGGCATGGCGGTTCCTCACCCAAACGGACCAGTGGGAACACAGCCACATCAAGGACCTCCCCGGGCTTGGAATCACAACATTCCACCCCAAATCTGGAGGGGGACACCCATCTCCACCACCGCTCCCCACCCCATGGACCCACCTGAACCTCTCCTGCCCGGCTGTGTCCCAGAACTGCAGCTTCACTCGCAGCCCCGGCTCCAGCTCCACGAATTGGACGTAGAAGTCCACCCCCACTGTCTGGTTGACAGCGTCCAGGAAGACACCCTCGGTGTAGCGCCGGAGCAGTGAGGATTTCCCCACAGTCGAGTCCCCCAGCATGATCACCCGGAACTGGTACTGCCACCGTAGCTCCATCGGTGCCTCTGCCAGCAGCCAGGACCCGCCACCCCCGCACCAGGAGCATGCTCAGGCAGGCAGGGAGCTTCTCCACCCAGGAGGCGTTCCCAGCACCATCGGTGCTGTGTGGCCCCTTTGGAGCCCCTTTGTCCCCTTTATTTTGGCTCCATCCAGCTGGAAGCACTCAGGGGTGCCTGCTTCCATTTTCCCACGGACAGGACACCCTGAAAAGTGTCCCAGACAAGGAAGGCTGTTGCCCCACCACTGATGACACCCAAAGCAGAGGATCCCCCATGCCATGGGTTGAGCGCTGTGCCCCTGCCTGGGATGTGGTGCTTGGAATAGCCTTTATTTAGTGTGGAAAAGCCTTAGGTTTATTAAAAACACTCCTACAGCAGAGTATTATTTTTTCAGAGCCCCCAAATTAAGGTTTGAAATAAACCCAAGCCCAGGTGGGACACCCAACCCCATAATCACCCAAGGGCTGCAGGTGCCGGGTGGAGAGAGAAGCATCACCGTGAGTTGGGGTCTCATGTCCCCCTATCCCCATCAGCACTGGCAGCGCTCCCGGGGTTCCCTCCATGCTGGGGGCTGGCGGCGGCTCTGGCTGGGGATGAGCCTGATGCCATCACATCTCTGGTGCACAGCAAGGACCCCCCGGCCCAGTGCCTGCTGGATACCCCCAGCCAGTGTCCGGAAGGCCAGCTCCACGTTGAGGTTGCTGCGGGCCGAGGTCTCCACGAAAGCCATGCCCAGGGTGGCAGCGAGGTGTTCTGCCTCCTCTGCTGACACGGCTCGCTCAGCCACCAGGTCACACTTGTGTCCTACCAGGACAAAGGCAGGTGGCTGGTCCCCCGCAGCCTCGTGGTACCACTCAGGGACGTGCTCGAAAGATGCCCGGTTGGTGAGGTCGAACACCAGCAGCACCCCCGCCGCGCTCCGGTAGAAGGACCTGGTGATGGATCTGGGCATAGCCAGCAGAGTTTCAAAGGATACTGGGGAGCTCTCACACCGACAACCCTCAGATGGGGCTTGGGAGATTTTTGGGTGACAGATTGGACCTCGGGAGTGGGAAAGGGAGACCTTTCTTGGCCGTTTACACCCCCCTTTTCTGTTCAGCATCCTTCCCCCCAGACTGGGGGGCTTCAGAGGAGACCTGTGGGGTTTTCAGGGACTCTGTGGTACCCCAATAGCCCCAGATGCAGTGGGCATGAGGCAGCACTGGACAGGAACAGGGCACCCTCAGACCAACCCTGGAGTCACCAAAAGGTTCCCAGGGATGGGGAGAGACTGGAAGCCCAACTCCAGCCACAGCGCTTGGCTCTTCAGCCCTTTGCGCTCCATTTGAGCCTCTCTCACACTCCCAGGTGCTCCTGGCTCCAGCCTGATGAGATCAGGAAAGAAACCACCCAGCCCCAGCCCACAGGCACACCGCGACCAGCACCCGGCCCTGCTCCCTTGGCTGCCCCCCTAAACTGCTCCGGTGCCGCTGCCAACTCAGCACAAGGTGTCACTGGTCCCTAAAGCATCACCGTCCCAGGGAGCCATCGCTGCCTGTTCCTGCAGCCCGGCCGGGGATTTACAAACACCCCAGGGTGGGAGGATGACTCAGCAGGGTGCTGGGGTCCACATACCCACCTCACCTGAACCGCTCCTGGCCAGCTGTGTCCCAGAGCTGCAGCTTGGCCTTGCCGATGGGCGGCATCAGGAGAGTCCGGCTGTAGAACTCGACGCCGACGGTGGGGCCGGGGGTGGCCGCCCCACCAGGACCCCCACCTGGCCCCTCAGCGAAGCAGCGCAGCAGCGAGGACTTGCCCACAGCCGCGTCCCCCAGCACGATGACGCGGAACTGGAAGTATCCCTCTGAGTCAGGATCCTGCGGGTAATCTGTCACTGTCGCCATGGCTGAGCTGGCCGGATCCCGACTCACCGCGTTCCTGCCGTGCTGGCGGCGACAGGACAGGTCTCCACCCTTGTCCCTACCCCACCTGGGGACAGGGACGGCTCTGGCCCCGCAGTCACCCGGGCGGACAAACAAACTGTCCCAGGGAGGGAGCAGCTGCCAGCTCCGTCCTCGTCCTTCCCGGTAACACTGAGGAAAATAAGAGGGTTAAGTCTTCCTCCCAGGTGTACATACAAAAAAGGGTTTGTGGAGCTGCTGCCTAGTTCTTTTAACCATTTAGGAAAAACACTGAATTAAGTGACTTGCCTTTTTAATTCCCCTGTTTTTAAAACTATTTTTTCCCATTTGCCTCCTTCCCAACCATCAAATTCCAAAACACAAATCCCAGCAACAGCCCGACATTTCAAACTTTAGCAACACAGATTCAGCTCTAATCACTTCCTTGCATCGTACTGGCATTTAGTCTTTGTTTGTTGTCGCCGGGATGATTCGTGTTGCCACATGCCAGCTCTGTCACCCTGGCTTTGGTGACAACAGGGACAGCCAGGCTGCAAGTGCACAGACTCACTGGTGTCCCCCAGAAACTGAGATCCGCAGAGACACTCAACAGGGAAGGGGCTCTCAAGACCTGCAGGTAGGAGATCAGAGGGGTCAGAGGCACCAGCTCCATATTCCAGGACAAATTACTCTTGGCAGCCAGGTCACCTTGGGTGCCAGGGCTTTGCCACAGCCCAGTCATCCAGGAACAGGAAATCAGAGAGTGGCTCCAACCCAGAGGCGGTGGTTCCCCACAACCCATTTTTCTCCATGGTGAGGAAAGAGGCAACCAGGATCATCAAGGCTCCAGCTGAGGGTGTTGCAGCAGCCGCTCTAGCACCCCCATGAAGGCCCAGGTGTTTCTGCATTTCAGGGACACCTGCTGAGGGCTGTAGGGGACACCCCAGCAGCAGGTGCTGCAGCAAGGACAGGAACTCACCCCTGAGTACTGGTGAGCACCACTGGAAGGCGATGCTCAGATGCCCTGGCTCAGAGCCAGCCCAGCCTCATCCCACCCCAATGCAACCCAAACACAGCACACACCACAGGGATTTAAAATAATTGCATTTATTCAAACTCGTATCACACACACAGAGTATTCCAAGTTGGAAGGGACCCACACGGATCACGGAGTCCAACTCTTTAAGTGAATGGCCCGTACAGGGATCAAACCCACCACCCTGGCATTACTGGCTCCCTGCTCTAACAAAGTATTTGATATCCAGACCCCCTCCTGAGAAAACTCCATGGGACAGACTGTTCTTCCACGTGGAGCATCTGAACGGGAGCTTGAGCAACACCTGGAGCCAAACCAATTCCATCTTCCTCCAGTGCAGGTGAGTGGAGCCCAGAAGCGGCTGATCCCCCTTGGTAGAGCTCATAGCTCAGGAAGGAGCCAGGATCTGGCTCTGCAGAGCTTCCACTTCTGGAGGAGAGGGCTGGGAAAGAACAGTCTGGCACTGCAGTACCAAGTCCCTCAGGGATGGCTCACCCTCTGCTCAGACCTGAAAAAAAGGATAAAAAAGAATCCAGCTGAGTGATGAGCAGTTGGTCTCAGTGCTGTGTCAGATTCCGTCCACGTTCCGGAACTCCTGGATGTTCCCGCCCCGCCCTGTTGGTTTTGGATACCTCATGCCTGGCCTCAGCCCCATATCCGCAGGACTCATCCAACAGTCTCCAGACTCGGGAGTCATCACGGACCAGGCTGCACTGCCACTGATCTCACCCACACCCTGCCTCACAGATCACAACTCTGGCCAATTAAAAGCCTCCAAAACGAGGTAGATCATTCCCACCTGCACAGTCCAGGCAAAAAACCAGCCACTTCCAGCACGGGCACAGTCAGCTTGAACTGTTCCCTGTCCTCCAGACCCCACTCCAGATCATGCAATCCCAGAATGGTCTGCGTTAGAAGGCACCTTAAAAGCTCGTTCCACCTGCTGCCATGGACAGGGACACCTTCCACCAGACCAGGCTGCCCTAAGCCCCATCCAACCTGGCCCCGGACACTTCAACATGGCACAGCCACAGCCTCCCTGGGCAACCAGGGCCTCCCCACCCACACAGCCAAGAATTTCCTCCCAGTATCTAGTTTAAACTTACTGCCCATCCCAACACCAGGAGTTCCCCAGAGGACACTCACATGCTCCACACACTGCAGCTTCCCCACAACTCAGGTCCTGTGGGAAGCAAGCTGAAGCCCTTGGGATAGGGCTCGCAGGTTCTCACCCTTTTCCACAGACTAACTGCTGAAAAAACGGAGCCAGAGTTTAGTGCCTGAAGCCAATGGGTCACCGTAAATCCATGGTTTAGGTTCTCCCAACAAATCCCAGCCCTCCAACCCTCATGGCACCTCTGCCCCCTGTGCCCAAGGTTTATCTCTTCTCCCGACCAGGGGTTTCTTTCCCAACCAGACTTCCCAAAATAATGAGGCTGGCACAGCCTGTCTTCCTAGTGGCCCCTCTCAGCACAGGACACACCTGCAGAGAGCCCAAGACCAGCATGAATTTTACTCTTCCTCCTTTTTCGACCACAAGATCGGTATTCAGATCTGATGGGAAAGGGATTTGGAGGGATGGGCTGTGAAGCTCTAACAAGGGTACTACCTTCTCACCTGGGTTTACTCATCAGATGAGTGAGCTCTGGAACACCCAGGACCCCTGGAAGACACCACAACATACCCCCAATATCAGCAGTGGGCTGCAGACTCTTGTGGACACATCCCTGACTCATCCCACCCCAAAAACACAAGCAAGCAACAGCCCAATTCCCAAAAATGTATCGGAGGGGTGAGTGACAGCCACAGGCAGAAGAGGCCCAGCAGTCAAAGACCTTCCCATTGCTCTGGCATGTTGTTGGAGACCTGCAGCTACTGCGTGGAGCCACAGCTCTTGGATAAACATGCAGATAAACGTGGAGTCTATCCAGTAAAGTCTGTGACAGAGCGAATGACTGGCTCTGAATCCGGGTTGATTCCCAGTTCTGCCCCTAGCCAGGCCCAGAGAGAGAAGTGCCCTTATCTCACCTACACGTGATCTGGATGGAGTAAGAATTCAGGGAGTTTGCAGGGCCCAGCCCCAAGGACAAGCCCTATGGAGGATCCACAGCCTTAGAACAGCATGTGCTAGCACTGTCCGATAGCAGAGGGGCAAGAAACGCTGCTGATGCCTGCTCTGGCCCAGGGAGGCCATGAAACCAACCACATTCTCAGCCCAAGGGAGGACTCCAGAACCTGGATCGCCCATCTCACCTGCCTAAAAGTGAGGCCGTCACCAGCCATCCCATACTCGGGGATCACCTTCTATACCAGGACGCTGCAGGGGAAGAAGAGAATCTTGAGTTTTAAGTAAATTACAAGAAAAGTAACGAAAACAAAAATACAGAAAGACAGGATATCCCCTCCCCCCCCCCACCATGCATCAATTTGAACCCCAGGGGCAGGGATTTGCGGCAGCTGTCTGCTTCCAGCACCAGTAACCCCCCGCAGCCCATGGCGGGCCGTGTACTTTCCCGAAATGTTGCCGGACAGCTACGAAGGCTCTAACTGAGCGGCGACCGTCGAGGAAAATCCCTTTGCTCTCGGCTCCTTTTTGACCGCATCTGCCACAGCGCCGACAGATGCAGCTTCGATAGGGCCGGGCGGGTCCGCGGGGCTCTTCCGCCCGCCGCCGCCTGTCCCGGGACAGGAGATTAGTTCCGCCTCGGGGGTCCATCACTCACCCGGGGTCGGGCCCGGCCTGGGGAGGAGGGCAGGAGCAAGGCCGCGCTAGCCTTCGCAGCCTTCGGAGGGCACCGAAGCGCCGCCGACGGGCGCAACGCCCACGGGGCGCTTCGGTGCGGCGGAGCCGAGCGCCGGGAGAGCCCCGGGGACGAAGGATGCCGGTGGATGGTCCCCGATGGCCCACACACGCCTACCGCGACTCGCCACCATAGCCGAGAGAGGCGGAAGTTGGCCCGCGCCCATCTTTTATAGCGCGGCCGCGCGGGCTCCGATTGGCTGCTACTGCGGGGCCCTCCCGCAGAGGCTTCTGGGAGTTGTAGATCGCGCTGCCTACAACTCCCGCCATCCTTCCTTCCTTCCTTCCTTCCTTCCACTCTGTGATAAATGGTATGTCTGTTTTGTTTGTTAATCAAATCTTGCTTGCGCTAGCAGAAATAGTGTTAAGAAAACCGCAAACATCCTGTAACAAGAGTATGACTTAGGCCTACGCCCAGGGATATGTAGCAAAAGAATTAAGGACCATATTAGGCAATAGACACAGCAGGGGTCATGCATAAGTCATGGACAGAACAAGAGGAAGACTTCGGAACCTTCAGCCTCAAGACCACCAGGAGGCAGGAAACGACCCCTTAGCAGCACGCCGTGCAGACGCAGAGTACAGCAGAGCTGTCACGTATACCGGAAGAAGCAACGTATATAACAAAGGACCCTGGGGTGGGGGTTTGTGTGCCGTTGGTGGAGCCGAGACTCCCCGGCCGCCCAGCGCTGTTCTGCTTGCTGTCGCTTGCTCAGTAAAACCATATTTGACTTAATTGGCCAGACTCACGTCAATTATTTGAGTCACATTTATAACACACTCCATCCCATCCCAAAGGATAAACAAGCCCCCCGAACAACCTGTCCATGGCAGCGGGTGGAATGAGATGAGCTTTCGGTCCCCTCCCAACCCAAACTATTTCATGATCCCATGATTCACAACCCCCTCTAGCACTGGGAGCAACTGCACGCCCCCACCCCACCTAAATCATTCTCCAATCCGGGTGGCACAAGCACAGTTTCTCTTTCCTCCTCCATGCAAGGTGCACGCCAGGGGTTGCTCTTGGAAAAGCTGAAGGCAGCAGCTGCGTTTCCCCTACTCCTTCCTCCCTTTTGGAACATGGAGGGAACACTCCACCCTCGAGAATAGAAGGAAAGGCTCTTGGAAACGGAAGTCTGTTTGCCAACACAATACCTCTGTAAGGCTCCTGGCTCATGATCCATAATCCGTGGAAAGGATTTAAAATGGGAGCACCTGCCAACGGGCTGGAAGGGAGTGCTGGAACAGCTGCTGGTGCTGATGCTGAAAGCACAGCCATCGTGGGAAATGAGACTGCTTCCTGCCCAAGCCCTGGAGAAAGGGCAAAAAGGATGGTCATTTTTTAATCTGTTCTGAGCAAATGAACAGATGAAAAAATTCCCAGTATCCAGCAATGGCCTTTTGAGCTGGTAATTCCCTCCAAACATGCCAGATCAGCAACAAAATAAACCCTCAGCCATTTAAAGCCAAGTCTGGGAACAAGCCCCAAACTTTGTTTGGCCAAACCCTCCCCAAGACAGCCTTTGCCAAAGCTGGCAGGGATCAGGTAGAAGCAGCTGCTCCTGTTCTCCTCCTCCATGGATCTCACAGCTGCTCCGCCAAGTCACGAGGCAGTCCCTGGAGTCTCCTTGGCACAGACACTCGTACAAAGTGAGCCTAGAAATCATGTCAAATCCTAGGGCAGGGTAGAACCTGGGAAATCACTGTAGGAAAAAACATCAACATTGTTTGGGAAGAGACTCTTCCAAATGCTGAACTCGGAGAATCCCCAAAGAGCAGCAATGAAAAGCACTGGATGCCCAGCAGACCTCAGCCTGCCATGACAAGATGGATGGAGATCCAAGAGGGGCAAAGAAAATCCCACCACATGTCCATGGCCAGTGAAACCTTGATGAAACCTCCCGGGAATCTCTCACCAGCCTCTTCCACAGCACAGGACAGCGAGCACGTGCTGCAGTTCCCAGCACCTGACAGGTGATACCAGAGAATGCACAGGGATGTGAAAACTATCAATAAGGAAAAGCAGGTGTGCATTAGTGATCCAGGCAGATTGTTGTGCCTATGGCTCCCTGGGACACATCAAGAGGACAAGCCAAGTCCTGGCCATGGTTAGCTCTCAGTCTCTATCACCTTAACGCTGTTATCCACCATTGCTTTTTCCCTGGAAATTTTACAGCAGAAGCATCATGATATTTGAATTATAGACTCATGGGACATCCTGACTTGGAAGGGACGCACAAGGATCATCAGGTCCAACAGTCCTGCACAGTACACTCCAAGAATCCCACCTCATGCCTGGGAAAAATGAGTGTGTGCCAAGCAGGACCCCAAACCCCTTCTTAAAAAACTGAGTGCACTTGGAAAACCATTTTGACTTGGAATAACTGCTAAGGAAGAAAAAAATAGATACTTTCTGAAGAAATGCTCTAACCAGGAAAAAAGGGAAAGTGAGCTCTGTCAGTGACATTTCCTGAAGCAGCTCTATCAGTTTCTGCTATTGCATTTCAAATTCATACCCCATCCTGCCACTGAATTAGTTTCATGTTTAAGCAAATCCCAAATCCAGAAACTGGTGTATCCAGTATGCTTTACAAGATCACTGGGAGATAGCAAGGCTGGAAGGTAAAAATTCCTCTCAGATCTTGTTTAGCAAAAGCTGAGGATTAACAAGCTAGTAATGAGAAACCCAGTACAGGAAGATTAGAGTCAAATATTTATCTCTGCTCCTCAAAAGGGATTCAGAGAAATTCCTAAGGGTGTTGTAGTATGTCTCAGTGTGTGGCATATGAACTTGTCTCCAGAAACTGATTTAAGTAACAGGAATTTTCTCTAGTCAGACTCACACGGAAAAAAAAAAAATCACCCCTCTCATCCATACGTTTTCTAAAAAAATGCTTCCAGACTCCTCATCCCTTTGGAAGCAGGTCAGGATCGCCCTCAGGCCAACCCGATGTGTATTGTCAAGCTTTTAATTAAACACAGGCTAATGGCAAGAGGCCACCCTGCAGCCTCAGAGCTCAGCCTTTGGAAATCACCGCTCCGTGCCTGAAAACACCCATGTCCCGTCAACTCCGCTGAACATTCCCAGTCTGTGTAACTCAAACGGGAATCAGAGTCCCTACAATTTCATCTAAATTGGATGATCGCATCTTCATCAAAGAACACAGTAAGAATGTTTGAGTTGTTTTTGGAATGGCTATAAACCCTGCCTGCTGAAAGGCAGAGTGCTTCATGATCTCTGTTGCAGATTTGGATGCAACTTTCAGGAATTACATCATCCCAGGGAGCTGTGATATCATCTGCTTTGGACTTCTTGCCTTTAGCACACAGAGATAAAAGCAGAATTTACCTTACTACACGGAGTCCTTGTCTTTCATCCTGTGTGACACTAAATGGTAATTAATCTGGGCTTTTCCTGTAGCCATCCGGGAGAAACAAAATCCCACACTCTATTTAACTTGGATTCCCAAAGGCAAACCGTACAAATCCCAGGTGGTGGCTGTTTTGTAGCTCCACATAAAAGTATCTCCTGTGCTTCAGACACTGCAATAATGGCCAGGAGCTGAAAACGAACATTAAGATGAGTAAGTGATATAACAAAAAACCCCAAACAATGCAGAGATTTAACAGCTCCACAGAACCTTGGCTGAGATTCTCCCAAACAACCCCAAAAAGCCTGGTTCACACCCTCAGGGAATGAGGCCCAGAGCCTCGCATCAACCTCTCTCCTAAAAGGAAAGCAAGAGCTATTTTAAGCTCTGCAGCACCAGTAAACAGGCATCAGCAGGTCATCTCTGCTGGCCTCTGCACTCCCAAATCATTCCTCACAAGGGTCTGTACATGCCCAGCTCTCCCATGAATAAGGGGTTAGGATGGGTTGGATTAATATTTACCATTTTTCTTTCCACCACAAAACAGAAGGAGAGAGCAAAAGGATTTTCCCACAGGGCTGCTGTCTGCTCCCTGATAACCTGCTCCCCTCTTTGCTAGAGACAGACTTGTATGGAGATTGTTTATCCAGGCATTAGGAAATACTCCAGACAGCAATGCTGGGCAGATGAGAACAGCAGAATAAATTTATATGGATAAGTAAGTGTGGCTTCACCCCTGGAGCAAACTGGGATGGGCGCATTGTAAAAGCTAAAATTCGTGGGGATAGGGAAAGACAACTCCAAAATAGGAGAAGGGCGGGCACACAGGGCAGCACAGTAACAGAATGATCTAGAAAATGTTTTAAACCCCTTTCTTTACATCACTTCTGCAATAGCCACTCTGCTGAACTTCCCAAGAAGAGGGGCTGTCCTGAGCTAAGTGGCCACATCAGAGGATATAAAGCTCTGCTCTCTTCCACTTCTGCTGCTTCTGAAACTCCTGGCACGCACAGGGAACATTCCTTTCCTTACATTCACAGCAGCTGAAGGTGAGACAGCAGCACAGTCAGGGGCACATCATGAGGAAAATTCACAGCAGATGAGAACGCAGGAGTCCAGCAGTCCTCTATCTCCACTCGTTAGGAATAACCTAACTCCAGCCACATCACCATTCCCCTCACATTCCCACTTCCAGTTGATAAAAAAGACTACAGACTGACAAATAGGTCATAATTATGGACACAAACAAAGGTGTAGTAGAAGTAGCTTTATCAAATTATTTAAATTTTGTGGCAAATCTCTGCATCAACATGGGCAGGGAGGCAATGAAATGCTCTGCAGTAGCAATTTCAGTTACCAAACTATTCCTTGGATAGACATTTATTACAGGTAGTTTCTCTGTTCCTATTTCTCCAAGAGTTTAAGGCACAAAAGCCTGAAAAAGGGCTTATAACATGTATATAAGTGCTATTATTTTCACTTTCACCTCTAATGCAACATATCAGCTTAAATATATTGCTTGTCCATCCAACTTACACAACATCCAGTAGAAAACAGCTTTCCAGGTTAACAACCATTTGTTGCACAATATATCAATTCAATTGCTCTGACCCGTTTTTGCTGCAAGATCTTCAGTTTCACTCTGACCAGACAGTGGAAGACACTAGAAAATCTCAACATCTCAATGAGACCATCAAGGTGTGTCCACAATAAAAAAAAATAAAGGCATGATACACAAAATAACATTTAAATATGGTTGCTGGAAAAAATGTTTTAAACTGCTTGGTTGATGGGGAATTATTTCCTCATACACAGGTGGAAAAGCAGGCCAGGTGTGCAAGAGATCACCAGGTAAAAGGCATCAATCTGTAGCTTCATAATGCTCCTTTCTGTCTTTGCTCTCCCAAGTGCTCTTTGGGTTGATTGCTTAAGAACACCAAATTTGCAAGCTCAACATCACAGCTTAAGTTAACCAGAACATAAGCTTTTATCCCCTGCTCAAGTTACAGCAACCTTACCCAGTCACTAGAAAGATTTTCAGACATTTTAGTGGTGTTCAACAATGATCTTTTTTAAAATAACACATTCATGAGCGTTGGGTCAAATGACTTAAGACAGTTGAATGGGCAGCAAAACAGAAAGATGGGCAGGAACCAAAATGCAAAGGGTAATTTTACTTAAAAGACCAACTTTTTTATTGTATGATGGAGTAGAGTCTCTCCCCTGTGCCATCTTGTTGAAAGTTTATAAATTACAATTCCCAGTAAGTATTAAGAGTTCATTTCAAGACAAAAGGAATAAAACTGTCGCAGTTCTAATTTTCACCATGAATAAAGGTTACCGTGATGCTCCTACAATACTTGTTCTCTACGGGAAAGGCCACAGTCCTCCTGTACTCCGAGTACCAGACCTGGGTGGGGAAAGGGCCACCCCTCACTACTGCAGGATCCAGGGGCAGCGTAACAGTCCGGAGCGCACTGGCAGGATGTCCCACAGACACAATGCCTCAGCAACGAGGCTATAACACGGCTGGGATCTCTGATGAGACAGTGTCCAAAGGCTGCCAATGACAGTCCATCAAGGCATCGTAGAGCTCTTCACTCTGTTCCATAAACTGCTTGTTTGCTTCATGTACGTCTAACTGAGGCGTGGGGTCTGTGGAAGGAAAGACAGAAAAACAGGTCACACATCAAAGGTGTTCAGAAAAAACCCACCCTGTAAACAAGTTGGTTTATTAAAACAAACATGGGAGAAGTCTCAATATCTCCAGGGCAGGTGTCAGAGGATACTGCCAGACTCTTTTCAGTGGTGCCTGCTGACAGGACAAGGAGCAATGGCCATAAACTAAAACACAAGAAGTTCCACCTCAACATGAACAAGAAGTTCTTTTCATGGATGGTGGCAGAGCACTGGAACAGCTGCCCAGGGAGGTTGAGGAGCCTCCCTCTCTGGAGACATTTCAAACACCTGGATGTGTTCCATGTGCCCTATACTCTAGGTAAGCCTGCATTAGCAGGGGGTTGGACTGGATGATCTCCAGAGGTCCTTCCAACCCCAAGTATTCTGTGATTCTGTGAGTCACCAAACATTTCCAGCACTTGCCCAATCATGAACCTGACCAGATCAGCCCTAGTCAATCTCTCTGCAATGGGATAAGGAATAACTACATTAATCCAAATAAACTACTAATCCAAACAGGTCCCTTTTTTCAGCGGTGATTGCCCCACAGGAGAGCCAGCGAAGGGAACACACACCTGCACCTCACAGCCCAGGTGCAGCCACCTGCACGGCCAGAAGAGGCTCGCCCTGATGGAAGGGGCAGGAGCAGAGGCAGAGGTACCTGTTCCCTTCTGCTCACTCCACTGTGAGGTCACAAATGATGGATGGACGGATGGATGGGAGCGTCCTATGCTGCTGCAAGCAGTCACCAGAGCTTGTCTGCCAAAGCCTCCAGCAGCTCAAAACTGGAGTCACAGTTAGGAACCAAGGGAGTGCCAGTGGCACCACAGCATTACGTGTGAACATAACCCTATTTTACATGTGGAAGAAATGTTTGAAAAGCATTTTGGAGCTGGTCAACAAGCCAGCAGGTCCAATCCTGCTGCTCCCAACGCACAGTGATGGCCTCCCCAAACCCCTGTAGGGTGTAAAGCTCACCTAACAGCACTGGCAACCCAAAGCTCAGGTTATCAGAGTAGCACAATCACACAGGTCAGTGAGTGACTCTCAGTGCAACACTGAATGAATGGAAAGACTCTAAAGCACATCAGGAATAAAATGTTTGTAAACATGTGACTTCCCTGTGTGAGGCCCTGGCATAGGTTGCCCAGAGAAGCTGTGGCTGCCCCATTTCTGGAAGCGTCCAAGGCCAGGTTGGACAGGGCTTAGAGCAACCTGGTCTAGTGGAAGGTGTCCCTGCCCATGGCAGTGGGTGGAGAAAGATGGCTTTTGAAGTTCCTTCCCACCCAAACCATTCCAGGATTCAATGTTTGGTTTTAGCTACGTCATGTTCTAACACATTACAGGAGAAGAGATTTAAGGAAAAGGAATGATACAGTGGCAATACATGAATTCAGTTTCCTACAAATGTAGGAATCATTCATTTAATCAACCAGAAAAAGAGATGTCCAGAGATATTCCAACTCTAGTCCCGGTATGTTTGGTTCAGCAAAAGGAAAGCTCTCCTGGAATGCTTTCAAGAGCCATTGAGAGCTTCCACACACATCATCACTCATACCTGTGGATCCTGTAGATCTGTTACCATGTAATTTAAAATTTTTTTTTAAAGAGAAGAGTAAGATACACTGCATAGTGCATATTCCACTCAAGACAGAAATCTGAAACTTCTGGCATGGAATGACAGTTTCTTGCATCAATAAATAAAAGCTACTTATACAGGTATCTAAAACCCCAATCTGGTTTAGCGACCCATTTCAAGCAAGGACTGCTTGAAATATTTTATCAGCGTGCTGACTAATATTATTACCGTTTATTTTTAAACTAAAAGCACAATGAAATATTCTGGGCTCTAAATGTCAAGATTTTATAGAAAAACAGAGTATCCACTTTTTTTTCTCAGTAGGATATTAAAGAAAACCAAAAAACCCTAGTAAAAAAAGGATAAAAATTTCAGTACTGCAGAAGATTAAAATCTCAGTGCTGGGGAAGTCAAATAGTTTCCATCCTCACCAGGTTCAGACTAGGAGCAGCAACAGTAAAACCAGGATGCAACTGTTCTAGGTGATAGTGACCCACAAATTTTCTCAGATTCAGATTTATTAAAAGATAAAGGTATATTATAAATTGAAATTAGGGCCAATTTGAGAAAGTCTATCTCTAAGCAGTGCAGAGCAAACAGACAACTTCAATACAAAATTTGAGAAACATACCTTCCAATGCATCCTCACCAACTTCTTCATATGTCTGCAAGGAGAAACAAACCCCTTAGGACAGCAGATAATTATCTTTTCTTTTGCAAGCATCACTTGTTGATTAGTACTGTCAGAGACTGACTTTTATACTGGAGTTATTACAACAGAATTCTTCACACATAAGCATGTGTTCCGTTCCCAATGCTCCACGGGCAAGATCCCACATTAAACCTCTAACAGAGGGAGTTCGAGAAATTCCAAGGTTAAAGTGGGGTGACTGTTCTGATGTGTTCTATCCTTTATAAAAAAGCTTATGAAGGATCCCAAAGGCACTCTGAGCACTGCCTGTACCAAGAGAACTCTTCCACCATGACAACTGTATTAAGAGACCCTTTGTGTCCTCCAGACCTTTTCTTACCTCAGCAATATACCCCCCATAAGGCAACAGGACACACCAGGGGCTAAACACTAAATAGTAGCTATATTAAGACTTCATTATTAAGAGGGCTATCCTAAGATCATTTGGTGTGTTCAGTCTGGAGCAGAGGAGACTAAGGGCAGAGCTCATTAGGGTCTGCAGCCCCTCCCAAGGGACAGCTCCGATCTCTGCTCTCCCCGTGACCAGGGACAGAACCTGAAGGAATGGCTGGAGGTGTGTCAGGGGAGGGTTAGGCTGGATATCAGGAAAAGATTCTTCCCTCAGAGGGTGCTTGGGCACTGAACAGGCTCCCCAGGGAATGGTCACGGCCCCAAGGCTGCCTCAGATCTAGGAGCATTTGAACGACGCTCTCAAGCACAGGGTGGGATTGTTGGGGTGTCCTGGGTAGGGCCAGGAGCTGGATTCAATGATTCCTGTGGGTCCCTTCCAGCTCACGACATTCTGTGACTCTCAGAGCTGAAGGTAAGATGTTCCCATGCCACCTTTCAAGCTCTGTGGTGTTTCTGTGCTGCCCTACCTGCATGGTGCTCTGCGTGTAGCCATACTGGGGGTAGCTGTAGCTGTAACTGCCCGTGTTCTGGTCGTACCCCCACTGCGCGTAGTAGCTGTGATACTGTTGGTAATACTGGTTGTAATTATAGTTGTACATCTGATTGTACTCCATTGGTTTCACACGGTTACTTCAAAAAATAAAGCAAGAGTTAAGTTGCAAATAGTGCAGAACAAGTATGAAAAAAGCAGTGAAATAGCTTAAGATACAATGTGGTAAAAAGACAAGGCTGTCTAATATGCTAATTTCAATCTTTAAAATATATTCACTATTTACTGCAGCAATATTTATTATTTGCATACATTTGCATAAAGAAAGAAGTGGTTTAAATTTAATGCCCTTTCCTGTATTCATATTCCTCTTCATTAATAAACACTGCTTTCATTCTTTACGAGCTATTTGGGTATCACTTCCTGCCTTTGGGAAGGGAAGGGAAGAGTTCAGGACTATGAGCTTCAGTTTAGAACAATCCTGAACCACAATCCAGATACTGGGGTCCCTTCTTTCTGATAAAGAGGATGAAGGTAAGTGATCTGCATCTTTCTGAGAGAAGGTACTGAGTCTTGCTTTATATGAAGAGTTAAAGACTTAAAAGTCCTGCAAAAAACCTGGAGTTTTCTTTTGTAAGAATGGAAAAAACTCTCCCTTCTGCCACTGTCATACAGAAACCTAAGCAAGGACTCATCCCCTTTCTCTCTGAACTGGGTGGTCTTCAAAGCACAGACTTGAAAAAGTTAATGAAGTAAGAACTACTAGTAATCAAAAAATCAACTTAAAATACCCTGTGAACTGACTAAAATTCCTATTCCTTGCCATAAAGTGGCAGCATTCCCAAGGAACTAGGATTCCACCTAATTATCAAGATTTGAAATAATGAGATGACAAATCTTGTTGGAAAATGAAAATACGTCACGCATAAAGCTATTTCTACTAATGTTGAAATTAGTGAGAAGTAGAAAGAAGAAAACATCAATCTTCTCACTACGATACACTCCTTTTTTCTGCTGTTCTCTTCCTTTCCCCCCCCAAGACTTATAAGGTCACTGAAAATCTAAATATTATTCAAATAGGGAGCAATTACTATGATTCGTATTACCCTAGTGCTACGAGCCCCAAGTCAGACCAGGATCTCATTGTATCAGGTTCTGAACAAACACAGAAAAAAAAGTTAATCCCTGCTCCAGAAGTCTTATATGTAGTAGACATCATAATAGAATTAGCAAGGTAGTTGAGCTTTGCTATCCAGACATCAATAAGCAGATTTTAGACTATTTCAATTTAATGCAAAGGAACATACACTTTAAAAACAATCATATTTAACTATAGTGTGTGCGCATGTGTGTGGATTTAATAATGTTTACAATTCAAAACAGTGTAAAATCCTTAGTCTTGAGCTAATGTTATAATTTCTTTGAACTCCTGGGCATTCTGATGCTCCCCATATTCATGGGTATTCCTTCATTTTGTGACGGAAACATCCAGGACACGTACCCAAAGCACTAAAAGGCATTTAAAAACAGATGTGATTTCTCTATATAAAACGTCCGCCTGTTCTTCTACTCACGCTTTTGGTATAGCCACACTCAAGCGTACAGGTTTAGAGCCCAACCCCACAGCTCCCTGACACTCTGTCAGTGCTCTCTTCTGTTCCAGTTCATCCGTGAATTTCACAAACCCGTAACCTCTGCAGAGACACAGAATAACTCACATAAAACCAACCCCCAAAGAGCCATGCCACGTTATAAAAATTAGTTACAGTGAAGTTTGAATTGGTTTGGGAAACACAGTGAATGAAAATGTTCATTAGGGTTGTTGTCCCTGCTTTTGGGAGAGATGAACTGATTCTGCCTTCCAGTTGCTTTTCCGAAATGCCTGAAGCCACACGTCCAAGCTCTGGCAGTGCTTTCAAGGGCTTGTCAATGTAAAGTAGTTCTTGTGCCAGTGGATTCTGGGGAACTGGAAGTGAGCTGACACAAGCCATGTCGAAATGTGTAAACTGACAGTGGTAAAGCCCCAAATCTCTGCTGGGAGGATACTGATAATGTCAAGACTTGCAAGTCAGCACAGGATTGACAAGACAGACACTGCTTGTATCCAAAATTGCCCCACTGTGAAGGAAAACACTACTTTTCCCTAGGGTCAATGAGATATCCTTTCCAATCAAGTTCGCTTTTCAACAGGAATATATTCAAATAGGCTTTCTGCCATTCCCAACAACAGCATTTCCAACACTGGGCCTGAAAACGAGATCTTAACGTCAAGTAGCTAAAACCTGCTCCGAGACCACAGCTGGAACAGGGACAGCACATCCAGAACCCTTGGACTCTGCAGCAACCCTTCACTGTAGTGTGGCAGCACTGCACGTCAGCCAGACAGAAAACTCCCAACTCCCTCCAACCCCAACGGTCCTTTGCGTGGGATTTTGATGCTGTAGTGAGTCAGAAGCAATGCAATAGCATCCAAGAGGGCAGTGCCAGGATCCCATCATGGGATGGGCTGCCTCACGAAGCACAAAGATCAAAGACTTAGGTGTGGGAGGGTAAGAGGAATCCATCTAAGTAAAGGAAGGAGTTTGGGAGGGAAGGGCTTGTCTACCTGAGGAAAAGAACAAGCCGTAAGCAAGGGTGTAAATTTACAGTGCATTATCTGTTCTGTGGGAACTGCTAAACACCGAGTAATGTGCTATTTTGAAAGCAGCATCACCTACTACTCATGGGAGGTCCCCACTGGCAGCTATTCCAGAGCAGTTCATGCCCCAGACAATGCAGTACCTCGCACAGCAAGCTCCACACACGAGTCCAAATATCTTATTTTTATATATATCTACAGGTATGGATGTATCCTCCTCACAAAAAGACCAGATCAAAGCTTAGGTTTATCTACATACAAACTAGATTATTAAGCACAAGCAAAACTCTACACAAGCCCACATTCGTTAAACTCACCCTCTGCCAAAGGTCTATGGCAAATTAATCTAGTGCAAGTCACCTTCTAAGTCAGTTTAAGGTGTTCACACACAAACCCAACAAAGTTTCTGAGCTGCCAAAAGACTCCTGCAGATTTTCAGATGGGCCCAGGAATGTGTAAGAGAAACTGGGAAGACTGGGAGTTCCAAAAGAGACAGGTAGAGTTGGATGTAGTGTACAGGAATAGATGCTGGGTGCTGCAAGGGAGGCAGTGATTCTTCCAACACTTCCAGACATTTAGCTTTTCCACACCAATGGCTAAACCACTGGTGTGAAAAGAAATAATTTCTTCCTGGCCAGGACCTCCCTGCGGACTTTCTCTCCTGTCCCTGAAGTTTGGAAAAGCCCCAACACCTGCATCCTCAGCAGAAAGCAGAGAAGCAGGCATGGCACCACAGCACCATGCTCCAAGCTCCTCTCCTGTCTGAACAAGAGGTGCTGGGAGAAGGCCTTCCTGATCCAGCAGCCCTGGCTGGAAGGGCCAGGGCTTCACTGGGCATGTCCACGAGTCCTAAGCTCCTCTCTCACATCACACTGACACCTGCAGTTGCCTCAGCTTTGAGCAACTGCACAAGTCCCAACAAAGCTCCTGGCACCAACACTCTGGCACTGCCAGGGGAGACAACTTTGCTTTTCCCAGAAACAGGACTCTTTAAGTCCCTGCTCCTTCCCCACTTCCCAAGCTACCACAGATTCCTTTTCCTTGAGGTCTGCACCTATGTACAGTTCCCAAAACCCAACTAATAGTCCAGCCTGCAGCACCAACACCTGTTCTATAGACAGACACTGAAGCAGGGGCAGCACAATGGGAACTGCGGGGTTTACACCAAAGAGGAGGAGGAGAAGCAGAAGGCACACAGAGCCCAACCCAGCAGTGTCAGTCCCAGGTGAGGTGGCAATGACAGCACAAGGATCCAAGAGACAGACTGACTGAGCAGCTCTGCAAGAGGTTCAGGTCGGACATGAAGAGGAACTTCATGACTGGGGAGGGAGTGCAGCTCTGGAACAGGCTGCCCAGACAGGTTGAATTATCTCCATCCTGGGAGGTTTCCCAGACCACACAATTCATGGATGATATGATCTAGTGCTGGCTGCAGTCCTGTTTGGAGCTGGACCAGAGACCTCCAGAGATTCCTTCAAACCAGCATGTCTAAGACTGAGAAACCACATATGAGAAGGTGGGGGGACCTACAGCCATAGCCTGTATCTTATCCCAACATTCTCACAGGTATACCAGAAAATTCTGCTTCACTGAAGCCATGCTCTGCTTTGAAAACAAGGATGCTCACCAACTGCTCCCTCCTCTGGAAAATGCAGCTTAATATTGTACTATTTAGAAAATGTTTTAATTACATTAAGAAATCCAACTTTTTGATACCTGTTTTTGGCAAGACATTTTCAGGAAAGACAAACGAGGCAGCTACTGAGAACCTGACAGTGAATCACAGCTTTGTGTGCCCTGCCCTGTTTGAAATAAAAACCTGTACAGCTCTCACAGGAATATACACTCAATAGCCTAAAGTTTGTAAAGCACAATTCCACCCGAGAGCCCCGGAAGAGAGTGTTTCAAGATTACTTAAGACATTTTTCAGCATTTTAAGAAGTGCAATAACACACAAAGGGCCCCACACTGACAGGAGTGACAATACCCATGGTGACTATCAAAACTCAAGCAAACTGCAGACTGAGTGGCCAAGAACACTTTATTTTAAGATTACTAAACTCTAAGCCAAAAGAAATTTTTTCCCCCTTGCTGCATTCTATCTTTCCTGTTGCCACACATGAAGTGAAAAAAAAGAGTGAAAAAAAGATTACGTACTTGGATACTCCTGCCTGGTCCAAAACAACTTTTCCACCTCTACACGATGGATAAACTTTAACAAAAAATTCATATAACATCCCATCATCCACATCAGGAGTCAGGTCTCCCACAAAAAGGGAATATTCTGGACTAAAGAAATCAAAAGAAAACTTCTTAAATACAATCATACAAAAAAAAAAAAAAAGGGGACATGCTGAGTGACAGTTACCATTTAGCCTAAATATTTGAACTCAGAGAAGAGTGATATTAAAAGACCATTTAATGGAGACTTTAAAGTGTCACCAGTTAAGCTGCTTAACTAAAATTTTTATTGACACTGCTTTTCCAAGTTAATTCAAGCAGCACAACCAATCTACTTAACATTGCTTTTTATTTAAAGATTATTTCACTGCTTATTACTCACAGGATATCTCTGATTTCTCATACGGCAAGAAAACATTTATATCTCATTTATAGATATGCTATTTCCAATACACAGATCTTAAATTACAATATATAGACCTTAAATTATAATATATGAATTAGATACTTTGATGCTACAAAGTTTGAATACCTTAAAGGACACTGGATAAATCTGCTGTGCCACACACAGGGCAAAGCACAAAACTGGCAGTCTTAAGTTCTCCTCCCTCTACTAAAGGCTGGCAGCGATGAACTTCAGGTTTACATATTTTGAATACTTTTTGCAAGGCAATTGATAAAGAGGCATTAAGCAGGCAAAATTAATATTTAAATATTGAGCACTTACCTGTTATCAGGCTGTTTTCCATACGTTGCATAATTCAATTTAAATCGCTTCGCCTGAAACAAGGCAAAAATGAATCCATACGTTCAAATGTTGTCATGTGATTTCAAACAATAAGGAAAAAATACAAGAAGCTGATTTAATACAACTTTCTTAATGCTGACACATGTTCAATGCCTTCAGGCCAGCCAGTTAAGGTAACAAGCACATTTTTATTTAGCACCAATACAGATATAATAAGGAAAATAAGAACCTGAACAGAAGGTACTAACAACAGATGTTAAATTTTTTCCAATTTTAAGGTCTTAAAATGAAATGACAGCACCACTGCTGGAGTTTTGTGATGTAACACAAACACTGGCAGACCACAATCCACCACACTGGAAAATTGAATCAACCTGAGTCTGGAAGTGTGGCTAAATACTTGGCTCTGGACATTTAGTAAGATCCAAAATTAAGTGGTTCTGAAAGAACTACATTGGACACTGGAGGCCTCTCTAAATTTTACATCTGAATTTATTTTTACAACAAGTTTCCAAGCAGCCCAGATTTGTGCCCTCTGGCACATCTGGAACTCGCTGTCCCCAACCTACCAGACTTCAGCAACTTGTGCCCACCTTACATGTAAGTTTAGACCAAGATCTAAGGAGACCAAGATCTTTGGATCAGCTCTTAGACATCAGGGGCTAATGTCAGGATCAGAAATCAGGATTTCAGATCACAATCAGAAACGCCCTAGAGATCAGGGCACTTGTTCAGTACAGTGAAGAGCCCAGTGTGTTCCTGGACCTTGTATGATGGATCTCCTTCCCTCAAAGACAGGTAAATAATTCTTGGGAAAGAGAGCACAGACTTAACACTAGGCTATAATCCTGTTCCTTGCATGCTTGCATTCTCTGGAGCACAGTGCTACACAACTTTCTGTGGATCGTTTACAAGCTAACACAAAATTTAGGTTCCACTTTGAAGCACTTAGATCTCTTTTTCTGGATCCCGCTCTTCACTACCATATTCTGGGTTTAAAATCAACGAGACACCTGAGAGTAGTTCCACTCGGGAACTGGGAACACCAGTTCTTGTAAAAGAGAGACAGCATCAGCACCACGGCTCTCTGTTATTCCTTTGGCTGATCCAGTATTTAAAAATAAATAAAAGCATGAGCCACACTCAAGTTTTCTGTAAACAGAAGTTTCTAAATGCAAAGGATGAGCTGGGCAGTTGCCTGCTGAGTGCACTGATTTGGGCTGCTTTGGATCTCTGCCTGACATCTGTAATTTTCTCCGTATGTTATGCAAATCATCCCTCCACACACAAAACTGTGAAGAAGGATGGGTATTCCCAAAACCAAACTTCCATTATTATCTTACTCCTTGCAAAAGCTGCTCTCTTTGTCTCTCCAGTGACTACAGAAGGCATCCAGGATGATCAGCTTGGCTTAATCATGAGCAAACATGTGAAACAGTATCTCCGGGCCTCTTGTCGACTCCTTTTAACGGGGCACGTCACCCTCTCAGGAACGTTGACTAAATAGTTCAATCTGAACTTCCCGGTTTCCTACTCCGGGTATTAACTACTCTGAAATAGGAATCCATTTACCTTGTATATCACACCATAACTGAGATGATTCTAGAGCTGCTTTATGAACCAGTCACCCCAGCTACTGCAGCCAACTCCTGTGGGTACAACAGACAGCTGTGTCAGCCGTCCCATTTTAATCTACCACACATTCGAGTCAACATCCTAAAATTAGCCTCTCTGACTATTCCTCCTCTTCTTTTTAACTACCCAGCTTTTATGTACAGGAGACATTAGTTATGCACTGCAATTATTCAATGCTCTGGCTCCTTCTCCACTATAAAGAGGTTTGAATAACTTCTGTTTGCTAAGGGCCAAGAACAATGCAAGGTTAAAACTCATGTTTCTCTTGCAAATCAATGTTACTCAAAAGTCAGTGTGAACTTGCAAGTTCATCCCGTACACATGTAACAACACATACAGGTAAATTCTCAGATTGCCTCATATCTGAAAGTGTTCAAAGCCAGGTTGGATGGGGCTTGGAGCACCTTGGTCTAGTGGAAGGTGTCCCTGCCCATGGTAGGGGATGAAATGCGGATAAGCTTTAAGATCCCTTCTAACCCAAACCACTCTGTGACTCCATGAATATACAAAAGGAGAGAGATGGAAGAATTGTGGCAGACATACACTTTACTCAGTCTAATTTCTTCCTTCTTCTTCTCAGGTTTCTCATTAGTCCAACTTTGGTAACAGCAGAAATGCTCAGATACAGAAACCCCACACCCCACAACACTTCTACACCTGGATTTTATCCAGACAGTCACAAAGAAATCAGTGATTTTTCTCAACAATTTTCTGAGCAAGAACATTAACAGTTTTATAGTCATAACTTCAACTCTAAAGGAAAGAAGAATTGCAGTTTGCTAACTACTGAATTTGTCTGTAACCCTTAAAAATACAGATTCTACACTATCTGTCCCTTCCAAGTTTTGGTTCTCAGCCGGCTGATCCCGTTTACTTACCGGTGTAGCACCAGGAAGCGGTTTTCCATTGATTTTGTGTAAACACTTCTCTGCAGTAGCTAGATCTGCAAATTCTACAAAGCAATAGCCTGCTGGAATTCTGAACATACAACACAGGAGAGAAGAGACAAAGGTTATAAATTTAAAACACATTTGAGGAGGAAAGTTGTATTTTAGATAACTGGTAGGAAATTTGCTATAGTTGCAATACATAGAACAGTTTCTTTTTAAAGTATAAACATTAGCTACCAAAGAGAAGCTGGATCTCAAGGGATAGCCCCTACTTACCGTAAGTCAGGTCAACATAAGCACATAGAAAATGGTTTAGCTTACAGTTTACTTCCAACTTTCACTGACCATCAATTTGCCCACCCAAGTTTAAACTACTGAAAACTGAAATGACAATACTTAAAAGAATAATGAATAAGAATGAAACTACTTTAGTCTGCATACAGTCACTCACTTTATTTCAAATGAACTCTAAAGGTTCTCATATTGCTCCAAGTCAGACTTCCCACCTCTGTCAGCATCACATAGCTGCACTACAGACTAGTGACCAAAGCCTGGGGAGGTGTAATTCTCAGAGGGATGGAATGAGATACATACACTGCTCTGACTGAGTGCTGGAGCACTGCAGGATGAGGGCCAAACCTTGTTTGTTGAGGGGAGGCTGAAGAGCCAGCAGTGCCCTCTCCATTGCTCTCATCAATATTCCCATATTGGTGGCAGCAATGGTGAGAAACTCAAAGGGAAAATTCCCTCTGATATGGAAGGACCACGGCGACACTTCAGTCCAAATGCACTGGGAGAACAAACAGAAACAGTTACCCTGTCAACCTGTTTCGAATGATTTTTACACTCAGTACAAGCTCTCCCATGGTGGCAAAGGCTCTTGAAACAAAGTTTTCATCCATATAGGGCTCCAGCTATAAAAGCAAAAAAAAAAGAAAGTTAGATCAGGGCATCTACAAAAAAGAGAATATATGTGTCCATGTCCCCCTAAGCAGTTAAAACATTATTGAGAAGGATTTTACCCTTACACTTCAAAAAGAAGACTCATTTAAGAGGGTCGATGCCACTCAAAACCAGCAGGCATGCATGAACCAGGCTCAACAGTCTGCAAAGTGGAACCCAAGAGACAGCATGAATTTCAGAGAACAGGGAGCTTCACAGAAGGACAAAAGCCACTCAGAAACATACAGAAACAAACTGAGCATTTGCTACAGGGAGCAGGGGAGAAGGAGGTGGCAGGCTCCTTCTCCAGGTGCAAGCGAAGGCTGGGCCAGTGCTGTGGGTGCATAGGTGTGGCACAACCCCGGATGCCATGTGGCAGGTGACACTGCCCTGTGGAGCTGCGGTAGGGGTCTGCAAAGCTGTGTCTGCCTTGCACAACCCTGGAGATACCAGGGCAGCACTCGGGGAAGCCCTGGAATCGCCTCCCACAGCGGCTCTACACTTCATCCAGCCCACGGGAGCACTGACCGTGTTCATGTCACAGGTGAGGGCGGCACTGTGCAGGTAAGAGTGTATGTGAACATGCTGCAGAGCAGGTGTCTGCGCAGTGTAAGGGACTGACAAGTAGGAAGCGGTGATGGAATTTGGATCAAATATACTATGAAGAGCCTGAGTGAACAGGGCACCTCTCTGTACAACAGAAAGTGGAAGAGGGAACTAACCAAAATTAAAATGGGGAATGCTGTGTGTGACAGGTAACATGCAGCTGAAAAATATAAATATGAAATATATATAGCTCCATGTATCTACCTGTGTAAAACAGGTAGCTCATGGTAACCTACAGCCCTCCAGTATTTGTGTGTCTGTCAGGTACCAGGTTGCTCCACCACTCGTGTGTGTGACAGAATGTGCAGTATGTGAAAGAAGGTGACCATACTGCACTTGCATGTGTAAAAGGCAGCAGATGCCCTGTGGAGGTGAGTGTGAAGCTGAACTGACTTGTCCCAAGAGCAGAGGCAGCACCACTCTGTACAGACCTGCCATGCAGGGTGATCCTGGAGGTGTGTGTGTACAGGAAAGCTGGATTTGTAAAGGCAACAGGTTGCTTGGATATGTCTGTGTGGCTCAAAGAGCCATGGCCTGCTTGTGAGAGTGGTGATGAAAAAGAAGATGGGCTTTATGGTGGAGAGGTAGCATATAACCCTCTCTGTGGGGAAAGGGGAGAACAGATTCCACGGAGTCTCCATGCATGAGCAGAGGCAGTAGAGGACTCCCTGATACCGTGGCAAACTGGGTGTGCTGAGTGTGTGTGTGGGAGAAAAGTACCCAGTGGGATCCTCAGGGATGTGTTAGGCTGCGTGTACAGAGAGATGAGGAACACTACATGCAAGCAGGACTGTGCTGGTGTGAGCTGCAAGAAAGGGGCTGAAGGAAGATGTGCATCCAAGAAACAGATGGCAGGGAAGTTGTGCCATGCTAGTGTGTGTGACTGTACACACATAGTGGAGTGCACACAGGTGTGTACAAACATGTGCCAGACAGCAAAGACACTACACGCAGCAGTGGGACCACATGTATGAGTGTGTCACAGTGTACCACAGTGGCAGCAATGCAGGCACCACAACACACTGAACACACACACACACACAGACAGTGTGGGTGGGTGGCAGAGCACTACAACATGCTGGGGTGAGTACACATGTGTGTGAAAGTGTGTGCTCAGCAGCGAGCGGTGAGGGACACAGGGGCACAAGAGTGAGGGTGTGTGAAGGGCACAAAAGGGACACTGTGGGCTGTGCATCACTGTGTGTGCCCACAATGTGCACATGAGTGGGCACCAAGACACCCTTGGGTGAAGAAGCACCTGTGAGTGTGCTTCTCACAGGTGCTCTTCCTGCCAGGTACACACACAGGCGGGAATGAGGGAACTGGCAGGGTGTGTAAGTGCTTGTAAATGTGTGCGCATGTAGGAGAGTCAAAATCCCTATGAGGGTGTGAGTGCATCCACAGGTGTGCATGTAGGGGGCAGGTTGTGAGGGATAATCTTGGAGAGGTGCATACAAATGCGAGTGCCCACAAGTGTGAGCACAATTAGCAGCACAACCATGAGTGCATGTAAGTACCTTGGACAACATGAGCATGTAAGTGCCTACAGCAGCTGAGCAGGTAAAACAGCAGATAAATCCTTGAAGCATGCAAGTGTACATGCTGTGAGTATGAGAGTGTGTAAGTGCCTCTTAAGAGTAAGGAAGTGTGAGACTTGGTGCCCACGCATGTGTCTGCCCACCAGGGACACTGGTGTAAGTGTGGCTGTGACCTGGCTGCAGGCAGGCAACGAGGGTCACTCTGGGGTGTGTGTATGTGTGTGTGAGTGTAACTGCTCACAGATGCACCTGTTGGGCTGGGGTTATGTCTGAGAGTGTGTGTCAGCCTGTGTGAGCATGTCAGCATGCACAGGAGTGTGTGAGGTGAGTGTCACTTGGGGAGTTTAGGTATGTCTGAGTGTGTGAAGGGCTGTGAGGCTGTGTCAGTGTAGGGGTGTCAGTAGTGTGAGGGGGTCAGTTAGTCAGGGAGAGGGTCAGTTGGTGTCAGGTGTCAGTCAGTGTTGAGGGTGTCAGGGCTGTGAGGATGTCAGTCTGTCGGTTGTTGGGTGGGTGTCAGTGAGAGTATCAGCCAGTCAGTGCGAGGGTGTCAATTGGTGTGGGGGTGTCAGTCAGTCAGTCAGAGTGAGGGTGTCAGTTGCTGTAATGGTGTCAGTCAGTCAGTGTGAGGGTGCCAGAGTGAGGGCATCAATTGGTGCGAGAGTGTCAGTCAGTGTGAGGGTGTCAGTCGGTGGATGTGAAGGTGTCTAGTTGGTCGATGTGAGGGTGCCAGTCAGTCAGTGTGCGGGTGCCGGTCAGTGACGGTATCAGCCGGTCAGTGCCCCCCGCGCCCCCCGGCCCGGCCGCTTCCCCCCNCGCGGCCCCGGCGGGCGGAGAGAGCGGCGCCCCCGCCGCCGCAGCGCCCCCTGGCGGCAGGAGGAGCGACACCACGGGAGGGAGCCGGTGGGAGAGGGCGGGGGGTTGGGGCAACTTGAGGAGGGTTTGGGGCAACTACAGCTACCTGGAAGGAGATTGTAGTGAGGTGGGGACCTGTCTCTTCTACAGTGCCTGCAGTGAGAGGGCAAGAGGAAATGGCCTTTAGCTGAGACAGGAAATTCAGATATTAGAAAAAAATCACGGGATATGCTGAGTTGGGAGAGACCACAGGGATCATCGAGACCAACTCTTAGCCCTGCACAGGACATTCGAACAATCTCACCCTGTGCCTGAGAGCATTGTCCAAATGCTCCTGGAGCTCTGGCAGCCTTGGGGTTATGACCATTACGTGGGGAGCCTGCCCAGTGCCCGACCACCCTCTGGGGGAAGGACTTTTCACTGATATCCAACCTAACCCTCCTCTGACACAGCTCCATGCTGCGACAAGCACTTTGGTCATCTCTTCAAGACACCACTGCTGTCAGAGCTGGCACAGGGTTTACAAAGTCGGGCAGTTTTTTGGCAATGTTGAAAGACCGAAGACTTGATGTGGGGTTTTTTTGTGGTAGGGAGGTTTGTGAGAGGCCATGATCCCGGCTCCCCTCCACCAAACGGGGCAGCAGCTTCATCAGAAGCTTCGAATCCCAGCCAAACTGGGGCTCTGAGCTTAGACCACTGCCTCTTCATAGAGAAAGGAGATCCATCCTCAGGGTCATCAGCCCAGAACGTGGGGTTGGATTGGGTACAGTGGATTGGGTACAGAGAAGATCCTCTTCTCTTGTTTACTTCCGCAGGCCTTCGACAGCGAGGGTGGCAATTCCTGGAGAAGATGAGCCCCCTCATTACGACGGAGCAGAGACGAGCACGCCCGAGAGCTGGTTGGTATTTTCGGCATCCCGAGAGCCGGTTGGAATTTCGGCATCCCGAGAGCCGGTTGGGCTTTCGGCATCTCCCGTCACGAGTGAGCCCTGTGTCCTGTTACGGAACGCCAGGCATGGGCTGAATCCCTGGCTGTGGTTGTGCAGGCGCTGCCGCACGCCATAAATCCAGCTCCTGGCGACAGGAACATTCCAAAGCCTCCGCGCTATTTTTGCCGCGGTGGTTCGGGCTCCGGGCGAGCCGGGCGGTGTCTCCGCCGGTCGTATCCCGGGAGAGGGCAGCAAGACCCCGCCGGTGTCGGGTGGAGGTTTTCCGGTGCTGGCATTGGGCAGCCTCGCGTGATGGAGCCAATTCTGGAACTCCTTCCGAAGTGATGTGTGAGTGTCCGCTCAGATCTTGCCCCGCAACATCCCTCTTCCATGACTAATGCCTGAAACCCACCGGGAGTGGAACGGAGAATTCTTCGCTCTGCTTTTCCCTGCGGACAGAGCGTGTGTTGAACATTTGATCCTTTCTACATTCCTGCAGGAGACTGAGAATCCTTTATCCTCATTCTGAGCAGGATCTGCATCTCTCATCATGCTGCAGCACGGCCAGTATTGGCTGCTCTAGAATATCAAGTCTTGGGGGGTGCAAGACATGAGATTAACACAGTTTATGTGTTTTCTGAGTCCCTAGAGCACCTTCTGGTCATTTTTTCCAAGTTCTTCCCTAAAATGTAAAATCTAGCATGAAATCAGAAAGGCAGCAAGACCCACAGCTGATAGCTGAATGAGGACCTTGGGTTGTCAAGTTGCACTTTTTGTGCCTTGGTGTCACTAGCAACCTGGTCTCTTGCAAACTCACCTCCTTTGAAGCACTTGCTGTGTCTGCCTTTCAGGTGTCAGCTTCCAGAATGGTTTTATTTTCCTAACATGGCAATTTATCCACTGGTTAACTTGGAGCTCTGCTCTGCAGAGCCCACAAAGCTGTCGCTCATTCTCTGTTATTACTTATAAAAGCCAGTAGTTCTTTGTCGTTTGATGAAGTGAGTCCAGTGCTTTTGATAAACCTTTTCTGTTTTTTTCCTTCCAACTGAGTAATAGAAAACTTGCTTTTCCTAGGATAATCCATAGAGATGGATGTTGGGCAATGGAAATGCAGAAGGATGTGATTGTGTTGGACCAGGAGAAGATAAGAAGTTTATATTCAGTGTTATATCTGAAATGACTGCTGTTTATGCACTCTACTTTGTGACAGAGCAAAAACAGTGCCAGGAGCATCTTATTACATGAAAAACTGTTTATTCCCCTTTAAAAATTTATGAACTGGCAAATAGGCCGTGAAAGGAAGACGTGGGCATTCCTCTGTCCTAAGTGTGAGTGTCAGCAGTCAGCAGCCAAAACATATGTGTCCCTTGTTCCCTCTGCTGGGACAGCAGGTTTTTCTGGATCTAGGGACTTGGTCCTGAAAACTGCTGAGTAAAGTCCAATTAGCGTTTACTGGAATCCACTGAAAGGGTGATCCCTGAGCCAAATTTTACCTGGTCTCTGGGAGCTGTGGCCTGTTGGAGGCCTCAGTCCTGGAGGCTTCAGAGCTCTTTCAACTCTTGGTAACTTTGATTGGAGTTAAGGGTCACTCAGTACCTCCTGGCAGGAGGCCCTGACTGGTTTCAACTTTTAAAATGAGTGGTTTTGATCTTGAGAATCTGGACTGGGAGACTTTAATTTGTATTTGCTGGTTTTAGCTTGAGCTTGAAACTGACTCAAATGGGTTTTGTGCCCTCAGTACTGGATATTACTGTGTTAGAACCTTCCCTTTGTTGGTCTTGCAGGTGCAAGTCAGTCCTTTGTCTTAGGCAACTGTAGCCAATGGACTGAGATGACAGATTAATTTGGCCAGGTATAATTGAAATGATAAATAAAATAAAACAAAACAAAACATAAAGCAAAACTTTGAGTTTGGAATAGCTTCTGAGATTCTGAAAGTAATTGAAGTAATCCAGAAGAAAATGTGCCATGAAATCTGTTTTCCATTATTGCATGGGATAGTATGTCTTAAAATTTGATCAAATCTATCTTTTCATGACAAAGATAATGCAGCTCATAGTGATGTAGAGATCTGAGGTCTTTTTCAATGTAGAATTTACAAATTAATGTAGATTTGACATTCTTATTTATTTATTGATGATTCGCTGTTCCTGTCATGATCTCACAGCAAGTAAAAATAATTTCTGGCTGATTTCTAGCTGCCAGTGGTATTTTTGAAAGATGTTGTAGTAAAAGCTCATATTGATACGTTTGTGCCTGCTAGCTTTCTTATCCAGACCCAGTCTCTTGTATATAATCAAGGTGCAGTAGGAGAGACTTGATGTCCTCTCTTGCCTTCTGTTTAAGAAAAAGTGCAGTCATTTATGTGACAGTCCTATGTTCATATTTCTCCGTGGGTTCTGTGAGATTCCCGGACAAAGCCAAGATCGAAGGACAGGGACAGTCCATTCTTTTTGCTTTAAAGGAATGTATTTCCAGCTTCAGTGGCTTCTGAGTGGAATGACTGTGAGCAACAACACAAGGAGTTCAGTGTGGGGAATAGCTGAGCACATCCATGAGCGAGTGGGGCCAGAGGAATTTATTCCCAGGGCTGTCAGTTTTGCTGTCTAGGAGCACATGTGCTCCTCTTGCTGGTTTTGCGTTCCTATTCCCACACCATCAGTCAATCCCCACTCCTCTGTAGTTTTTATCCTCTTCGTATCTTCACTTAGGGATGTCCTTACTCACTCCTCAGAGGGAATTTCTTTGGAGACCTCATCTATCCTCCACAGGGATCAAATCATAGGCTTCTGTGTCTCACCAGGATTCAGCAAGGGCCATCTCAGATTGTGGATGTAATTCACGAGGAACAGGGTCAAAAAGAGGGCTGTTTCTTGTTTTCTCCCTTGGTAATACAGGGAATTCACCCTCAGAGAATTTATGAAAAGGTCAGTTGGTCAAATAAGAGTGTCCTGGATGTTCACAGGAATAATTTACTAACTGGCAGGTCTTGTTTGTTTACATCCTCCATACGGATGCCAGACTTAATCCTGGGTCTGGATATTTGATTGTGAGTAGCTCTTGGGATATCTGTTGGGATGTTTGTAGTCCTTACACAGTCAGCTGTGGGATCTTATACTAATGATGTTTTAAGATAAAATAAATAAATGAGCTTTTCCACCCCACCAGTGAACATCCCAAAGTGTTCAGCTAATGGCCCAGTACAAACAGTTCTGATGCTGAAAATAAGCCCCAGTCTGTTCAAATTGATTCTAAGGCAACAGAAAACCCAGTAGGTCATGCAAGTGCCTTGTTTGAACAGAGCCAGCACAGGGGAAGGCACCGTGCAAGGCTGGCAGAGAAAGAGGGAGAGCTGGCGGCTGAGACTGGATTCATCAGGGCGTCCATGCTGAAAACAGCACGGCTCGAAGGTGGCAGTACCAGGTGATCAGTTTTCACTGCAAGAGCTGGCACAAGTCTCTGCTGCACCCCTGAGTCTCAGGTGGGCACCTGTGTGTGTGTGTGTCTGTGCACGTACGTGTGTAGCAGTGCAGGACGGGTGGGAGAAGGGCTGCTCTTCACTTCAGGCTTCTAAATGAAGCACATCAAAAAGATGCTTGGAGTTAAGGGGCTAAATCAGGGCTCTTTTCTCTTAATCCCTTCTGTAAAATGCAGTTAAAAGCACTTTCTCTGCATTCCAGTTTGACTAAGCTCCAAGCAGTGTGTGGAGTGTTCAGTTTGTTCTTCACTGACTATGTGTATTTTGCACTGTAAGTTAAAATCTGGACTTGTGTTAGAGCGTGGCACCCATGTCATGAGGCCACGGCAAAGCTGAGCATGGGGTGGGCAGAGCAGAAGCATGTAATGGTCTCGTCCCAGTTATGGGACATTTGGCTCTACCTGCAGCCTTAAAACTGAGCTGGAAACACAGCATCAAGTGGAGATGGCTGGAAAGGTCTTGCACGACCCCACAAATGGTCACTAATCACAAAAATAACACTTGAAGGATTCATGGATCAGTTTCTGGAGCAGTCACAAATCTATCCTTGCCCAGATGGTGCTGGAGATGCATGAAGAAAGCTCCTCGGAGCCCTATCCTTCATCACTTTTGTCTCTGCAGAAGCTTGTGCAGTTGAATTAATATTTATTTTTGGTGCATTTCTTCCTGTAAGTCTGGAAAAAGTAGATCAGGTTCTCCTAGACGAGCAAGGAAAACCAAAGTGGATTTGTAGGAATGGGAATTTGCTTGGTGGCAACAGCAGAGATTGATTTGGAGGTTTTTGGGGACCAAAATTTAACAGTTGGTGCTTTGTAAAAAAAAAAAAAAAAAAAAGGACTTTTTTTATCCTAGCATGTATTAGCAGGTAAGTCACGTGAGGCACAGGGTGATTAATTGTGCCATTCTGGGAGTCATTGATGCACTGAGGGAGAGAAGGACACACTGGAGAACAAAGGAGACCCAAAAGAACAACCAGACGTCTAAAACTCTGGAGCTGTGGAGGAAGTTGGAGGAACTGGATTTATTTAATCCAGAAATCAAAGATGAAGGGTAGGATTTGCTAAGAACAGTCTTCCTGTGGTGAAAGGTAAGAGGCTGAATCTGTTCTCTGACTCCTGTAGAGAGGATGGGGAGGTGCTGAACTTCCAGCAAAACACATTTCAAGAAGGTTTTTCCAGGTTTTCCCTTATTAGACAGGAGGCTTCACATAAGAGTTTTTGTGGGTTTTTTACCATAGCAGACCCCCTGAAAATGGTGTGCATGTGGAGACTGGATCATATCTTTGAGGGAGGAAAGATTGCTCTTCTGGGCTTGGGATGAGATTCAGTGGCATTGGGAAGCAGGGAGTTTGAATGGGTGCGAGAGGTACAGCTGTGCACAAGGATCTGGCTTGCAGAAATGTCCAGTGCCATCTGCAAATCTCCTGTGGACTCAGGGAATTTTCACATTTACAAAGTAGCACTGGAACTGACTACATAGAATAAACCAGAATAAATTCCCAAACTGACCATTGCTGTGAATGAGACCATCACAGTTACAACTACTGGGTAGATGATCTCAAGGGAATTTTCTAAGGACTTAGCCCTTATATTTAAAAAAACCCAATCAGTCCTGAGGAATGAGAAAGGGAGGGAAGATAAGATGATATCCACACCTCTTCCAGGATGGAATACCTGTGGTGTTTGCACTCTGCAAGGTATATTAAGACTGTAAGGCTGATCTAAGATTATCTGGGCAGAGTAAATGCAATAGATCCCTGAAATTCTCTGGATTTGATGGAGCGGTTCCCATTTTGGGTGCCAGTGGGGGAATGTTCTGCTCCAAAGAGGCCAGCTGAATGGATTATTTCATTGAACAGAGAGACACTTGAATGTTTTCTTGATTGCCAACAGTCCAGTTTACCAAGAGCTGCTTTCTTAGAGGTGGTTTGTCACTGAAAAACAAATCAGAGAAATCAGTCAAACATTTACATTGCTTCTTTGATTCCAACAAACATGGATCAGGGAATTAGGGTCGGAATCTCGAAAAGTTTTCTCTAAAGTTTAAAGAGGATAAAACCTTGCTGTCTGAACTCTTTGGCTTGGGGTTCCAGAAGTAAATTGTAGTTTCCTTATTTCTGCTTGCAAGGTTTTCATCAGGCTCTGGGACAGGCATACAGTGGGACAATTTTTCTTGATCTTGCTCTTGTTTTAGTGAATGCTGAAAAACTGAAGGGAAGGTAGAAATCCCCTCTTTTTCCAGGCTAAAAGCTCAGAAGGTTTTCAGAGGCTTGGGCTTTGCAACAAAGGTTTTGTGTGGGTTTTTTGATTTTTAAATTTCAACCTATTTTCTCCTGTTTCAGTGTTCTTTGTTTTGGAGATATATTGAGATAATTTCAAATCCCCTAAAGTGGTTTTCCAGGTATTCTTTGGCTTTGATGGAAGAGAGCTAGTGTCCATATCAAAGGCACCCAGGAAAAAATTAATAATTTGCTTCTTTCATGTGGCAGGGAGTTTAATGGGGCCACCAGGGCTGCAGCTGGCCCAGGGTGAAGAACTTTGATCTCCCTGACTGCTTTGGGATTGCTTGGAAGCCTCAAAGCTCCTGGGTTTTCCACGGAGTGGTGTTGCTTTCAGAATTACACCTACTTGCTCAGCACAGGGCTCTGGACCTGAGGAAACACAACAAAAACACCCATGAAAGCACCTAGTTTAAAGTTCCTGCTCCTCTTGTTGCCTCTTGTACTGAAAAATTAACTGAGTCCAACCCCATCTGATGGGATGAAGGGGAATCTGTGACTGCAGTTCAAGAGGGGAGCAGAGATGAAAGATCCATCCCAGATGGATTCAGTCATTTTAATTCCCCAGTTTTCTCCTGTTTATAATGAGTTACTAGTTTTTGGACAAGGTGGGATTTAATGGGAGTCTGGTGTGATTCAGTTCTTCAACAAAAGCATCCTTTCTCTGCAAAGTTAGTTACTCATTTGTGCCAACGGGGAATGAAAAACCGAATTTAAGGATCTAATTAGCATTTGCTTCTCCTTTCAACAGATCAGTCTTTACACTCATAAACTTGGTGATAAAACTATTTTCAGTTACTTTCCAGTTGTCCGAGAATCTTCCATCCTCCACAGAATCTGAATTTCCAGGTTAAGAAAACAAATATATAAAAAGAAAAGCTAGAAATACTATTCTGCTACTTTTATAAGAGGACAAATGTGATTTTTGTGTCCATTTTTATTCATTTTTAGCCCAGCAGTGATTACTGTATGTGCTAGACGTACCTGTTAACATTAAAGCTGCTTCACAAATCTTTTGTTCTGACATATCTTGAGTGGGGACAGTTTAAAAATAGATATATTTTATCCTGATTTGGCTTATTCCCATATAGGAATAGGTAACATAAGGTACCATTATGACAATCTGACTGTGTCTAAGTAAAGCAATATTATCTTTACTGCCACAGACTGGCATAATTAAAGCAGTGTTGGAAAGCTATAGGTCAATGTTATTGCTATGGACATAAACCAAGGAATGCTACGATTTTTTTTTAAAAGTGTTTCTTCTCAGAAGTCAGAACTACAGGATTTGATTCAGAGTTCTTAATTCTGGAAAGCATTTTGAGGTTTGCTAAAGGTGCCATTTTTAGTCATAAAAATAACAAAATGAAAAATACAGAAGTGTATTTATAGTAAGAATAATGAAGATTTATAGGGTAACGACAGTTGCAGTGCTCCTGGCCTAGGAACCCTATATTGAACAGAGTGATTGAATGTTTGGCTTTTAAAAAGAGAGAGAGAGAAAAAAATCAAAAAACAGATGAATAATGAAAAACAAATCCTTTCTTTGGTGAAAAGCCAAACCTGTGTTTTGAAAATTAAATGGTTTTTTGGTTTAAGCGGTGAAAAAATGGACTTGATCTTTGCAGCAGCTTGGATTTATTATTGGAACCAGTTGGCTGTGCCATAGAGGAGAGGAATTTTCTGGTAATTAGAGGAGGAACTGGGAGTCAGAAGCAGTAGGGTCTGCTTCTGGCTTGGGCACTAGCACGCAATGGAGCCTTGGGAAATGCTGCCTCATTTGTACTTTAGCTTTCCCAGCCATAAAATGGGGCTAAGAAAAGAATCCCACCTCACAAAGTGCACACACTAATTAAAGAACATTGCCACAGCACCTTGCGTTCGTTACTGCTGGAGGAGGGATTTTCACAAGGACATGTTTTAACTGCTTTTGAAAAACCCTGCCCTAAACATTTACCAACGTGATTGCCCAGATTCCTAAATCCATGTGTGGCCATCTAATTGGAAAGGGTCTGATTTCTGGAGGTCTGTCTGCTGGTGAAAAGAACATGATGGGGAGTGTTTCCTCCCTGGACTATGAAAACAGAAGGATCACGGGACTCCCTCCCGCTGGGATCCTGCCATTTGCCTTGGCCCATTCCACAGGATTTCCCCACTCCCAGCAGTGAGGTGTGACCCCCGCAGTCTCCATCACGGCTCTCCAGAGGCAGGTGGGGAATGGTCAGCCCAGGTCATTCATGCAGTGGATGGTCTCTGGTGGGTGCAGACGGGTCCTGCTGGAACAGCTCTGTCAGGAAAGGAGCAGAGTTAATCTGAACATCCTCACTGGAGTTACCCCACTATCCCCGAGGCCCCGAATCCAACTTGGCTCATCTCTCCTGGTCATTCTGTCAGCATTAAAACCGCTCAGCCAGCCCTTCCTCAGGCCGATGTCATGGTCAGTGAGTGAAAGGAATGGCCTTGGACACCATCGCTCCCTCCCCGGAGCAGAGGAAACACGCGCTGACAAGACAGGAAATTCTCTTGAACCACAAGGACCTGGAGCTCGTCTCTTACCTTCCGGTGGGCCTTACCCAGCTGTCAGCCTGGGTCTTTAGAGGTTATTAATAGCACTGGTTGCATTAACAGGTTTGTGGTTTTCTTCTTCTGTCAACCAAGTTATTCAGTTGAGACTTTTGTGCTATTTTTATTCAAAGTATCAGAGACGGACCCAAGAATGTGGCGGTCCTGCAGGACAATGATTCCTTGTCACTAATGGGCAGCCAAGTGGGATTTGTCTGTGTGGAAGGCTCTCAGTCAGCAGTGGACAGGCTCTCAAGTCTCCAGTGAAAAACAAATAGCTCCAGGCTGGGGCAGGATTGGGTTTCACAAGTATTTCTTTACAGCAGCAGTACGTTTCCAGAACCCAGTCACGTGCTCCTTGTTGCAGCTGATTTTTCCAGAACCCAGCCATGTTCTCATTGCTATGGCTGATTGTTCCAGAACCCAGTCGTATCCTCCTTTCTGTGACTGATCCCGTCTGCACCACCACTGTTCCCCTCTCTCATTCTGTTGTACCATTTGCATGGCTGCACGATGGCCTAGCTTTTGGAATTATTTCAATTACAAAAGAAAACCAGGACAAAATCCCTCTTTGTTTTTGTTTTTTCATCCTGTTAGGTTATTTTTATTTCAGGTCAGTTCCCTAATCCATATTTCAGCTGCAGAAAAAAAGTTGTGGAGACAGTGAGAAGGTGACAAGGAGTGGAAATACAGGAGTTTGTGTGACTGGAGGCTGAGCCAGACCAAAACGAGCTCCCTTGTGCTCCTCTTTGAGTCATGAGGGCCTCAAAGTGAGTCTTGGATGCAAGGCACACGTGTGTGTTCAGGTGTTTGTGTCAAAGGAGACAGTTTGTGTCTTTGGTGTTTCGTCACTGGGTAGAAAGTGCTGGTATTTGTTGGGTATAAAGCTCTGCCAAAGCCAGCAAGCTCCCAGACTGGCTCTGGGTTTGCAGTGGAAAAAAGGTGATGTAGGGATTGGAAAGTGCTAGGTTCCCTAGATTTCAGGAGTGTGATTTTCTAAGTCCTGCAAGTTCAAAAATTAGTGTGTGACTTTTCATTCTTTAAATGGCACCTCTCTGTGTGCTAATTTAGGAAAGGAACTGGTCATTATCCACGGTGGAATATTGGATGTATCTGATGGTCCAACAGGTGATGTTTTGCTGGCTACTGGGGACCTTATAAAGGTGTTCTCATAAAACCTCTGCAGTACAAGGATTCAGACGCAGGGAAGAGAAGTTCTAGTTTTAAAAGTGCTAAGCCCTTCCTGCAAACAAATGATTCCATCTTCTCCTGCTTCCTGCTGGAGTTGCTGGTGCTTGGTGCCTGCCAGAAGGGATCTGGAGCTGGCACACAGGCAAGCTGTTCTGCTGCCTTTGGAGAAAGGTGTTATTTTGCCTAGCAAAGCAAGGGAAGGAGTGTTGAGAAACACTCATGCAGCCAAGTAATGCGCAGGATGGGGAGCATTCTGTCCTCCATAACATCTGCATTGATCCTCACAAGGAGTTAAACAAGGTGGAGTGAGTAGATGGTGGACTGGTTCTCTCTTGAATAGGTTTTTTTTCACAGGAAGACGGACTGAGAAGATTAGAAGTGCAACTTTGTTTATCCCAGATTTATTCTGGAGTGTAATATGTATTGTAAACAACTTTCTTCATAGAAAAGTGTGTGCAGGAAGCCTGGTCTGATTTATTTTCTCTGTTGTTCAGATTTAGCCCAAATTGGTACGAGTTCCTAGTTTTCCATAAATGTTAATGCTTTTAGAAACAAGCCCAACATGTAATTTCACTTACTGTAGGCTTTGTGTTTGTCACGCAGAACAACAGCCACAGCAGAGCACGAGCTCTGAATGGCCACCCTGAACACAAAGTGCTCTGGTTTCCAGTGCAGAGTCAGGGTATCCCTGAAGGATGTGAACAAACCTGGGGCTGGTCTCTTGGTCTGGAACCCCCAGTTCCCTCGACGAGGTGCCTGGGCTGTGCTCTGGCTTTGCTCACCCTCCCTCTTTTTGTGTGGGGTCATAGCACTTGGGAAGGGGAGATCAGAGACATTCTTTCCTTATAATCAGGCTGGATCCCTCTTTTTGTTGATTCCATAATGCCTGAGAGAGCAACTCTACCTCCCTCCCGGGACCAAAGTCAACCCCTAACAAGGCTTCCTTTCCTCTGAGGTTGCTGCTGACCTTCAGTTCACTCTCAACGGCTGTGTCAACCTGAGAGCCCTGGAACCTGCCCTGGCCTGGCAGCCTTGCTGCCGGAGTCACCGAGACTGACTGGGAAGTCACTGGAAATGAACTGGTAGCACTAAAGCCTCTGGCACGTGATCCATAGGGGTCAGATTTTGGATCCATCTGTTGGTTGCTTATCCCCAGTTAAGTGTTGACAGCAGTTAAGGTCCCACCCAATGTGACAAGGCTTAGAACTGTAAATATTCCTGGGATACATGTGACTGCAGCCAGCCTTCTCATATGGAGTATGGGCAAATCAGTGCTCCCTAATTATGGATTACTGCACAAATACTGCATGTGTTTGCTCAGTGAGTTGGAGATATTTGGATGTCAACTTCAGCACTTCAAGACATCTTCAAATCTCTAAAATAGGCTGTTCTCAGAGCTAAACCTCTGAATTAGAAGAGTTTAGTTGTGCAGGTGAATGGATCCCCTTTAAAGTAGTGAGCAGATGAGAGGGAAACAGGGCTCTTGAGTTCTCTTGAGACCCATGAAACGACTATTTGAGTTTTTTCACAGAGCTACATTTTCTCCACTGCTGTTTAACTAATTTCTTTGCTGGTAACTGCAGCAATGAAGTGAAGACCTAAGAGCACCAGAGCAGCTTTGGAGCAGAGTGAAAAAGACTCAGTGTTGTGTGCTCTCCGTGATTTCTACCTCAGCCTTATCCTACACTCCCATGTGGAAGGAGAGCTGGATCTTGTCACAGACTCTGAACAGGGCTGGCAGCCCAGCACACTACCTCACCTGGAAGTGCCTCTGAGTGACAACAGTGATCCCATGGTTCAGGACAGAACAGATCCTGTGATCCATATTGAACATCCACCTCTTGAGCAGATCCTTGTTCTGGCGCTTTTCCAACATCCTGCAACATCTTTGAATTCAGGTCTTTGCTGTCTTTGGTCCATGTGGAATCTCCAGAGCTCGTTCAACTCTGAGCACATCACCTTGGCTCTATCTGAAACCAGTATTTGGGAGTTTTGGGACAAAACTGGACAGCAGGAACTCAGTTGGCTGCATGAAAAAGAAACCTTTATCCATGTACTGCATCAGGCCTTGCGCGGCCAGCAAGATCCATCTGTGGAACGGGACATGGCATCCCTGTGATATGCCATGGGCAGGTGGTTCCTGCCAGGACAGGATGCTGGGTTTGCCAGGCTTCGGGACAGCCCCCCTGGTGTTCCTCAGCCCGGATGGTTGGTGAAAACTCTTGTCTGAGCTCAGCGCTGCTTTTAGCAGCTGGGAGAAGGCAGGAACAGCCTCCCAAAGAGCTGGGTGGACAGAGCAGCCTGTGTGGGATGGAAGGGCCTTGCCTTCTGTCTCAGGAGAGCATGGTGGGTTTGGAGGGGAGCTTTTCTGGCAAGCAGTGAACTTGTTCAAATAAACAAAAGGCTAAAACCAGCTCGTCCTCAGCCCCCTTGAGAAACCCTGCAGCAGATGTTGTCAGTGACTGTAGGTCCTTGTTGGGAATCCCATGGATAATCACTGACAGCAGGGAAACACATGGCAGTACACGGCAGCTCAGAGAGGGCCCTCTGCTCTCTGAAATCACTGGAATATCTGTCCTGTCCGTGCCGATGGAAACACGGCAGAGTGAGCAGAACTGCCCTGTGCTCCTGGCTTGGCCATGCCCAGGCTCTGTGGCCTCCAGCAAGTTCCTCCTTTGTACTGTAGATCCTTTTCCATGTGGTGAGGTCAGGGATAGGCAGCTGCTTCCCTGAAGATTCTTGGCGGGGCTTTTAAACTTTGCAAGGTGCAACTGGAAGGGACTGTGTTCAGAATAGGTACATGTTCAATATTGGTCTAATTATTTACATCATCAAAGATGAGCAGGGGCTGAGAAGTTCCACCAAAAGTTCAGCTTGCTACAAGACCTTTTTTTTTTTGAAAATGAGAAATGCTGCAAAGAGATAAAGAGGCTGGGTATGATCAAGGTGACACTGAACCACGCTTGGCCTCTCCCACATTAAATGCTTTTCTCTCATTTTTCTGCATTGTGAGTTCAGCTCTTTGGCTCTGTGTCATGGAGAAATTAACTCTATCCCATCTGAAAGCAGGACGTTGTTACAAGATGACTTGTGTTTCAGGCACAGTGACGGCTGTGTGAGGTGGCTGGGGCTAGGAAGGGCGGGACTGAAGAACTGAGTGTGGCTCCAGTGTGTGAGAGGAGCAGGGAATTCGGGGTTAAAGGAGTGAAAGGAGGAGTCAGATCAGGCTGTACTGTGTCAGGTGCTCCCTTCCTGCTCCTTTCTGCACATTGCTGTCAAGTCTCATGGCATGTACATAGGAAATAATACTTGTTTCCTTGGATTCATGGACTTCCTTCCTTTCAGAGAAATTAAATTGAGGCAGAAAGTGGGAATAACTGTCAGAATCTTGAACTTAAGGGCATAGTGATGTTTTCTCCCCCTGTGAATATGGAAACCTCTTTCAGATCTGTCGTCTATATCCAATGCAGCCAATTGATTGTCCCATGGTAAGAATGAACCAGCTAAGAAAAGCCTAAACCTATATAATCCTGGGATGTAATTCTCAGCAGAACTATGCAAAGCAACCATATAATTCCTGTTACACCTGAACACTACAGACCTGCCTGGAAAGTGACAAGATTTTATAGCCATGCTCTGAAATCTTCTTTTATGGTTTAGGGGCATCCCAGGGACACAGCAAAGCATTTTTCATGAAGCTGTGAATTTGCATATGCCTGGAAATTTCCTATGGGTGGGGCATCTAGAACGAGGGAATGAATCTTGAACAGGTGCTCGTGTGAAAATACACAGACCCACACATGGGCTCCACAAACACAACAAGCTGGATCCAGGTCTTTCTCAAAACAGACTTTTCTCTTCTGTTTCTTATTTTATTCCTTCTTGAGGCTTTTCCAGCATTCCCGGTTGGAATTTATAATCTGTCTATTTTATAATTTATCATGGCTTCTAGTCCCAGACTCGATGCAACTCACATCCCTCCTGATGAAGTAGTAGCAGATTGTTCCCATCTGATTCCATTCCTGCCAATCCTAAGGAGTTACAATTGAGTTAAAAACTCACGTGTGTAGTTAACATGTCAGGAAGCACCAAAAGGAAAATGTGTGAGGCCAAGAAGTGACCAGACTGTTTAACGTGACTGGAGATCAAGCTAGGAATATTCAGTGGGAATTATCTCATGGAACTGACTGTACCTGATTCACTGTAGCTTAGTTATTTTATCTTCTGAGTCTTCTCATTCCTGAAAGGGGCCATTTGAAATTTCTGGGAAAGCCTGGCGGCTCCCTTTATTTGGATATTGCTGGCCACAACAATCCGTCATTCAGAGCCGTGGTGTTAGTGCAGCAGGAACTGCACCTGGAGCAGTGGAATGTCAAATAGCTGCAGCTTTTCTGCAAGGAAAGAAAATCTGTTCTCTCTGGCACTGAAAAACTTCCTAAGAAACTGTGATACTGTAAAACTTGCCAGGAGATCTCCAAATAGATATTTATCAGTTTATATGAAACTAGTTCTCCTTTGGGCCATAAGGTTTGAAATTCCTAGATCTCAAAGAAGACAAGGGAAATATAGGGAAGTGGTTCTGCAGGAGATCCTTCTCTGTCTTGTTGTGTAGGTTTGTATTGATGAGACCTGAATGACTTAAGTGGTTGCAAAAGGCTGGATATCAGGAAAAGGTTCTTGCCCCAGAGGGTAGTTGGGCACTGCCCAGGCTCCCCAGGGAATGGACACGGCCCCAAGGCTCCCACAACTCCAGGAGTGTTTGGACAATGCTCTCAGGCACAGGGTGGGATTGTTGGGGTGTCTGTACAGGGCCAGGGGTTGGACTCCCTCCCTATGGGTCCCTTCCAAGTTGGGACATTCTATGGTTCTATGAAACCCTGCAGCATTTAAACCCATTAGAAACTCCCACATGGACTTTCCCTAACTCTTTCCGTAAAAGACTGCACAGAAACAGCTGATCCTCACTCTCACTCTGCACAACCTTCCTTCTCATTAAAGAGGAGTGGGAACTTTCTTATCTTGCCTTGGCCAGGAAACACCACAGATCCGTCACTTTGAGGAAGTAAGTCCTTCTTTACCCTTGCCAAAAGCAAGATTGGCCTACAAAGTCTACAATACACTTTTTGTTTTGGATTCCCTACTGTCTTGGTAATCCCAGTAACTGGTTAGAAACCTTTGCAGTGGGATATCTGGGAGCAGAGTTATCACTCCAGTACAAACTGTGTTTTGAAACCTCTTGGCTCTGGTTTGCCTCAGAAGGTTATAAATACTGTTCCCAGCACAAATATTCTTCCTGTCTGAGAGCTAATGAGCCCAACAGCTGCACTGGGGCTGTCCACCAGGAAACATTAAGCCATGTGAAAAAGATTTTAACATGCCGAGACACTCTGATATAAGAGGTTGAATGTGGTCTAAAATGCAGGAGTTTTCCCACATCTAATTTATACCTCCAAATGAAACAGTCCTTTACTGACCTTCTTTGACACCCGTAATTGTCAGGACAAGACCAGCACAGACCATCATCTGTGTGACACTGGTGCAAATCCAGCTGTTTTTAATAAAATGAGCTATGTTTATGGAAGGAAGAGACCATAAGGTGTCAAAAATTTCTCTCTGAGGAAAGTATGCATCTTTGTAAGGATCCACCGGCAATGTACCACATGCGGACAAGTATTCATGGATGCACTCTGACTCTCTGAGCGGCTTCAAGTCCAAAGCACCGGTGGATCCACTTTAACTGGCCAGCTAAACTGGGTTGATGGCTCCTTCGCACTACCAGAAAAAGGAAAGGTATCCTGGCTCCCGCTGACACATCTGATCTAAAGTATCCAAGAATTTATAAACAGGATCTAGGAACTATTTGAAGAATCAAATAACTTTGTAAATTTGGATCAACACAAGTATAATTCACTTCAGAAGTGACATAAACAGGAGACTTAACTGCATGTCAAACCTAAGTTAGGATAAGTGTGCAAGCGATCTTGCAGTTCATGGAATCATAGAATGCCCTGAGTGGGATGGCTCCAACTCCTGGAGCTGCACAGGACAACCACAAAAATACCACCATGTGCCTGAGAGCACTGGCCAAACACTTCTCTGTTGTGAGAACCCGGGTGAGTGTGCAAAGACAAACATTCTGAGAAGCAGGGAAATCTGCTTCTCAGCCCTCCTTTGGGAGGATAACAAGGCCTTTCCTGCAAGACTTTTTCCCATCAGTGCTCATCACATCAGACCTCGAACTCCCACCAGGGTTATAAATGGCCCACTGAAACTAAAATGCAGTGGCACCTCGCTGTACACAACAGCAAACACTCTCATGTTATCAGGTGGATCTCAAAGCCACACCTAATCCTGGTTTAGAAAAGCCCCTCGGACTCTGCCTGCACTTCTGGAACCCCTGAGAGCAACAGCAGTTGTATTAAAGGACATTCTGTATCCTTAAATTCCTGATCTGGGGCTGTGGGAACCATTCTTTTCGCCTGACTCATGTTGACTTAAACCCAAGTGACTTTTAGTTCAGGCAAAGTCAAGCCCAAGTTGTGAAGAGGCTCTTTCCATTCATGTTCCCAGTAAGGCTGCTTCTTCTTAAATAGAAAAACAAATAAACTGGGTAAGTTGAACACAGTAAATAATTTTGTCTCTTGTTTTGGGATAAGAATTCCCAGTTGCTTTAGTGAAAATTGCTGTGACTTAGAGAAATGTGTCCCAAGGCTCCTCTATTGTTTGTCTGTCTATCATTAATCACTGGAAGAGCCTTTCCCTAAGAAATGTCGTTGGTCAGTTTGCTTTTAGTAGCTCCAGGCTGGATGCTGATCTGGGTCCTCCGCTTGCATCTGGCATGAGTCTGGTGAAGGAAGTGGTGTGACTTGGAATTTATAGCTGTGTGAACGAGAGCAGAGGCAACCATCTGAAGCTTTCTCAGATCTTTAGCATCTGGAGAACATCACAGATTTACTAAAACACCCAAGCATCCAGTAATAACTGCTCTGACATCCTGGTCATGACATTGTTTCTAGCAGGGAGACTGGGCAAGGGTGGGAAAAGAACAAAAGCAGTGGGGAGTAAAAGAAGCAATAAGCAACGTGGATTTCATATGCTCATGGAAATGGACAGGATACACTGTTCATGCTGGGTTTTCCCTGTTCCTGGCCTTTTGGATTCGGTGGAATTACTCCTGATATACACCCATTCAAGTGGAACAGGTTCACTCCCCTTTTCTTCAGCAAAACGAACATTTGTTACTTGGAAAGAAAAACACAGGATTCTTAAAATTTGACCCATAACTGAGCAGAAATTCTCAGTAATGCAAGAATTTGTGTTTCTTTAGTTTGTAAACAAAGAAGGAGCCCTTGGAGGGAGTGTGTGGATCAGTGTCACAGGGGTGGCAGAGGGACAGTTCTGGGTGTGGTGTGACTGGGCATTCATCCTGCCACGGGCACAGCAGCTCCATGTGCATCCCACGGGAATGTGGAGGAGCAGGATGCTCTAACATGAGAGGACTGAGCTTTGGAAATGCTGACAGCAGCTTCTCTGCTGGCTCAAGGCCCTCAGGTAGAGCAGGACCTTGATCAAAACAAGCCCAACTGCCAGAAGGAATCAAGATCCAGTGCTGAGCTGGAGGTAGCTGGGGGTCTGCGGTGTAGACATTTGCTAAGAATTATTTCCAAAATCACCCGGAGTGCCAAAAGGGAATCGAGGTCAGATGTTCAACTGGTGTAAAATGGTGTGGCCCTCCTGGGTCCCACCTTCGATCCACGTTTTTCAGCTCTCTCCAGACCTCAGGTTCCTGTAGCACTCATGAAGAAACTCCAGATTCCCTGATAATGGATGATTTTGTCTTCTCTTCCTCCTGAAACACACCAGCACTATTTTGAAATGGTAACTTAGCCCCAGGAGAGCCACAGAGCTCCCTGACTCTGGAGAATGCAGAGTAGCTTCCCTCTGGGAAGGTAGAGGAGCCACATGTGCACATGTGCACATACACGCTGCTCAGTGAGCGCAGTCTGTCAAACTCAGCCCTGAACTCCGGGCCCAGCCACAGTCCAGGGTATTTATGGAGCGAATGTCTTCCTGTAAAGGATGTGGAAGGATGATACAGACACTGTAGAGCCCCGACCCTCCCTCACATCCACTCACCTCTCATACACACACTTTTATGATTATTTCACTTATCTGAGACTGGAATAGCAGGGACAGATCCTGGCTGCCTCTCCATTCGGCAAGGAAAAGGCAGGAGAAAGGCTTTCACCCTCCCTCCCATGCCCTGGGGAAAGCCGAAATCCTGCCAGGAGAATACCAGCTTTTCCACTACAGCTAAAACAGTAGCTGCACTGTGTGGATGCTAAAAGCTGGAAAATCTCCCTGCGACCAAGCTTTCAGCATCCACAGTGCTGTCCAGGCAGAATGTTTCAGGGGACACACATGGAGCCCTAGCAATTAATGTCAGAGCCAGGAACATTTCTGTGGGTTCTGAAGGTGCTGAGTGCCAAGTGACCAACAGCTGCCCCAGCAGGAAAAGCCTTTTTGCCTTATGTCCTTGATACAGAGCCCGGCCTCACAGTTTTCATCATCGCCCATCCCAAGCCCCACCTTGGGCTCAACTTTGTAAAAATCTGAAAATCCCCCCAAATTTTTGTTTTTAACAAAGCCTCCTGACTTTGCAGATGTCTTGGGGTGACTCTATCATCTGTATCCCCTATCATGCTCTATGCCCAAAAAGTAATAGTGTGCCTTTTCCGTGCCTTTAAACTGAGCTTGAGGAAAAAAAAAAAANTTTTTTTCCCTTCTTCTCTTCTGAACTGTTTCAACAACATCAGAACACATCAGGAGAATTTTCTCCCCGAGGCCCGGGGGTGGGCCCACGCCCTCACCGACCAGCTCCGAGGAGAGACCACACCTACAGAAGGACTCTGAAATCTTCCCAGGTTTCTCTCTATAGCGAGGGTTTTAATTCATTATCTAGCATCATTATCCTTGTCCTGTGTGTTTGTTAAAATAAATAGTTTTTATCTCTTTCACTTTCCTTCGAGGAAAAATTTCCTTTTTTCCCGAACCCTGTGGGGGGAAGGGTGGTTGTAACCTGGTTTTCTCTCAGGGGCTATATTACTAGATTTTGGCCAAACCGGCACAGCAGACTTGTCTCTCTCTGCCAGGCAGGTCATCAACTTCCAGTCTAGTACACCAGGGAGAACATTGTGAAATGACTGTGCATGAAGAAACATTGGAGTAAAGGTGATCTGGGGCTTGTGGACACTGAAAAGCTTTAGCAGAGGAATTTTTCAGCTTTCTGCTGCATTCTGTGAGAACTTTATGTTTCTCACAGGAACTGTGAAAAACACTGTTAAGGGTTTTTGTAAACTATTTTTCTATCTTTACACCTGCTGTTTTTACCAAAGGATTGTTACGATGTTTTGAGAAAAATATTTTGAAATGGGTGTTGTGTGGACTGACCAATCACCCTGATGGGTGGTTGGTCAGAGGTCCAATAATTTTCTGCCATTCAAGCAAACATTAAGCGAACTAACATATAAAAACTCATCTGTATATTAATAAATAATTCCGTTCTCCTGAACTCTGGATGCCTCGTTAATCTCCGGCCCGGGTACAACAGCGACAGGGGCTATTTGCCTGGCCAAGAAATGGAATGAGCTACAGCTTTTCTTTTACCTGACTCATGGCCATATTGCAGGGATCAGATTGGAAACAAACCAAGTCACTATTATTCACCTAAAGTCTGCCTTCAAACCCGTCTCGTGCACCTCTGTTGCCAGATGACATCGTGCTTCTGAGGGGGAAACAATTTAAAATATAGAGATGCAAATTATCAATGCAAATAACTTCCTTAAAACAGCAAAACTAACAGACTGAGGCTTTGGAAAACTGATTTGAAAATGTCTATTATTTCATATCTGAAGTCGAATGGCCCAAACTGTAAAAGTTTGAGTAGTCTGTCAGTGGTTGCTTTACAGTGAATGAGTATTTAAAAGACACTGTGGTAAAAGCTATACTGAAAATTGAGGTTGTGAACTTAGAGTGTTTTAAGCAGGTTTGTAACAGTAACACTGTTTTACATAAAACAGTATGAAAAAATGCAGCATTTGTAATAACTTTCCACCACTAATAATAAAACTGTCACCTCTAAATAGATGAAGGGGGTTTCTACCACCACACAAGTCTCTGGGGAAGTCAGCCAGGGAAGTTGTGTAGGAAGAGAGTCCTCTCTGGAGAAGAGTCAAACTTGGCTTGTGTGAGTTTGGTCTGTCTGAAGGCAATGATGGCTCCAACCAAAGATGATTTCTTTATCAATGTGTGTAAAATCCCATCATTCCTATAACAAGGCTCTTTATGGGGCTTGGGACTTGTCTTTACTTAAACACCTGTGATGTGAAACTTCAAAAATATCTGTTAGTAAGGAAACAAATGAAGAAAAAAAGACCAACCTCATAGATGTCTGTCTGTAACCACAGTAACAAAAAGAATTAAGAACAGGCAAGTGAAAGTCTCACACTTAACATTTCGCAAATAATTTTTAAGGTTTGTAACTCAGTTTGTGCAGCCCTTTGGAGGAAGATGCTGCTCTTTAATCAGAAGGTCTGCAGCTGATTTCGGAGGTGTCTGTGTTACTACATTCCAAGGTTAACAATCCCTTCAGCTCGAAGTCCCTGCCACTCCAGAGGTGCCAGCGCTTTGTTACAGGGAGGCTGGAAGCTAATAAAGGATTCCTGTGCTGAGATTCCTGTGTACAGGAAAGGCTGGCATAGCAGTGCCTGGCTGAGCTGGGGACCCCACTGACCTGCTCATCTCTCCTGGTCTCTGAAATCTACCTCTCTTCTCTATCCTCGGGGCTGGGTTGGGCTGCAGGAGGACCAAATGACCCGAGGGTCCTTCCAACTTACATTAGTCACTGATTCCATGTGATGAGCTGGAATCGTTCCAAAATCTGAATGGGAAAGGTGTGGGCAGGCTCCTGTTGGAATCTCAAACCCCTAATGAGAGCTACACACAAGTCCTGGGAGGCCATCCACCCCTCCAGGTCCTCCCAGGCTGCCAGAGCTCAGGGACCTGTTGCTGCCTGTTGAGGCTCCTGAGATGTGCAGCTGGTGTGAATTACAGAAGAACTATGTCAGAGCTGTTTTGTCTGAGTCCTGGATTTTAGTGCTGAGATCTTAGGTGATGCCAGAAGTCTTTGGAGGGATGGGATCCAGAGAACTCCCCCTTGCACCCTTTTGGATGGAGCTGTGTAGACAAAGGCACCAGAGGAGGCTTCTGGTCCTTGTGGCAGAGCTGCAGCTTGTGCAGGAGGTGGCAGATCCCAATGTCCATAAAATGGGATGAGAAAATGCAGCACTTGTAGGCAGAACCAGTAATGTTATTTCATAGCCCATAACTGGAGAGATGTCCCTTAGCCCCTTCTCTTTCCCAAGCCATGTTACCTCCAGCACATCCTACCGTGCCTCGCCTGTGCAGGTGTTGAGGACCAAACCCCCCGAGACACAGAGTGGTCACAGACACCGGAGCTGTGCTCCAGAGGGGTCCTGTGGCACTGGCAGCCTCCTTAAATGATCCTGTCCAAGTCCACCTTAAACATGCCCTCCCTCCCTGCACTTTTTCTTCGGGATAATTAAGCATTCCGTAAGTTAAGAAGTGGAAAAACCTGAGGAAGCATCTGTTTCACAGGTGGGTGCAGCTGTTTCCTCCCAGGGCTTGTTCTCCTGCAGTTCTGTGCAAGCCCGTGCCTTGGCACAAATGCTCCTGGCCATGATGGTGACTCACACTTGTATCTAAACATCCAAATTTTGCAGTTGTTAAGGGTCTCAGGGGATCACCGGCTGTCATACCACAGTCTCGTTGCACGGATGTCCTTGGAAGTGCTGAGTTTCTCACTGTTCAGCTGTTCTGAAACAAGGATCCCATGCTTTGATAACTGGGGTTTGGTGTCTTTCCCTTGGGTGCTCTGGGCTGCAACTCTGGTACTGCAGACCTGAGTTTTGCATCCCGCCAAGATCAGGCTCCAGAGTGGCATTTATTTTTTTCCTAGAAGAGAACACGTACTTTCACTGGCCAGCTCTGTCAGAGCACCATCTCTTTCTGAACTTATGATGTTAAGACTATTTGTATATATTTATTATATTTACAAGGACATCAGCAGCCACCTCACCCATCCCAAGTGTCACATCTCTTGAAAAACTTCAATGTCACAATAAATCCTCCAATACAATAGTTCATCCCAGAACTAATATGACCGTGGATTTCACAAGTCAACTCTGCAACCAGGGACAGAATTTGCCCCCTGCCTGACATCTTGTATGCTGTGGGCACAGCAGTGTGGTCTCAGGGCTGTGAAGCTGGCAAGATAGGCAGAGGGAATCCCAGCTCTGCCCGAGCCAGCAGGTGTTTCCCTGCAGTCAGCATTTCATCCCAGGGCTGTGCTGAAGTGAGAAGGGGGTTGTTTTCCTGCCCTTTCCATCCATAGGGAAGGGAAGCCTTTGCACCCAGGCTGGAGTTAGACAAGGTGAAGCATTGAGCCTTTGCCGAGCTCTGGTGCTGCATTTCTGTGATACTTTCTTTTGACAATTTACAGCCACTAGTGTGGTGCCACAGCTGGTACACTTGGACAACAGAGCCAGGGATCTCAGAAGGCTGTTCAGGAGCTCCAGCTCTTCTCCACTTATTAAAGGGAGCCTAGAGAGATTCGGCTAGAAATGAAGATGCCTTAATTAATTGTCTATCAGTTAGGCAGTGTGAATCTGACCCTAAATGTCCCTCTAGACACGCTGAATTAGCGCTGAACTTGAACTCAAACTCGGGTCTGGAAGAGCCCTTCTCAGCTGTGAATTCTCTGGGAACCATGTTGACCTCCAAAATATCCAGGGCTGTTTATCTGTCTTGCCCCAAGGCACACGGACCGGCAGAACTCCTTCCCAGCCTTGCAGCAAACACAGAGCCTTGAGAGACATTGGTGGGTTTTGTTCTGTTACAAGTCATAAACCACAGATGGAGAAACCACCAGTGGCACTTGAGTCCTGCAGCCTTGTACCAGCAGGGGAGAAGTGAAAAGGCCCAGCCCAGCTTAAGAATTGCCTTGTATCCTCAGACTGGAACAAAAAGCAGGGAAAGGCCTCCTCCATGGCCCTGGATCCGGCACTTGTGACCAGCCTGGGTGTGGGAGCAAGGCAATCCAAGCAGGCAGCAGTGGTTTGGGTAATTACCAAGGAAATGGAACCCCTGTGTTTCCAACCATCAAGGTGGACGGGTCTCACCATCTCTGCTGGGCCGAGTTCATGTTTGGTGTCATCAGGTTAAAAGAGTTTGATGTCATCAAGTTGAAGGAGTCCCAAATGGGAGTGAGGGCCTGTCATCCACTCCAGAGGTAACTTTTGCCAGGACTGACCAGCTGTGAGAACACAAACCTGCTGCAAGGCTCCAGAGGCCACCAGCGTGTCCTGGGGGTGACCAAGCAGCTTTGGGACAGGGGACAAAGGGCTGGGGACAGGGGGACAGTTCTGAAGTCACTGAGGACTGGGTGAGCACAATTCCCTGTACCATGCTGCTTGTAGCAGCTTTTTATTTTGGCTTCTGCAGACAGAGTGCCATGGGGAGAGATCCTACTGAGCCAAAAAAACTGTGTGTGCTTGCCTTCATTTTATTCTTTGGCCTGACATGATTTCTAGCAATTATTTAACTGTCTGCTTTTCAAATTACTGTAAATCCAGGGAAGCTGCTGGTTGGGCATGGTGATTGAATCCAGAAGAACGTAACAAGGTGTATTAAACACCCACTATTCTTTGCTTGGGGGAGATTTTAAGCAGGGTTGACATCTTTATCCCTTCACTTGAGGCAGCTCAGGCAAAAGGAAGAGATAAAAATTGGTGCTAACTTAGGCGTTTCCTGCCTTTGATCATTCTGAGTCACTCAACCATCATGCTCTTCTTTTACCTCTTGGCATGTCTTAGTGGGGCTAGCAGCTCAGCTCTAGCATGAGGGGTAGTTTTGGTTGTCCCAGTGCCCTAAGAAAATCTTGGACCATGGGTGGAGTGAGCTCCCAAAATCCAGGGAACTCCAGCTGATGCTTCTTCACATCCTGCTACTATAATCCAAGAGGTGGCTTGAAGGATGAATAGGACTGAACTCAGTATGTTTTAGTGCCCTGGGAAGGTGGAAGCATTCAGGTGGATGATGATGAGCAGCTTGGAAAGGATGTTTCATAATCAAATTATTCTTTACTTTTGTTGTAGGGTGAAAACTTAATCAGCCATCATAGTGGTGGTTCAGTGCTAAATATTCCCCACTCCTGGGAACTCCTGACAGGTGACTGATGTTGGGATTTTGGCTGAGCAGTTCATCTGAGGTCACACAGCAGGTTTATGTTAAAGGAGAATTTGGAAGATCATGGTTTGAGGTGCAGTTGCTGCTTCTTAAAGAATCAGAGAATCATGGAATGGTTTGGGTTGGAAGGGAACTTAAAGTTCATCGAGTCCCACTCCCTGCCATGGGCAGGGACACCTTCCACTATCCCAGGTTGCTTCAAGCCCCGTCCAACCTGGTCTTGGACAGTTCCAGGGATCCAGGGGCAGCCACAGCTTCTCTGGGCACCCTGTGCCAGGGCCTCACCACTCTCATAGGAAAGGATTTATTCCTAATAGCTAATGTAAACCTGCCCTCTTACAGGTTAAAGCCATTCCTCCTTGTCCTATCGCTGGACAAAGGGGGATGTCTTATTCTTGGAGAAGGAAGAATGGATTGAGCCACACATTACACAGTGTCCTTTTAAAAAGCCACAAATACGCCATCTTCCCATCTTCAGATGCCCTGGAGGGCTCAGGATTCAGCTGGGGTTTTTATTCTTGCCATGTGAGAAAATGAGACCAGAAGTGTGCAGCACCTTATCCCTGTCTTATTTGCAAGCAGCAGGAGAATGTCCTGGGAAATGTGAGGAGCTAATTTTAGGTGACAACATAGTTCAGGCCCTCCAAAAGGAGAAGGAATGTATCTCCAGCCAGACTGCCTGGAGCTCTGAAGTGCCTGAGGGCAGGGGATGTTTATGCCACCTCCAGAACATGAAATCTTTTGTGTGCAGACGTAATCCTCTGGTGTGTCACGAGCAGAGGTGGCTGTCACGGAAGTGATTGTGAAATCCCCCATCTCATGGAAGAGGAGAAGAAGGTGCATCTGGGGTGGTTTGCACTGTGCTAATGCTCTCCAGCCCCAAATCCCAAGGGGCTTTCCAAGTGCTAATTAGTTAAGAGTTGGAGTTTTCTGTTTCCAGTAGTGGACACACAGGGAGTGTGGAGGCAGATCTGGTGTTGCACAGGGACCTGAAAGGACCTGGATGAATTGCAGGGCTTGATTCCCAGCTAAACTGCCCTACGTTGGAGGCAGGAAGGAAGGAGGCTGAATTTAAATAACCCACTACACACTCCCTGTGGTTGTTTTTCATCTTCTGTCTTGTTTCCCAGCACTCAGCTGGGATGGGCATATGCTGGGGCTGCATTGCACAGCACCTGGGCTCCTGGCCCGGCTTTGTCTTGGCCCAAAGGAGGTACCATCCCTTGCACTGCTTCTCCCCGGGAAAGCTCCCTGACCCTAAGGAACGACTCCAGCTTTCTCAAGCCACTTCGTGTGTACAGAGGCTCCTGTCCGGTACCCAACTGCTCTGTCTCCCCCGGCCAGCGAGGACTAAGAGTGCCCTCTGCTGCACTCCTCCTCCTTCCATGGCAGTGCTCCGCTTGCTCTTCGGGAATAAACAAAATTACTCTTTAACGCACAAAACAACTCTTTCATGTTCTAAAGGTCTGCCGTGCTGGCTGTGCACAAGCCTGGTGCTTGTATTTCAGCAGCAAACAGAAAGGATCATTACCCGAGATAAAGATGTATGAGATCCTGCATCATCCCAAAGCACTTTGGGGAACTGCTGTCCTTTATAAAAAACTTTCATCCAGGAGCTTTTCATTGCCTTGTAAAACACGCAGCTCCTCATGCAGGAGTTCTAATCACGAAACTTTAATTCCGCGAAGCTGTCAAGTGATGATGCACAGCCAGACGTGGTACCTGATAGCACCAAACTACCCATCCCTCCCTCCTGCTCAGACTCTGAACACCACGAATCTCTGTTTAATCGCTCCTCAGCTCTTGCAGCCGAAAAGGAACGGCTGTAGGTAGGGAAAGGGGGTGGGTGTCAGGAAAGCTGTGCCAGGCTTCACACTCGGAGGTAGAAAGAGGAAAAATTAAAAAATAATAATCCTGCTTTTACTGGGGTTTGGTTTACCCACTTGGAAAGTAACCAAGCTGCAGGCAGCGGTGGCAGCCCCGTAACCGCCGGAGCAGCAGGAATCCATTCGTGTTCCCTGGAATTTGGACAATTTTTCTTGCACCTTGTTGGGCTCGGTTCCAGCCTGTCACTCACCGCGAGGCCCGCCTCTTCCAGATGATATTTAAGGAGAAGCTGATGTACAACTTGTTCCAAAGAGACAGGAAACTCCGAAGGAGCGGGAGGGGGTAGCCGGCAGCCTGGATCTCTGCCCTTCCCAGTACTCGGGATGCCTGGCAACCTGGGGACAGTGACCCGGACCCTGTTCCTGCTCCTCCTCGCCCCTGGCTGGGTACGTACGGCCCTGCAGCAGCTCTGCCTGGGCACTGCAGCTTCTTGCTTCGATGCATGCGAGGGCTTTGGGCTGAGAGACTCTTCCTGACTGCCACCGGCTCCCGAGTTTCCGAGGGAAGCTGGGCTGGGAGCAGAGCGATGCAAACGCGCTGTGTAACTGAACCACGCTGAGAGCTGCCCCATGTAACGTATGTCATCCACGGATCTCAGAGCTCCTGGCACGTGGGAATGGATTTTGTTTCCTCCCACTCCTGGAAGCCAGAAATCGGCCCTGGTCTAGAAGCAGGAGAAGAGAACAGAGAGAGGGGAAGTCAGTGAGTTTATGTCATTGCAAAGAGTAACAGTCTCATATCCCAGTTCCTTACCATCACCATCCTTCCCCAGCTGTCACTGAATCCACCCATGAGCTCCCAAAAGCAGTGATCCTGAGGGGAAAATTAGACTGCAGCCTCTCCAGAGCAGGACTTGTGCCTGTTTTCCTGTTAATACAAGTTCTTGAGGGAGCAGCTGATTCCTCTTAGGATATTTGTGTGCTGTTCTCGTGCCAGCAGCATCAGGAACGTCACTGCCATCATTAAATTGCTGTAAGTGCCTTTTGGATCAGTGAAGCTGGGTTCAGAGAGCCCCTTGCAGGGCTTGTTGTGCTGAGAGAAGGAATCAGCTCCTGGTTGGTGATTGCTCCTGGCAGCACTCAGTGTGTGCCAATCTCTTTCCTGCCAAGAACATGTCCTGGGCTGCAGTCTAAGGGAAACTGCTGCCATTTGGGGTGGGCGTCTTGATTCTTGCTCTGGCGCAGCTTTGGCAGCACCATGTGGCTCATATAAACGATAACAGTCAATCCCACCACTGTGACCCTTGGTTACCACTCTGAGACAGGTAATTTTCCCTAAACCTGCCAAATGCCTCGGAAGTGTGACTTTTGACTTTCTTTGAGCATTAGGTTGGATTCAATGACCTTACAGGTCTTTTCCAACGTTAATGATTCTGTGATGCTTTGTGGATTGAGGCAGGACATGAGAGCTGTTGGTTCTGAATCTGCCTTCTGTGTTGTTCGAAGGTGGGAGTAGCTCCAGAATTACTGGGAGTTATGTTTAGGCTCATCCTGGGCAGGTCTCCGTATCCCCGTGCTCTGTCTGTGAAGGGGGTCACTGGTTCTTGTCTCTCCAAAGGAGCTGTTGTACAATGTGCTGCGCCTTAGGAAGGTGCCTTGAGAGGCTGAGATGGAGAGAGAGCAGGGGTTATCCACAGTAATTTGGTGTTTGAAGGATGAGTAGCTGTGTTTTGGCTGCTTAGTCTTGGAGCACTAAAAGAACCAGCTGGGTGTTCATTATATCACCTCTACCTTGCAGCATTAACCCCTGGCTCCATAACCTCTTTGCAAACACCCAGCTCAGCTCAAAATTCACCCTTCCCTGCCCTCTGAGTGCAGTCATGAGCCCAAACACATTTTAAAACATCCTCTTTGGTTTGGCTCTCTTAGCTGATTCCCTGGGCTCCTGTGGACATTGGTCAGGAATGAAAAATCCTAACAGTGCCACAGACTGCTGCAGCGGTGGCAGCTCATGTTGCAGCACTCGTGCTCTCCTGAGGGTGCAGGGGAAGAAGTTTTATGTAAATATGAAGCAGGAAGAACATTCTCACTTTCTCTTACCTGCAGGTAACTGGTTTTGGTGCTGGCAGCTGGGAGGGAGCTTGTTCTGGCTTGTCAGCTAAGCAGATGGGTCTGGGGAGTCAGAGGTGGAGAATTCAATGGAGCAGAGCAGGGGAATCCCCTGGTCTGAGTGTTGCCACTTCTGAGGTGGCTTGGCCATCACTCAGGGGTCCTGGGAGTCCCACAGCTTCACACACAGTATTTGTGATGGATGCAAGAGCTATCAGCAAAGCCAGGAGCAGGGAGAGCTGACATTCTAGGCTTTAGAACCATCTTCAATCCATAGCCTTGGTCTCTGACACTGGTTCTGTTCTGCTGCTCTTAGAGTTCACAGAAATGCTCTGCCAACCTCAGCAGAAGCCAGGTCAAGGCTTTAAGTCAGGAGCATGCCCAGGGAAGGTAGAAGTGAGTTTTGGGACAGCCCTTTCCGCAGAGGGAAGAAAATTAAATGTTGTCTGAGTTGACTCCCTCTGGACCCAGGTCAGTGGCAGGTTATGTGGACGTGTTGGGCTTTGTGCTGCCTTTGGGTCTGCAACAAAGCCCTGACTTCCAGTCCTGGCAGTTCTTGGGAACAGTTTGGGGAGTTCTTTGGGGCAGTTTTAGGGCAGTTCTTCGAGCAGAAGAACCAGAAGCAGCCCTTGGAAAGAATGCAGGGTGGAGGGTGCTCCATGCAAAACCAATATAATCCACTATTCAGCCTCTCTGGAAGAAAATTCAGTAATGGAGGGCTCAAGGAAGTTGGTTCAACATTGACTTTCTCCCAGCTGTTCCCAACTTGAGAGGCTCCCTAGCCAGGCAGTTTTTCAGTGCTCTGGCTGTTGAGTGTGTGTGAGCCAAAACCCCCTTCAAGCTCATTCCCTCCTCTACCAGGCCTAGGAGAGCAGCAGGAGTTATAAATAGCTTGGGCTGACTTTGCTCAGCAATAAAACCAGCAAACAGGAGCCCCAACACCTCCTGGGCAAAGGAGGGAGACACATCTGAGCCGACTGGTGGGAGCCTCTGGGAGTATTTAGAGGGGTCCTGAAAATCATGATGAATTGGGCTTTTGAGCTGACGTCTGGGGGAGCTGAGGCACAGTATAGGTGGGTGTAGGGTCAGCTGGCTGGTCTCTGATACACCAGAGATCTGAATCCAGATGTTCTCCTTCTGAAAAGCAGCTGTGATACAATGAGGAAGTGAAGCTGCTGTGAACAGAAGGTAAAACCAGGTGGGCTGGTTTGTGTGGGTAAGTTATTAAGGAAATAACTAGTGCCAGCAATGATTAATGAGGGTGGGAAAGAAAACACACAGAATTGTAGAATCATGGAATGGTTTGGGTTGGAAAGGCTCTTGAAGACCATCCAGTTCCATCCCCTTTTCATGGGCAAGGACACCTTCCACTCTCCCAGATTGCTCCAAGCCCTGTCCAGCTTGGTCTTGGACACTTCCAGGGATGGGACAACTCAGTTGGGCTTAAAACTGTTGCATTCTGTTATTCCAAAAGAGCTTGTTTTGGTCTGGATTTCAGCAGGAGAGCTATTTTGGGAGTGTTTCTTTCTATGGCCTGTGGCTGACACTGCACTGGAAAATGCTTGTTACCATTATTTTTTCTTAAGTGCATGGATTGCATCTTAATATAGATCCCGTGTTAGAAATGCTTTGTCTCTTGTGTGATCTCATGTCCCCTCCCCACACCCCCCCAGCTCATCTGGGGCTGAATAACACGTTCCTTGGCAGCTACATGGAAGAAAGTAGGGAAGATTTCTGTATTTTTAGTTCTTTTAATGCACTTCAGCAGTCGGGAATCGATTCCTGGGACATGCCAGGTCCTGGTGAGCGGCTCCAGGACAGTCAGCTGGGAACAGCTGGGCTGCAGGCTGGAGAGGCTTGTTTCCAAAATACTTCATGCTAGGAGTTATCCAGGAGAATTATGCTGATTCCTGCTGACTAGAGAGACTCTGGGAGGACTCACCCCTCGGGACCACCCGAGGGAACGGCTGGAGCTGTGTCAGGAGTGGTTTAGATGGATATTAGGACAAGGTTCTTCCCCCAGAGGGTGGTCGGGCACTCAACAGGCTCCCCAGGGTATGGTCACGGCCCCAAGGCTGCCAGAGCTCCAGAACCGTTTGGACAATGCTCTCAGGCACAGGGTGGGATTGCTGGGGTGTCATGTGCAGGGCCAGGGGTTGGACTCAATGATCCTTGTGGATCCCTCCCGACCTGGGATATTCCATGACTTTGGGGGAAGGTTTAGCCCAATCCTAGTCCCACAAGTGCTGTGTTGGTGACACAGTTGTACAAAGAAGTTGGCACCTTCTGACCCCACATGAGCTAAAGTGAGAGCAACAGTCAAAACAGCTGGAAAAGTTTTCCTGCTGTGATTGGTAACAAACACAATATCCAAGGAAGCTGTTTCACAAGTGAGAGCTGGATGGGATCTGACAAGTGCAAAGAGAGCCATAAAAAGATACATTTTTTGACCTGTTCAGGTGCGTGTCCCCCTCCCTGCTGCCCTCAAGGCTATTCCCAGCTCAGCTGCTGCTCTCCTGGGGTGACAGCAGAGCTGTGAGGGGTCTGCCCCACTGGATGCTTCCCTCTCCACCCTGCTCACAGCAGTGCAGGATCCCAGGGTGTTTTGCTGGCATCATCCATGTGCGAGGGTTGTGTCAGCCCTGGATGGGAGCTGAGCCGTGTCCAGAGTGGTGGAGTGGTGCGTGGAGTGGGGCAAGGGGGAATTTGGATGGGCAGGATCTGAACAGAAAACCAGGCTGGAGTTGGCACTGATGTTTCTGAGGAGGTTTCAGAGGATCTCTAGAGACCACACATTCTGCACTGTTCACAGTCAGGGTGTTACATCTTGCCCAAATCTGGGCACAGCCAGAGCTGAGCTGGTGCTCCTGCTCTGAGCTGATGTAGGACAGGGATGGCACATGCTCAGTGACTGGGATGCTGGACACATCTGGGTTTTCCAGAGCAGGTAACCCCCCTTCAGCCGTAGCCTGGTCTCTGTTTAGTGTCTGAAGTGTCATAAAGCCAGGGATGGGTTTCAAGGGTTGTCCAGTGAAGTGCTGACAAAGGGGGGCATCTGTGCAGTCACAAGGTCCCAAGGAAGGTTGGTTATGCTGTGTTCCTTTGAAAAGGGAAAAGAGAGGGTACATGTAATAAAGAAGAAAGTGTGAGATGCAGGGGACGAAATGGGCCTTGGGAGTTTCTGGGTTGGTTTTCAGCATCCCACTGCCATCAGTCCCACATCCAGTCCCACTGCCTGGCTTTGGGCAAGTCCTGTTGCTGTGCGCATCGCTTTTCCAGCTTCCACTGGGTCTGATGCTGCAGAGGCTTTGATGTTTGTCCTGTGTAAGAGCTGGAATTTCTTGTTGTTAATAATTACTACTTTATTGCTTCCAGGGAAGCGGAGGGTGAGCTGCGCAGGGGACTCTGAGCTACCGCTTGTCCTGTTTGTTTTGGCTCTGCTTCCCAGAGGCATCTTTTTTCTTTTTTCCCCTGGAGCTCCAGATGAAATAGAGATGAGGAAAACATGAGTCCTGTGAGTCTTTGGGAGCTGTCCCCCCTCTCTCTGGAGTGTCTGTGCTTGCAGCAGAGCCGTGTTTTTCCTCTCCCTGTCCGGCTGCCTTGCAGAAGATTCATTCTCTCCATGGCTTTTTGCCTTCCAGGTAGAACCACAGGCCTGCACGTTCCCATGCCAGTGTCCCTCCCAGCCTCTGCAGTGCCCTCCGGGTACCAGCCACGTGTGGGATGCTTGTGGCTGCTGCAAGGTGTGTGCCCGGCAGCTGGGCGAGCTCTGCTCCTTGCACAGGCCCTGTGACCATCACAAGGGACTCTACTGCGACTTCTCCAAAATCCACAGCGGCAGCGGGATCTGCTTAGGTGAGAGCTGCAGGTTCTGTCCTTGTGTGGTTTTTCTGTGGTGCCTCCCAGAACACCCATCAGAATTTCTTTGGAGCTTCATCCAGTGTCGAGCTGGGAGATCAATGCCAGCCCTGGGAACAGCAGATCCCCTGGCACACACACAGCTGCCTTCCCACAGCTCCAGCCAGGCATGAGTGGGGCTGTGGGACTCTCCTGTGTCCTGTCACATCCTCCGGGGACATCCTCTATCCCTTTGGGTAAATATCAGCAATCTGATCTCTTACTGAAAGTACTTTTTCTTGGAATATCCCACCCCGAATCCCTCTGCCTTGTGCCAGGGATGGGTGTTCAGCATTTGGCTCCTCCCATGAAAGAGGCAAAGTGTATTTCTGACTGTAGTGTGTGGGTGGGAAGAGCTGAACAGCTCCTTCACCACACTGTGTCTGTGTGGAACATGAGAATTCCTGAGCCAGGTAATGGAAATGCAGAAACTGCTTTCTCTCCTGATGCCTCTTTTCAGGTAGAAAAGAAAAATCTTTTTGATTTTTTTTTAAATTTAGTAGCTCCTTCTAAAGCAAGCAGAAATTATTTTGGTTTAGAGGAAAATAAAGTATTTCCTCAACCTCCTCGTCTTTGTTTAAAAACAGGACTCCTCTGCCATCTCTGACAGGAGCCGACCTTTTTTTCTTAAATTCAAGCTTTTCAAAATAGTCAGGAAGACCTGAGAGCTGGCAGGTTGGTGTGAGCACTTAGGGAAATGTTTGGCCACAGCACTGGATGTCTCTGGAAATGATCCAGCACCAGCCTGAGACAGAATCAGAATATCATGGAATGGTTTAGCTCGGAAGGGATCTTAAAGCTCTTCTTGAGCCACCCCCTGCCATAGGCAGGGACACCTCCCGCTGTCACAGGTTGCTCCAAGCCCCATCCAACCCATCACCTGCGGGCCCCATCCACTGGTAGGGGGTGCAGGGAGCTGGTAGAGCTTTATGGAGCAACTCTTTCAGCAGTGCCATATTCCCTGAGGAAAAGGGCAAAAGTCTCCTTGGCTGGACTTGGTGTTTGGGGGTGGGTGGTGCCAGGCAGAGCCGGGGAATAAAGAGCTGGATCACTCCACGAGCGCTGTCATGGAGCTTTAATTGGATCAGGTCAGTGGGAAAGGGAGGTCATGGAGGGTAACGAAGGGCACAACAGAGCGATTGAGTTTGGAAAACACAATCAACCCCTGGAGCGGGCTGCTATTCCTTGGGAGGGGAGGGAGGAGAGGGAACAGCATGATCCACTCAGCGGGATGGGAGAGAGCTCAGGCTGAAAAACAGGGAGAGAGTGTTTAAAAATAAGTATGAATGGTTGTGTAGAGGAAGGGTGGATGGATGGCTTCCACTTTGATGGAAAAAGTGAGGATTTTGAAATGTCTAAGTTGGTGCACAGGAGTATTTTTATCCCAATGACATTGAAAAGAGTTGCAAGATGAGATACTGGTCTGGATAGGAACAGACCAGAACGATTTGTGTCCCCTCAAGGGATGGGGATGGGATGGAAAGAGATTCTCACTCCTTGTTTGATTCAAACACTTTCTGTCTGAAACAGCGTCCCCCCGGGCAAGCAGGACTAAGGGGAAAACAGATCAGGTTTCCTGGGAAGCCTCCACAAGCAGCCAAAAATCCTTTCTTTTGGTAACTTCCCCATAGAGGTTTGCATGGGGGTTTTTTAATGTTGTTTTTTTAAGATTCAGGATTGCAGAAAGCAGCAGCTGCTGAAAACTGTCCAAAATCAGGATTTCTGTCCTGTGAACAACTCTGAGATTTTGACATTTAATTTCAGGCTGAGAGAAAAAAATACATTAAAGATACATGTATGTATATATGTAAAAATATTTTAAAAAAAACCCTCAAAACTTTCCATGACTTATTTAGAATACTCGTTTGGCTGTGTCAAAACTTTCCCTTCCCATTCTATCAAAATATTTCATCTTGATCTTTATAGTATCTAAAATAATTACCAGAGCAAAACTCTTCCCTCTATGGATACTATCCCAGGAGTATTTTGGCTGAGCATAAAGGAAATCTTTCATGTCAAATTGAAATGGTTCAGTTGGTTCTTCTTGAAAAGTGATCTTAATTCCTGATCTTAGTCAGGTAAGAGATTTCTGCTGGAAAACTTCCGCTGGGAAAGTTCTGGCTAATGCAGTCATAAGAACTACTTGGGAGCGTTGTCGCGCCTGCAGAGTAAAGGTTGCTGCTCTGTGTCAGATATTGTTGAGTTTCCTTTTTTTGCCCATTTAAGTTTTACTGGGAAGGAGGGAGAGACTGGTAGGACGTCTGGAGATGAGAGACCCAGAGATCAGAAGGGAGAGAACTAGAAAAAATCGGGGCTGGAAGGAGGAAGAGATTTGTGCATCACAGAGGGGCCACAAAGGTCACCAACCCAACGTGTCATTTTCCTTTGTAGGTACTATTTGCCATGGGGGAACCAGCCGTTCTTAGAAGAGTGTTGCCTTTTGGTATCCCAGGAATATTGAGGAGCAAAGCCACGCTCACGTGCCATGTCAGGAATGTGTCTTGCACAGCACCACTGACCGGTAACTCTGAGCTGGCTGGGAAGAACTCTGACAGGGAAACAGGCTCTTTACAGGCTCCAAAGACAAAATCACACTTAGTAGCTCATCCAAGTGGAGAAGAAATTTTTCTAGAGAATTTTGGGAGGACCAGCACTTCTGAAAAATCAGTGTCAGGAACAGTCTTGGGTCCAGGGAGGCAAAAAGGCAAATATCCAGCACTGGGATGGCAGAGCAGGGGGGGGTGGGCTCTGTCCCTCCTCAGGAGCTCTGTGTCCCCAGGGCAGGGCTTCGGCCTTCTGCTCACTCCTTCTCCTCCTCTTCCTCCTCCAGCTCATGAGGGTGCAACATGTGACCTGCTGGGCAAGATCTACCTCAACGGGGAGAGCTTCCAGCCCACGTGCAAGCTGCAGTGCATCTGCATGGATGGGGCCATCGGCTGCATCCCCCTCTGCTCCGACGACCTGCGCCTGCCGTCCCCAGAGTGTCCCAACCCCCGGAGGGTGAAGTTCCACAACAAATGCTGCGAGGAGTGGGTGTGTGAGGAGGGCAGCGAGGAGAACCGCTTTGGAACTGCCATGGCGGGTCAGTGGGGCACGTGGGATGGGGCTGGGAGCTGTTTGCTGAGGAAGAGGGGTGGATTGGGGCACCGACTGGTTTGGGGCTGGTGGTGGCTTTGTGCATCATCATGGTGGGGGTGGGTACCAAGTATTGGGCTCCAGAGCTGGACACCAAGTCCAGCCCACCTAGCTGCTCTATCACTCCCCTTCCCAGCTGGACAGGGGGGAGAAAATAAATGGAAAGTGACTTGTAGGTTGAGATAAGGCAGTTTACTAAAGCAAAAGTGAAAGTTTGCATGTGCACAAGCAAAGAGAAAAAAAATAGGTTTATTCTTTACTTCCCATCATCAAGTGGTGTCCAGCCACTTCCTGGGAAGCAGGGCTTCAGCACAATGAGTGGTTGCACCAGAAGGCAAACACTGTAAGTAGCGAATGCCCCCCCCTGCCCCCTTCCTCCTCCTTTCCTTAGCTTTTATATCTGACATCATACGGTCTGGAATATCCCTTTGGTGAATTTGGGTCAGCTGTCTTGGCTGTGTCCACTCCCAGGATCTCGCCCACTCCCAGCCCCCTGATCAGGGGGGAAAGTTGGAGAGACAGCACTGATGCTGTGCCAGCCCTGCCCAGCAGTAGCCAAAACCACTGGTGTGTTATTAGCACCTTTCCAGCTCCCACTGCAGAGCACAGCACCGGGACGGCTGCTCTGGGAACATCAGCTCAGCCAGACCCAACACAAGGTGAAACCTCAGTGGTGCTATGGGAAGGCTCCTGTGTCCTGAAGTGTCACAGCAGACCTGGCTGGAGCTGGGCTATGTAGGAAATGGCCCCTGTTCACCTGCATCCCCTTCCTGCTGAGAGGCCAAGCATCTCATGGGATGGGCCAGACCTTTGCTGCTGTTCCTGAAGTGTTAGACTGAGTTGGGAGCAGCCGTGGAGCTGCCACGCTTTGTCCAAAGCCCTGAGCCTTGCCTTGTGTCTCTTCCTCATGGCTCAGTTTTCAGGGAGGATCCAGCTCACAAGCCAGAGCTGAACAACCTGCAGGAGAACTGCCTGGTGCAGACCACGGAGTGGAGCGCGTGCTCCCGGAGCTGCGGAATGGGCATCTCCGCCCGTGTGACCAACAACAACCCCCAGTGCCGTCTGGAGAAGGAGACCCGGCTCTGCATGGTTCGGCCCTGCGACTTCTCCATGGAGAAAACCAAGGTACGGTGCTGGAGGAGAGGGGACACAGCACCCCAAATGCCAGGGACAGCCTTGGGAATGATCCCGGCTCACAGGGTTTGCTATGTGCTTCCACTTCCTCTGTGTCCCATTGCCCAGCGATAGGGTCAGAGCACAGGCCTCAGTGCATCTTTCCTGTCGTGTCCGTGTTAATCCATCTGCTCTCTCCCTAGAAGGGGAAGAAGTGTGTGCGGACCCCAAAGCAGCGCCAGAGCCTTCACTTTGAGTTTTCGGGATGCACCAGCACCCGCTCCTACCGGCCCCGGTTCTGCGGCAGCTGCTCGGACGGGCGCTGCTGCACCCCGTTCCTGACCAGCACCATGGAGGTGGAGTTCCGCTGCCCCGAGGGGGACTTCTTCCAGAGGAAGATGATGTTCATCAAGATGTGCTCCTGCCACTACGACTGCCCCCGAGACAACGACATCTTCCTGGCCACGTATCACCGTCGGATGATCGGAGACCATGTCAAGACCGAGCGGCAATAGCCCTGTCTTTCCAGATCCGAGGTGTCCAGGAGGGCTCTGCAGTGCTTTCGTGGCTGCGTCCCGGGACAGTGCAGCCTCTTCCCCCTCTGTGAGGGGCTGTGCCTTCCACAGCAGCACCTTTCACACCAGTGGTCCCTGTGGTTTTCCCAGCGAGCCGAGGGGGAAGAGCCTCAGCTGCCCCAGCGCCCTGACCCCCACCCACAGTGGTGCAAAGGTCAGTGAAGTCTGTCAGAAACAAGCTTGAGCTGCAAACTTGATCCGTAGTCCTGCTGGCCAGAGGGAAGAGTGGATCAAAGTCATTTGGCTCCAGCCTGTCTCCAGCCCAGAGCACAATTCCTGATTCAGACCCCAGGAGTTCTTCCAGCAGGAACTAGGGGTGGACCAGGCTGCCAGACCAAGATGTGTCCCTTGCAGGTGCCGCTCTGGGCAGCTTTTAGTGGCTTGAAGAGCATTTCATAGAACCATGGAGTGGTTTGGGTTGAAAGGCACTTTAAAGCTCATCTCATTTCAACCGCCTGCCATGGACAGGGGCACCTTCCACTATCCCAGGGTGCTCCAAGCCCCATCCAACCTGGCCTTGGACAGTTCCAGGGATCCAGGGGCAGCCACATCTTCTCTGGGCACCCTGTGCCAGGGCCTCCCCACCCTCACAAGGAGGAATTTCTTCCTAATCTCGTCAGAAATGGCTCCGGGGTGGGAGAGGGACTGGACCCCACCAGCTTACACATGCACAGTGAGGCTGCAGCTGTTTCAGCTCTGCAGTCTTTGCTCTGGATGTTTGTAAGTAGGAGGAACACTGTACAGCTCCGATCTCCCTGGAGAGTTTAAGGCACTGGCAAGAGAAATTCTCATATTTGTAAATGGAGCAGATCCCTTCTGGAGTTACTGGGGCAGTGCCATGGAGAGCTGTTGGCACTGGCATCGCCAGCGGTGGGATTCCCTCCTGTGGCCACAGACCTGGCAGAGTCTCTCTGCTGTTAAGGACACCCCTTTGCCAGCCCGTAGCTCCAGGAAAGGCCACCAGTAGCCAGTGCCTGTGGTGTGTCCAGCAGCACCTTGGCAGCTCTGTGGGACTGCTGAGGTCTTGTCAGGTGTGGAAAAGTCTTCTGATTTTTAGCGGAAACATCCAGGTACAGGACCTGATCCTGTTTCTTAAATCATCCCTGCCTATCACCATTGGAAATCATGAAGAATTCCTGTTCCAGCCAGGCAGGAGCAGCAGCCTCAAGGCTTCCCCTCACCATATCTTCCTCCCCCAAATCAGAGCCGGATACCAAGGGGCAGTCGCAGCTGTCCCTACCTGCTGACCTGAACTTCCAGACTCTGCTGACACACTAGCTCAGGGCCCATGTCCCATCCCAGGCCCTGTTCTTTCTCTCAGCCTGCGGCAGCTCGTGAGCCTTCAGCCTCCTGTAATTGATTTGAACTGAAAATATTTTTTTCTGATGTTGTTTCTGTTTTTAAGGCCTTTGTACAGTCCCAGTATCCCGTTGGCACAGCCCTGCTCAGGCTGTTTCCCCTCTCTGAGCTTCTCTCCTGCCGTTTGTACGGCTGCTGAGCCTCAAACCATGCTGAGGTTGCACTTTACTCAACGCTAATAAATATCTCTTTATTTTTTATACCCCTGAACTCATCCCTTTGTGTGAGGCTCCTGCCTAGTTCCCCCTTTGACCTTTCCCCAGTGCTACCAGCCTGCTGGGACCAGTGCCGGGACCCTCTGGAGAGCCGATGGCTGGGTGCTGGAGGAGAGGGGGTGACAGGGGGTTCTTTTCCCCTTCCCAAGTAGCAGCAGGATTGATGTTAGTGTTTCGCAGGCACCTCTGCAGCCAACAAAACACAGCTCCTCCCTCCACTGCTTGGAGGGGGGACAAGCAGAGCCCCCCTCCGCCTGCTGAAGGACCCACAAGTCCTTAATACCCGATTAAAAATAACCCCGGGAGCAGATGTGAGCAGAAGTCGGTGATAACAGGGCCAGAACGCGAGGGGCTTTGCAGTGGCTTAACAGCTTATGGATTCATCCCCCTCTCATCACATTAGCCAGGGACTCCCCCCCTCTCCCACCCCGGCCCCGCGGCAGGGGCGAGACGCTCTTCCTGCCCCCAAACCTTCATCCTCTCCGGGGAAGGCTTAGGGCTTCCGGGGAGGGGCGGGTGACCGGGGAACAAACCCCTGTCACGCTTGGGCTGCGTGGTGTTGAGTTTCTGAGCTCGGGGCGGGATCCGGCCCGTGGATCTCTGAGGGCTGCAAAGGCCCTGGGAGAGGCAGCGGGGGACACGCAGCGACGGTCCTCGCCAGTGTCCCCAGGGCGGTGACCATTAGATGGCACCAGGCACCTCCCCGTGGGGACACCCCATCCCCAGGGCAGGGCACGGTGACGTGAGGGGCCCCTGGGGTGCTGGGGGGACCCGGCTGCTGAGCGTGACCCCGGGTAGCACCCACCTACTGCAGCCCAGTCCCGGCACCCAGTGCCACCGCAGAGCCACCATCGCCAGGACAGCGGAGAGGCCAGCGAGGCCCTTGGTGCTGGGGCCGAATTCCATCCTGCTGCCACCTCCATCCCCGTCCTCGGGGAGGCCCAGTTCTCCCTTATCTCCGCAGCAGCCGCCTGCGCGGCACCGATAACCCGGGCGTGGCCCCAGGGATGGGGTCGGGTTTGGCGGCACTTCAGTGACCCGGACGCCGTTACCGGCTCCGGCCACGCCGCAGCCTCCTGCGGTAGGCTCAGGACGGGGACACCCCCGGCTCCTCCAGCCCCCAGCAGGGACGGGGTTTTCCCTAAGAAAACTTAGGAAAAGGGTGAAAATGAGCAAAAAAATCGACAAAAGCCCTGATTCTGCTGGTTTTGGGGGGGATTTGGGGCTCTGTCATGGCGCGGG
>VZTD01003021.1:134553-152894 GCA_013397725.1 Rhagologus leucostigma
GGGGTTATGGAGAAATGGGGGATGTTCAGGGGCTGGGAGAGACCAGGGGAGCACCTGCAGCGTTGTCAGGAAGCCTATGGGGCAGAAAAGAAGTGAAATGCTCTGGAGTGGGGGGATCCTCAGAAGGGTCAGGCTGGGTGTGGGGAGNGATGGGGCCCTGCCTCACGGGGAGTGCCAACCCTGGGACTCGGATGTTTCCCCCCGTACTGTTGTTTCCACTGATGCAGTGGAGGGGAAAAGGCAGGTGCAGCCTCGGGGAGTGGGGTCCCCTCTGCACCCCACAGTCACGGCAGCAGCACTGGTGTCCCTTCCTGGGAGGTGGCAGCTCCTGCTTTGGCATTTGGGTCCAGCTCTGGTTCTTGGAGCATTCGGTGTTGCTGGGGCTGTACCCGAGGTGCAGCAGCTCAGCCTGTGGCTTCGGGGCGGACGCGGTCTCTCCCCCCCCGAGACCCCGTCTGCGCCCGCCGGGACGGCTCCCAAAGCCGGCGGCAGTGGCCGAGCTGCGGGGCGGTGGGGGCTGCTCCTGCCGTCGATCCCCGTCCCGGCGCCGGTCGGGGCCGCGCTGAAACCTCCCATCGACTTCCCCGCGCCCGTGGGAGGGTCGATGTCTTCACGTCCCCTCCTCGACGGGGACACTTTGCGCTGATGTTGCAACCAGAGGCGTGTGCAGCGTTCCTGCAATCCCTTCCTCTCCTGAATTTCGCCCTTCTGCAGTCGTGGTGGGACGAGAGGCTGGTGAACCTGCTCGTTAGTCCGTGCCGTTGGCTGTGCCTGCGGCGTCTGGCTTCCCCGCTTCCTGGCGGGGTCCGAGCGACTGGCGGGGTGGCAGGGGACAGCGGGGGACAGTGACTATCTTTAGGGCTGTGTTGCAATGGAGGGGTGTGCCTTGGCTCGGCGCTGCCGGCAGCCGCCTCCTCGCCCGAGGATTGACTTACGCCGAGGCTCCCGCATGGGGAAAACCAACAAATGCTCTGCGGTCGGTGTGAGCAGGAGGGGCTGTGGTGGGGCTGTGAGGCTGAGCCAGGGGTCGGACAGTGTCGGGGGCTGATGTCGGTCACACGTGCCCTGCATGAGGTCAGGCTGTGTGAGGTGCGCAGGGCCGAGGTTTGGGGTGCACCGTCGGCCGCCGGCACTGTCCCATGTTGTCTGTCAGCGGGAACAGCTGAGCCGGAGCAAACGGCCAGCATAGGAAAGGCTGGTGGTGCAGGGAATCTCTGCTGCTTCCTGGGTGAGAAGTCGCTCTGGGGTGCAGGAGCAAGTTGGGTTCTTGCAAGGTGCATCCCAGAACGTTCCTATCCCTGTGCTCCCTTCCTAAGGCTTAGCGAAGGCACAGATGCAGCTGTAGAAGAGAGCCGGAGTCAGATCTCTTTTGTGTCCTCTTTCTGCCAGAGTAACCCGGTGAGTCCGTGGGAGTAACTTGCACCAGAGTTGGGGTGACATGGGACCAAGGTTCCATGTTTGGCTTAATCCTTTCTCTGAGCCATTGCCCTGCTCATGCCCACTGTGCCCGTGGTGGTGCAGCTGCACCATGCCTGTCTCTGAGAGGAGGCAGCTGAAACTTGTGGAGCTATTCGCATCCCCCCAGGAACACAGTTCCGGGGCCTGTGTAGACGTGGGTCTCCTCCAGCTCATGGTGCTGGCAGCCCCTCAGTTTCTCTCGCAAAGTGGGGCACACGCTGCTTCTGCCTGTAGTGATGGTAACGGCGAGTCAGCAGCAGCAAAAAGTTGATCTGTGCATCAAACTGCTTCCCATGGTGCTGCTCAACATGTTCTGTGGATTTGGGGTTCCCCTGTTCCTTCACTTTGCTTTTCCTGGCGCTTAGGAGAAACTTCAGGCCTTTCCAAGAGGGCTTGAAACCTGCTGAGGAGAGAAACTGCCTTCTCATCTGCAGCGGTGCTGCTGGGATGAGGCTCCCTCTTCCTGACGCGCAGCCTGGCAGCTGCTGGAACTGCCTGCAGCCGCATCGCTCCGCACCGCGCGTCCCCCCAGGCTGGCACGGTCCTTTCGGAGCCAGTGGCGGGGAGAGGATCTCTCGGAGGGAAGGCAAAACATCGGCTGTTCTCTGAGCAGGGCACTCTGAACTTATGTCACTGATTTAATACATAGCAAGGTTTTTCTGAGCTCCCTCCCCAGCTAATGCCCGGAGGGCAAGCAAGGCAGGCTGCAGGTGGTCCCTGCCCCGGAGGGCAGGAATTGTCCTGTCTCTGCTCAGCAGTGTTTCACCTTTGTGTTCACAGCTGCAAGAAGAGGCTCGAGGCCGTGGTGGCTGGAAGTTTAGGGTCATAATTGGCTCTCGGCCACGCTGGATGCTGCAGTTGGAGGTGTGATTTGGGAAGGGGGCGGACTTACCATTAGCCCGGAGATGAGCTGCCCAGGAAGGAGCGGGATGTCTCGGTTGTCCTTTTTTATGAGTTTTGCTTCATGCAGTGATTTGTGTGAGCTCTGAGTTGGGATTCACCAGGAGGGGCTGCAGTTGGTTGTCCCTCTTTGGCCTGGGACCAGCACTCAGGGGATGAGCGGTCTCACACAGCGGTTATCCCAATGAGGCCACGATGGTTCGGGTCCCTCATGCCATGACATTTGGACTTTGTCATGCCATCCCCTTCTGAGCTGGTGAGGACAGCCAGGGTGGGCTGGCTGGGGCTCTGGGATCTGGCCGAAGCAGCCACCCCGGCTGCCCACCTCTCCCCGCTAGAGGCTGCTGATGACCAGAGCATTTTCCGTCCCTGCTCTGAGAAAGCAGCGGGGTCTGGAATTTGCAGGGCTGAACATCCCGGCCTGAGCTTTTCTTGCTGATTCACCCTAGAGACAGCAGTGTGCTTTCCTTGGCAGTGGCCGGGTTCAGAGGGCACATCTGCTCCCCTGCCAGGCCCACAATAGATCTCCCCACTTCATTAAGTCTTAATTAGGTAAATGCACCGGGACCATGTGCGAGGCCAGTGCCAGGGGACATGGATCATGCGTGGAGCCGGGTACCAGGGATGCCGGCTACCATCCTGCCTGCCTCAGGAGTTTTTCCAGCTGGGTGCTGAATGTGGAATGAGTTCGGGCTCTTCTATTGTTTTCCCAGAGGATGTGAGCACAGCGATAAGCGCTTCAGCCCTCTGGCGTGGCCCAACTGGCAGAAAAGCCAAGGATTAGTTAAGCCATGGAAGAGATCCTACACCGCTGGGCACAGCCGTGGTAAAGGGGCTAGAAAACCAGGACCCTGGGAAGATGATTAATCACATAACAATGAGGTGTAAAATGAAAGGCAGTGGCTGCTGCAGTGGAAGTGTCTGGGAAGGAGTTTGTGGTGTTGCACAAGCCCCGCTGCCTTTGCTGGGTACAGGCAGTGCCGGGTGGGCAGTGTGGTGCCAGCTGGCTCTGGCACCGGGCACGGCTTCCCCGACAATGGCCGAGCAGCGCTTTACATAATCTGGGTCTTGCCAAACAAGCTTGAAGGTCTGGAAAATCCTCCTGCTATTGTTCATGCTCAAAGTTTGCTGAATTTCCTGGTTTGATCTGCGGGGCTGGATTTTGTTTTGGGACCGCAGTGGGGGAAAATGCACTTTGCACAGAGGGAAGAAAAGGGTGTTTGAGGCGTTTAATCCACGCTCTGTAGATGAAACTATTTTTGTGGTTCACAAGAGGTTCTGAGCAGCTGCTCACAGCTTTGTAGGGCTGCAGGGCTCTCCGTCTATCCAATTAGTATGGTTTGTGTCTAGTCCCCTCCTGATGCCCCCTGAGAAAATCCTGGACTACCAGATGAGGAGGGGGCACCATGGGCAGGGCTCACACAACCACCATCTGGGCTCTCGGCTCGGAGTCTGTGTCGGGACACAAATGCTGTGTCGGAACAGCTTTGTGCTGTCTGAACCCCCTCAAGTCGGACCCTAAGGCTCCAAGAAGGCTCTAAAGCTGCTGCTCATCGGCAGATTTTAGGAGAAGAGGCTTGACGGGAACTTGGGGTGTCTTGTGCTGTGTCTCCCAGGCTGGTGGTGACTTCCTGGTGTTTTGGGGCAGCTGGGAACCCCCCTGGGAGGATGCTGAGGCTGTGGGAGCCACCCCGGGCTCATCCCGGCCTGTGTAAGGCCACGGGCTCAACCTTGGCATGTTTACTGGTCCCTGAGAAGTGTTTTAGGGCATGAGGCCTGCCCTTGCTCCTCCGTTTGCTCAGCCCAAAGCCCTTTGCCAACACAAATAAAGTCCCTGTGTGCTATTCAATTAAATGAACAAATCCTGTTAAAATGTTCTCCGCTCTTGTTTGTGGATAGATGACTGAGAAACCGGACTTTTCCTGCCATTCCTGGGAAAGGCAGGTTTTGTAACAAGGAATGAGGTGAAGTTCTCGCTGGTCCACTTAATGTGAGGCAAGTTTTTGAGCCCTGGAAAGCAGCAGAGGAGGAGGAACCCCAGCCTGATGGCATGAATACATCCTCTTATTAGAAGCAGCTTCGAGCACCTTTCATGTAGGTAATTACATCTGGCCACAGTTGACCAGAGCTGGATTTAAGGAGGGGAAGTGAGGCTTGGCGTGTGCTGGGAGCCTTCGGAGTTGACTGCAGTGGCATTAGAGCAATTTGGTAGGTGTTGCTAACAAGGCAGTGCAGGGCAGCTATGGGGAAGCTCTGAGCTGCCTTAGGGCCTGGAGAACTTGGTGTTGGCACTGACCTCAGCTTTGTGGGGGGGAGTGGGTGGACTGATGCCTCAAAGCATCACCAGGGTGTTAAGGCAGCTGTGTATCGTGCTGTATGTGACCTCCGTGACCTGATCCCTCTGATTGCTGCAGTGGTTTAGGTGGTCACTGGATAGCACCAGCCATCCAAGGGCTTGTATTTCTATATCCACTCTCCAAAACCCCTTGGAGATCGGGTAAGCTGTTTGTGGGCACTTCAGAACTTGAGGGGAGCTCTTCGTCTGTGCTGAGGGTATGTATCGGACAGGACAGCACGAGTTGCCTCCCTGCCCCCGGGTGAACTCAAACGCTGAGTGTGGGAGCAAGGGAGGGCAGATGTTAGCCCGGCACAGAGCCACGTTGAGCTGTAACGTGACTTTGTGCGTCTGTGTTGATGTTGTGCTGGAGGTGCCGTGTCTGACGTGGAGGTGAACCTCTCCCGTATGGCCGGGATTGGCCTCAGCCAATCCGTGGCTGCTCAGAGGCTCACAGGCTGGCAGATGGGGTCAGCACGGCTTGAGGATTTCCTCGGGTGCAGAGTGGAGGCTTTTAATAGCAAACGCAGTCATCTGCATCATGGCATGGCCTGAAACTTGGCCCGAAGGATCCGCTGGCAGCTGGGCACTGGCTGAACAAGATGTCCACACCTGTTGGAATTTTTTCCGTGGTTTTGAGTAAAAGTGAAATAAACCTATTGCTGGTGGGTTTGAGCTTCAGCTCCTCCCTGGGAGGTAGCCTGGAGAAAACCTGCCTTTCTTGGGAAGGTTATGTGGCCCCATCCCAGTGTGCTGTGCTGACAGATCTTGTGCCTCAGCTGTGTGCCAAGACTTCAGCCTTCTAGGAAAGGCAGCAGGAGCCGGTGAGGGTTTTCTTCTGCCATCCCGTGGGCGCCTGGTGCTGCGCGAGCAGTGTCCGATGGCTCACGTTGTGGTTGCAGCTTACTCCATCTGAGCTGCCTTTGCATGGAAACACACAAGCTATCCAAGGGCAGAATTGATCTGTGCTGCTGACCAGGCTTGTTTCTGGTGCTGCTGCTTTTTCTTCTGCTGTAGCAGGAGGTGAATGTGGTTTCGGCAGCTGCCTGGCTCCGGCAGTTTGCATCCTGCCTTCCCTACAAATTGTCTTCATCCTGCTCAGCTTCCTGGCCCCTGTCCTGGTCAATACAAGGCTGTTATGGGAGCTCAGCAAGCTGTGATGATCACATCCAAGTGCTGGACCTCGAACCACCTGGCAGTGCTGGGCTGGATGAAGAAGCTCATTTGCATGGGGTGGTTAATTCTCTGTATGCTTTAATCTCCGTGACCATCTGTGTTCTTTCCCAGGCTGGGGAGATGGGAGCTCTTGGGATTTTCCCAGGAGGTGAACATGGAGAGGATTGCTTATTCTGTGTTTGCTGAAAACTGCCTCAGGTCAGAGCAGGACAGCCTCATTAGCTCTGGGAACAGTTGTTCCTGCGTCTTTGGGCAAGGAGGCATCGACGTGTCAGCTCTATCTTGGAGGCACATCCGAGGAGATGTAGGGAGGAGACAGGGGCAAAAGCTAAAAATGGAAACCCCTGCAAATGCTGTCCAGCATCCAGTCCCAAACATGGAGGGTCTGTGACCAGCTTGGCTGGCACCCTAGAGGGCTGAGGTCCCAGGGAAGGCTGTGTTGGTCTGAGGAGAGATAGCACACTAAAGCATCTCCTGGCTATCCCAAAAACCCTGCCCAGGTTGTGGCAGCCTCTGGGGTATGACTGCCCCACCAGCAGCCACTGCTGTCTCTGTCCTGGTGAACTGCTCGATTTGAACCTCAGAAGCTGCTTCAGAGACTGGGGTGCTCACACACAGCACCAAAAGCAGGGGACCAGTGCCTATAGGTGAGCTGCGCTAGCATCTCCAGACTTGTGCAGGCTGCTGCTGGCAGAGGAGCTTTTTCTGCAAGTAACACCTGAATTCTTCTTCATTTTGGGTTCTCACATTTGGAGCCTGAGGCTCTGCAGACCATTCACAGCCCCAGCCAGGATCCCGCTCACCACGGGCAGAGATGACATTGGCTGCAGATGCTTTTGAGGAACGCCTGTCCCATGGGGCAGCACGGCCCTGCTGAGGCTGCTGCTGGCATCCAAACCCAGAGGGAACGATTCCTGACCTGTAATTAAGCTCTTCTGCTCCTGTTCACCACACTAATGAGCTGTCTCATGGATGTGCTCCTCACAGCTGCCCTGGATCCTCTGTGTGGCTCTGAAGCTGGAGGTGACTTTCCAAGAGAGCCACCTGCAAAGGGCAAGATCTCCATCCCTGTCACGTTGGGGTGAGGCATGTGGGCTGGGAACCTTTGACTGTGAAGGCTTTTCCCTGACTACAACCTGCGTGCTGTGAATTCTTCTGCCTAGGTACACCCCAGCTCCTTGGTGAGGAGAGCCTTTCCTGCTGTTCATGCTGGCAGGGCTGGGCAAGATGGAGATGTTTTCCCAGCCTTCAGCTGCGGGACTGAGGCTGCCTTTAGAAAGGAGAGCTGCTCTCTACCTGCATCCAGGCTGGATAATAACACTTAAAAAACAAATGGTGCTCCAGCTCCTCTCCTGGTTCAGCAGTTTAGGTTTTCAGTCTCAATGGAGATGATGGCACCGGGACTGTCGGCATCATGGTGCATCTCAAAGGATGGGTATGGGGTTGTGCCTATATCTCCACCTGGTCTAGTGGAAGGTGTCCCTGCCCATGGCAGTGGGTTGGAATGAGATGAGCTTTAAGGTCCCTTCCAACACAAACCATTCCATGATGCTGTGATTCTCTGGCATGGCAGGGTGACCGCTGAGTCCGGCATCGTGCCAGACTTGTGCCACGAGTGCTCGACTGTGTGTTCGTGTGAGGCAGGTCCCTGTACCCTCAGTGGGGCTGTTGTATGGGCTGAGGACCTGGCTGAATTTCGGGCCCCTGGTGTGTGCCTCCCAGAGCACACAGCCAGCCTTGCCGCGGCTGGGAGCACCGTTGCTCTCTTGAATCTCTTCATTTAGTTAATGATCCTTTTGTTGAGAGGATTAGGGTTTAGAGGCCTCTGGCAGAGTGTTAATTAAATTAAGGCTCTTGTTGTTTTGTGGAGTTTTTGAAGCCCACTAGAGGGCTCAGTTGGAGCCCTGTGGAGCCGGGACTGGCGGCGCTGGGCTGTGTCCAGGCCTCCAGAAGTTTGCATGAGAAGTTATGTAAGTCCGGAGGAGCTGGACGGGCGCAGGAGTGCACGGGGCCAGCCCGCAGCCTCTGCAGAGCTCGCTGCTCCTCCAGCCCGGTTGTGCCCGGAGCTCGGCAGTGCCTGGCCCGTGCCCGGGGGCCGGCACCGAAGGCTGTACTCACGGAGGCTCTACTCAGTGGAGGCTGGCAGGCATGGGGTGCCTGCGTCACTGCTCGCTGTATTATCAGCGTTAGGTAATGCCGGGCTGATGTTTTTGGGGTTTTTTTCCTTCCCCACTTGGTGTTTACATTTCTAAGAAGTGGCTGACTGTGAACATCCGGTTCCACCTTCACTTCTGGGAAGAGTCAGATACTGAAGTTTTCTCTGTTGCCTTGCTCATGTGGGTACAAGTGTGAGCACTTGGCTTTGTGGCTCGAGGGCTTTTCCTGGTGGGTGCATGGGTTTTTCGTGTTTCGCTGGAACTGCTTATTAACCAGTGTCTCTTCTCCTTTCTCTTCTATCCATTGCCCCACGATGGATTTTGGTGCCTCACCTGTGCGGTTGGCCCGGCTGTCTCATCTCTGGGTAAGTACCTGCTTTGTTAGATCAGTGGGAGGAAATGGTTGAAATGAGTTGCTTCGACTTAGTGATCTGACCTATTTAAATAATGAACTGACCTGTTTATTCTATCTTAAACTCTGAAGCATTGGTTGTTGTCAAACAGCATGATTTATTGTCCGTGTGTGTGTAAAGATTTTGGATATTGAAAAGCACTTAGCTGGCCTGGAAATTGCTGTATTTTATGATATGAAGAAGCCCCCGCCAGTAGTTTTTCCTACCAGCCTGGGCTGTGGAGCACTGACCTGGGGATAAAAACACCGTAAGTGCCAGCAGGTGAGCAAATGGAAGGGAAGATGTTTTTGGGAATGGAAAGTAATGCTTCCTGTTCTTCCCAGGATGTCTCCTGACATCTGTTGGTGGCAAGTAAGTGCTGTGGTTGTGAAAGGGGCTCTCTGATGGCACTGGACCACCTTGCTCTTTGCAAGCCATGGATGTTTGGGGCTTTGCAGGGCAGGGAGAGGAGCCTGAGGCCCTTCTGGCAGGAGAGGAGGGGAAATGCGTGTCAAGCTTGGAGAAGAGCATCAGGCACTGATGTTTTCAGTTTGTGTTCATGGAGAGCCTGCTTTGCATGGGGGAAAAATTGCCCTGGTGGGGTGGATTCTGATGGTTTCCCTGCAGAGGTTTGGTGCCTGCCCTGAACTTGGCTGTGAGGTGGTGTTTGTATATTAAAGCCTCTGAGGATAGGGTGTGTGCGCTCAGGGTGGAGGGAAGGAAGGGATCTGCTTGGTGAAGCTGTTTTTCTGGATGCAGTGGTGCCTTTGCATCGAGGTTGTGATCTCTGGAAACTTCAGTAATTTTAAATTTACTTTTTTTCTGTTTTTAAATTCAAACTATCCTCCTACTAAGCTTTCCCCTCTCCTGTCCATCACTCCTCTTCCCCAGTAACATCCACTCCTCTCCCAGTAAGGGAAAGGGCTGAGCACATTTAGAGCAGTTCTGCTCCGTGCCTGAGCATTCCATGTGCTGTCAGTCATTGATGGAAGACTTGAAGGGAAGGGAGAGGAAGGTGCTGCGAACAGATTGCTTTATTCTTAAACTCGACATCATTATACAATGCCTCATGGCGGGGCAGGAGAGATGAATCAAATCCAAGCATAAACCTGTTGTTCTTACTCAGAAGTGAGCACTATATTTGGAAGATGAGCAGCTGCCTCCTGATCTGAAAGAGTTTTGCTACCAAATCTCTACAAGCAGGATCGTTATTAACTAGAAAGCCTGCCTTGGTCAGAGGTGCTGAGCTCCAACCCCACCAAATACCCAGCAGTCATTTGAATGCAGAATAAAACTCCTCCATGTGGAAGGTACAGCTGGAAGCTGCTGCGTGCTTGGATGCGGAGCAAGATACAAGTGCTCACTCGCATGATGGTCGGAATGGGTTAGTGAGAGACAAAGCTGTACCAGCACAGCAGCTGCAGCTGTGCCAGGGTAGCCTGGAGCAGGTCTTTGGCCAGAGTCTTCCTGCTCAATGCTTGAGCGGACCCTCAGGACAGTCACCCATCTGACAAGTCTCTGGTCGAGGGTGAATTTCTCCCTTGGGAAACACTGTCTCCCTTGGGACAGTCCCTGGTTTGCTCTCCCCAGAGCAGTCTCCATGTTATTTTACCTGTTTTCTTGCATGTATCGCACAGAGGGGAGAGAACTGCATTTTGGTGGTGCTGCTTGTTACAGACTTTGGAGGTTTTGATCCTGATATGAGATGAAATTTGCTGCTTGCTGAATACTTGGTTTCAATCTTTGTCAGCAAACAAGAAAGCCAAGTGGTACCTTGTTAGGGATAGCAAAGATAATGGGGGTGTGGTACAGTTTCACTGGCTCAGGGACAGCCCTGACCCTCACGCAGCGGAGAAAACAGCAGGCTCAGATTGCCTCTCCATCTTTAAGCCTGGCTTATCTTGTAGGTAAACATCAAATGCATAGGAGTTCTAGTAAAATAATCTCCTCTCCTGACCTGGTAAGTGTTGGGCATCAGTCCTGAAAGTAACACACCAGCAGCTTCCATGGAGGGAAGCCGGGAGTAGCTGCAGGGCAGAAACTATGAAGGAAAATGCTGAAAATGCAAGAGAAGCCTCTGTTGGGGGTTTTGCTCTTGACCTTCAAGCTGAGATTCACATATGTTGCCATTATTTAAAGCCTGTCAGGAAATCCAAGGTGAGGTCATGGCTGAAAAATTGTTCTGAGAGCTGTGTCTGTGGTGGTAGGTGCAGGGTGTCCGTTCATGGGCTGCGTTTGGGCTCTGTCTTTCCATACGGTGGCACTTGGTGCTGCTGGAAGCCACATGCTGTCATCTTTTTCTGTACATGTTGTTTCTCTCTATCCCAGATTTCATGGGTGACCTGGAGAAGGGCACTGCTTTGTGGAGCCCTTGAACAGCTTGTTGTGTTGTGAATTTGGGTCTCCCCTTAGTTTTTGTTTACATATAGCCCAAAGAGGAAGAACAAATGAGGTTTCCAGCACCTTTCAGTGAGATTTTCTTCTTTAACTTCTCCTGTTGGTCGACAGTGGCTGAACATGAGCCCAGGTGGGCAGGAAGGCAAATGACACATGGCCTGTACCAGCACCAGTGTGGCCAGCAGGACTAGGGCAGTCCCCCTGTACTGGGCGCTGGTGAGGCCAAACCTTAAATCCTGGGGTCAGTTTTGGGCCCCTCACAACAAGAAGGACATTGAGGGGCTGGAGTGTATCCAGGGAAGGGAACAGAGCTGGGGAAGGGTCTGGAGCACCAGGAGCAGCTGGGGGAGCTGGGGCGGCTCAGCCTGGAGAAAAGGAGGCTTGGGGGGGGACCTTCTGTCTCTTCGCAACTCCCTGACAGGAGGGGGCAGCCAGGGGAGGATCGGTCAGGGAACAAGGGACAGGAGGAGAGGAAATGGCTTCAAGCTGTGCCAGGGTAGGTTTAAGTTGGATATTAGGGAAAAACTTCTTCATGGAAAGGGTCATCAAGCACTGGCACAGGCTGCCCAGGGCAATGATGGAGTCCCCGTCCCTGGAGGGGTTTAAAATCCTTGTGGATGTGGCACTTAGGGGCATGGGTTAGTGGTGGGCTTGGCATTATTGAGTTAATGGTTGGACTCTTTGATCTTGGAGGGCTTTTCCGACCTGAATGACCCCATGATTCTATGGAAATGTGGCAGCAGGGTATCTCTTTCACTTGTCCCACTCCCTCAGAGGAGACCATCAGACTCCGATGTGGTGTCAAGTTCTACGGCTGGCTAAGCTCAGTGTTTTCACTTTGTTGCTTTGTAAAGAAGTGAAACAGTTCTCATTGTGGCTTTCAGAATAGCAGTGCTGCCCTCTGAATTACCATCTCATTAAATGAAAGCAAAAACTCCAAAGCAAGTGAGCTTTCTGTTGCATAAGAAAAGCTGTTTTAGTTGACCTAAAAACCGACATTGAAATCCAGCCTAAACAGAGATGCTTTCCCTCCCAGCTCCGTGGGCCGTGCAGAGCAGTTGCTACTGTTCTTGGAGAGCCATTCATGCCGTGGCAGCTGTGAGCCCCCTTCAAAACCGTTACTCCTTTGAGACTTGCTTCCCTTTTGCTTGATGGTTGGAGAAACCCTGCTGTGGAGACAAATAATTAGAAATAAAAGATGGCAGCTTAATGATTATTAGCTTTTCTGACACAGCCTGCAGCGAGTGCAGGGTGAGATTGGCGTCTCCAAGCTGCTGCTGCATCTCCTGCTCCAAAGATATACTGTGTGCACTGTTACTGTGCAGCCTCAGTGGACCTGCAGAACGCCCTGAACTAACAGAGTTGTTATTTATTTTAGTTACAAACCTTTTCAGACTCTTGGCAATTAACTGTGACAATGGCAGTATGCTTCCTGCCATCGCCTCCCTGTCTCCCCATCCGTGCCCACAGCTTTCCTTGGCAACTTCTTATCCCCCTCGCCCTCCTCCATTACTTGGATTCTGTCTATAAATATGAACCACTTTGGGTTTTCTTAATAAAATAAGCATGGAAAGTTACTACCTTAAAAAAGCCTCGAAATGCCTTATTTTGAGCTTCAGAAAAACTGGCAGCAGTGGGATACTATCCTCTGGGATTCTGTCTTATTGATATTAATCTTTTTGAAGCTGGTATCCATGACTGCCAGTTTCAGAGGTTAATATACTGCATTTCAAGCAACCTGAGATCTTTTAAATTTGTGATATGGAAATGTGCACCAATTAATCATTGTGCACCTGCAGAAATGCCTCTGGGCAGACTTCGGCTGTGCTCTGTTAGGTTCTGGGAACATCCATAGGCAGGACTCAGAGTGGCAAGTCTGATCCAGTTTAGTAGCTCAAGACAAACCCTGCGAGGTCCAAGGACGTGTCAGGCAGGGAAGGCAGTGCTGAACAAGGTGGTGCAGAGCTTCGGCTCTCATTTGTGGAAAAAATAATGGTTAGAAGTTGTATTTGTTCTCCATAGGTAAAGTTTTAATTAAATAAATGTTAGGTTTTGCCAGGTGTCCCTCACTGATGCTCAGGTCTAGCCCTTGATCACCAAGGGGTCTGTTGACTGGTGCTGGGTTTATGGTTTGCGTGAATCTGCTGCCTGGCCTTTGGATTACATGGGATGTGTTAGTGCAGACCTGAACGCTCCCTACCAGGTATCTGCCTCAAACTTACTGCTAGGTACACACTAGTCCTAAATAAACCTTGATCTTGAAACTGTCCTTCCCCAAAACAAAGAGCTCTGAGCATTTTGAAGCCAAGGGATGCTCTTTGCCCAACAAGAATACAACAGTATGGAGTCAAATCTCCTTCACCGAATTGGTGCCTTTCTGGGGAGAAGCTGCAGTTCAAAACACACCTACCTGCTGTTATTTAAAGAAGCCAGAGCCTCTCTTGGCTGCAGTTTGACTCCTCATCCATGCAAGGAGTAAATCAGCCCCTGACATCTTTTGTTTGTAGTGTGGCTTGGCTGCCTCCCTGCCGGAGCTCTGGTCTTTAGGTGGCACTCACTGTTACTTTTGGGTGCATTTCAAGAAAGGCTGCATAGCTGAGCTTGTCCCCCGCTGAAGGGACAGCTGCCTCCCTGGCCAGGCTGGCTGGTCCTGCTTGGTTTAGGAGGCTGATGCAAGGGCTTGAACTTCTTCCTGCTGCCCAAACATAGGGGTTTCCAGCAGCATTCCTTAAAGAGGGATAGGGAGTCAAGTGCTGTCTGTGAGCACACTCCTCTGATTTTAGTCATGTCATCTTTTACTGAGACTGCCGGGGAGTGAAGTCGTGGTAAATGCTTGGAAGGAAGGTGAGCTCTCAAGGTGATGGAGATGAGTGTGCTGTGGGACAGTCTGAGGCTCCTGTGATGGTTCTTTCCATGGTTCAGTCAGTTTCTTGGGTTGTTTCTGGAGCTCAGGCTCATGCCACACTGACTGCTATTTCCTGAGCCTGCACTACCTGTATTCACAGCATCACCTGTAATCTATTCTCCAGGATTTGTTAAGCTCTTTCTAGATCCTTTCAGTGCAGCCACTTATGTGTTCAATACTTCCTACTCATACTTGAGAGGAAAAGTATTTCTCTGTCAATGTAGAAACATTCGCTGTATGAACACTCGATCCTGCAGGCTGCAGCTGACGTCCTCTAATCTTTAATGGTGCGTCTTGGAAGAAATGTGCTTTACGCGCTGACTCTAAGCCCTAAGTCTAAACAAAGCTGACTCTTCAGGAGCTGTTCTTCCCTGCACTGGCACACAGCCTGGAGAGAACTGAAGCTCCTCTTCTGTTTTATTCCTCTTTCTTCTTGGAGCTTGTCTGCTGTGCTGCAAGATACTGACTCAAATGAACATCAGCTTCATACAAATCAATGAAACCCATGACAGGAGCTTTTTGTATCAATTAACCAGATTGCAGGTGGGATGGGAATTCCTGAGTGTACAGACGTAGTTCCCAGCCGCCCCCTCTGCTTTCCCCATCTGCCCAAAAGGGATCCATATGAGCCAGCCCAGTACCAAAAAGATCTAATGGCTCAAAAATTGGATTCTTCTGCCCACAGGAAAGAACACACGGTTTTAGTTTAGCAACAGCGGCCTTTAAAGGCTACAAATTACACCCAACAAAAGAAAACTCTCCAGAACAAAACCACACAGAAAAGGATGGGAGAAGCAGTTTGGATTTAGCAAAATTGGAGGTGAACTGCCCTGATGCCAAGTGTAATTCCACTACCTAAATCACTCAGTCTCTTTAGCCATGGAGGGTGCTCCTTGGCCCTTTAATAACTATCTCAGCGATGAATGTTGATTTTGGAGAGTGTTATGATGGGCTGGACTAGATTTAATCTTTGGTTAAATACTTGATACAGAGCCAGGTGAGTGTAGGTATTCCAGGTTGCCTTCACTGTGCACACACGAGTTGTAGCAAAGCAGTGCAGTGTTCTAGACCTTAGTGAAAATTCCTTGAGTTTGCAGTTCAGCCTGTCAGAGGCTTTTTCAGCAGTGAATTCTGTGCTGGAGAGAGGGGTGGGCAGGGAAGAAATGCAGCGTTAGTTGAAGGATCTTTTCCTTCCAGGTGAATCGTTTATCTGCAATATCTTAATTCTAGATCACCATTTTACAGGGACACAAATCTTGAGAAGTCGAAGGAAGGTTTCCTTTCCTCCTCGTTCATGTCTTCTGCTCACGGCCAAATCAGCACTGCTGATGGTGACAGCAAAGCTGGAAGAGGAGCCAAGGGCAGAGGGCCAGGAGCTGGCAAAACTGAGCCACCTGCTCTCCTCCCACCTTGTTTGCTCTTGTGAAATGGCTGCTGCTGCAATGGAGACTGTCACTTGTTTGCAAAGTGTGTGAGCGTGGCACAGAAACGGAGCGTGCCTGTTGTGCGTTCACATACGTGTGCGTAATACAGCTCATTTAGAGCAGGATGGATAAAGGATTCATCTGACCAGCTTAATTTCTTTGTTTTCCTAGGACTTGGTGTAATCCTGAGTATTTCTCTTCACCTTAAATCCCGCTTGCTTTGGAGGAGGGAGCACAGCACCAGTGTGATGCACAATTGCTTTGTTTGGATTGAGAATTCCTCACTGGAGAAGCTCCTCAGGGCAAAGAGGAGAGCTCTGTGCCTTTTATTGTTGTGCCAGTAATGCTCTGGGCAGTGTTCCCCGGCACTGGTGTAAACTGGGAGCCCTGTTTTACAACAACTCTTACCAGGAGTGTATCTTGTGGGGCCTACAGAGTGCTGGATCACCTTAGAAAGATCTGTTCTATGAAGAACTTACTTGAGCTGGATTTAATCTGCTGTCTGGATGCTCCTAGGATGCTGCAGTGTGTCCTGCTGAGCTGCTTGCAAGTGCCTGCACATTACCCAGGCAGAGGGCAGGGTTTGGCATCATTCTCCATGACCCAGTTGGTTTGCACTGACCGAATCCATCAGGATCTGAGTGCTCCCAGTGGCCTTTCACCTAGCAAGGAACAACCTCTGCCTTAGCGACCCCAAACGCATGCCTAAAATGAATATAATTCCTGTCCTTATTCCTATATCCAGCAGGCAAATACCAAGAAATCCTGACTTATTAAAATAATTCTAAGTCTCTAAGTGACTCCCATAAAGCGACTTAAACCAGCTGTAACTGGGAGAGTTCTTTAAATAGTTGCAATCCGGGCTTGGCACAGGGCAAACTGTTCTTACAGTGAAGAATTTAAGAAATTTCCATTACTTCCTATGGGATTTCAGAGGTCAGTTTGGGGCTATATAGGAAGGAAAAAGAAGCTAAGCCAGTGACTTCCAGCAGAAGTGTGGTGGTGATGGGTGTATTTCCATGTGCACAAGAGTGGTGGTTTTGGGTTTCTTTTTTCCTTTTTTCCCCATATTTTCTGCTCCCTATAAAAAACTGCTTTGGTGTAGGCTCAGATCCTCTTGCCCCAGAAGAACATTTTTCAGGCTCTCATGGCATAGACCAAATGCCTCTTTTCGTATCTGGTAACTCAACTTTTTAGTTTCTCTTCCTTTAGCTTTGGAGCCACCCAAGCTCTCAGCCATTTGTTTGGGGTCTGAAGAGGTGACAGCATGCTTTGCCCTTGCGCACAGCGCATCAGCAGCTTGCACTAGTGCTCCCTGTGGATAAATGCTTCACCTGGGAATACAAAATGCAGGAGCTGCTGCTCTCTGTTCTCAGCTGCTGGCAGATGGAGTTGGGGATCATCTGGTGATCTGAGCGCGGTGGATGATGTGCTGTGTGGTGTTAAATCACCGCTTTGATGCTAAGTTTTTGTTGCCCTGGTCTCTCCTCCACGTAATCTGCTGTGTGTGGTGTACGATGAAGCAGTGTGGGTTTGTTTGCTTGTTTTTCTTAGTTGCAAGAAGCTGTTGCCAACCAAAAATTGTGGTTTCTTTGCTCCACGGTTTTCTCCTCAAAGCCCTTTGGACCCCAAGACAGACTCGTATTTCTCTTCTGGCAGTGTTTTAAGCCCACCTGTGGGTGAGCAGTAGCAAAGGCAGCGGTTGTGGTGGGTCAGCACTGAACATCTGATGCTCCTCCATGCACTGCCTGGGCTATTAAAACGTGTTCATCTATTGCACCGGGGACTGAAGTCAGAGCTTCAGGGCGTGTTTAAAGGGAACTACCTGTCCCTAATGTAGGAGCAGCGGCTTAGAGCCGCCAGACCTTTCCCAGCCTGTGTTTTTTTAGTCAAATGTGCTCATCTGAGTCCAAGAAAACCAACAAGCAGTCCAGATTTAAGGCAAAAACATGTCTTCCCTCTCATTGAGAAGCTTTTTGCAAGTGGTCTCAACACTGAGACAAAGGGGAGCTGCCCCATTCTTCTTGGCAGAGCTGAGTGTCATGGATGCATAAAGGAGAAGACATAAATAGCTGTGAGAAGCATGTTAATTTTTCTAAAAATCTGTGTATTTTTAGCTCCCATGTAGCACAAATCCCCTCAGTGTGTGAGTGGCCCTTGCTAGGTCAGTACCAGTGAGGGCTCAGCATGGTGGTGGAGCCGTCCCAGCCAGGGTGTGCATCCGCCTCGGGTATTATCTGCTGATGAAGAGGCAGGGCGGTTGCTCTTAATCCAAGCAGAATAATGTGCCTGAGACCTTAATTCTCTTTGGGAGACAAACGGACATGCCTTGGTGCCAGGCGTATTTTGGGACTGTGCAAATATTTGAGGGGGATTTGGGTTCCGGAGCTGGGCAGGCTGGCAGCAGCCTTGCTGGAACCTTTGGAAGTGCTCAAGAGGCACTGGGCAGCGTGTTTTGCTCTGATGTACGTAGCAGGGAGAGCTGGACAGCTCTGCTTGACAAAAGTAACTAATTCTAATTTGGCTGTAAGCGAGGAAAACCCAGTCCATGCTGTAGGTGCGGGATTCCAGAGCAGGGGCAGGGCGAGCTCCTCGGGGGGGTTTCTTGTTGACCAGGCGCTCGCCACCTCAATTATCGCTTTTTTGGCTTGCCACAGACCGAGGCAGTACCTGTCCGATTACGAATAGCCTTATGCTTAAAAAAATGAAGAATATAATAACAGCATAAAGAAAACCCCAACGCCCTGCCCCCTTTCCCCCCCCCCGCTTTCTTCTTTCCTTGCTTCTTCACCCCGGGTCTCCCTTCAGAGCTGGGCCACGACTTTCTCTGGGAGGCAGCGAACGGTATTTAAAATCTAGGTCACGGAGGGAGGGGGAGCGGCGCTGCCGCCCGCGGTACGGCGGGCAGGACCCCTCTGCCCCGTTCCTACCCGGGCCGCGCGGCGCCCAATTATCGCCCCCCCGGCCACCATCACCTTAGCGAGGGGGCTGTGGTGGTGGCAGGAACAGGCGGTAACCCCGGTTTTTCAGCCTCTCGCTGCCGGGGTGTTTTTGTGGCGGGCTCAGGGAGGCCGCTCCGGGCGGTCCCTCCGGGCCGCCCNTAAGTGCGCGCGGGAGCGTGTGCGCGGCGCGGGGGAGCGCGCGCGGCCTTTGCGCGGCGGGTCCGTGTCCGTGTGTCCGTGTGTCCGTGTGTCCGTG
>VZTD01003021.1:153133-243446 GCA_013397725.1 Rhagologus leucostigma
CTGGGGGAGCCAGGAGGGGGCGCGCGCTCCCCCGCCCGCGCCGCCGGCCGCGGTTTCCCCGGAGCCAATAGCGAGGCGGCGCTGGCGTCCCGCCCCTCGCCCTCGGCCAATGAGAACTTACTACAGTGTTATGGGGGGAGGAGGCGGGGCCGGGGGGCAGAGCCGCGGGCGGGCGGCAGCGGGCGCGGAGCNGGTCGGTGCGTGCCCACGGTCTCTGTGCGGGTGGGCACGTGTATGTGCGCGTGTGTGGTTTTGCACCGTGTGAGTGCGTGTGCTCATCTGCGCAAGGTGCATCTGCACAGCGAGTGTGTGCGGTCAGTGTGCCTGTGCGTGTAAAGGGTGCGTGTGCGTGGGATGTTGGAGTGTGCACGCGTGGTCTGCACAAGCACCGTGTGTGTGGTTTGTATCGGGGGTGTGTGGTGTGACTGCTGTGAGCTCTGTGCGTGTGAGCACTGCATGTATACGCAGTGCGTGTGCGGTCTGTGCGTGTGTGCACCATGTGTCTGTGCACACCAGGTGAGTGTGCGTGGTGCTTCTGTGTGCACCATGTATATGTGTGTACACACTCTGTGTGTGCAGCGTGTCTGTGTTTGCACTGTGTGTGCAGTGTATCTGTGTGTGCGCAATGTGTGTTTGTGTGACCGAATCCAGTGTGTCTGTGTGTGCACGGTGTGTGTTTGTGTGACCGAATCCAGTGTGTCTGTGTGTGCACGGTGTGTGTTTGTGTGACCGAATCCAGTGTGTCTGTGTGTGCACGGTGTGTGTTTGTGTGACCGAATCCAGTCTGTCTGTGTGTACACAGTGTGTGTGTGCGCGGCTCATGTGCGAGCGCTCCGTGGTGCTGTGTGTGACATGGAGTACTGGAAGTCAGAAGGCTGAGGCTCAGCCCGAGACGGATTCTGCAGGAGGCAAGAAATGGGGATAGCAGGATAGGGACACACCGCTCAGGGGAGCTGGCACCCAGTGTCCTCCCTTTGCTGGGGCGGGGTTGCCCGGGCTGCCGTGGCCGAGCTGGGATCCCCAGCTCTGCCCGGAGTCCATTGTGCAGGAGGAGGAGGAAGGAGATATGGCGGGGAAGGGCTGTCGGGGAAGTGCTTCGGGCTCTGCAGACCGATGACTGCTCACCCACTCGTGGGACAAATGTGGATGCTGTGGTCGGGCAAGTGCTCTTTCCTGTGTGTGCATCCTGCTTTCCTCTGAATTCTAGCTCAAGAAAACACCGTAGCCCGCTGGGAAGCGATGCTCTTCAGCTAACTGGATTTTCCACCAAGGCGTATTTTTATTTCCTCTCTCTAGCGAGGCACCGTTTGTAATGAAAGTGACTCCAGAGGGGCTGGAATGAGTTAAAATCCACCTCGACCACCTCTGAATGCTGCAGCTGCAAGTGTCCCAAGTCCTCGCTTCCGTGTTTTTTGGGGAAAAGGAACTTGTTCACCCTTTGTGCACTGGTTTGGGGAAGCTGGTTTTGGGCAGGGTTTGGCAGCTCTCCCCTCTGTGGCTGTGTAAATGGTTATTCAAGAATTCCATGTTTGGTGATGAAGAGAAAATTTCTTAGAGATTGTCCAAATTCTGGAGTAGGTGCTATGCTGGTTCAATTATAATTCTGTGTGTTAATTTAATTAATATACTGGGGAAGCAAAGCAAAATAGGTCCCTTCCAACCCAAACTATTCCATGAAAATCTTATTTCTGAACAGTACCACAAACCCCATTTTTGCCTTACCTTGCTCTTTCCATTTAGGATTTGAAGGCTTTTCAAACACACTGGATTTTGCTTGCCTTAGTTTGCTAGATCTGGAGGGAGGGTCTTTGAATCAGTGATTCTTATTCACAGTTGAGATACGTAAAAGTAATCCCTGTAAGGTCTCGTGGGGCAGAGAATATGCTGGGTCTGTATGAGGGACGCGGAGGGGCTCTGCTCCGGCTGCTGCTGCTGCTGTGGAGTGCAATTCCTTTCACAATTAGCTCACTCGTGTGTCGCTGCCCCAGGAGCTGTGCCCTTTGCTTCAAAGGTTGCTTTGTGGAGATCCAAAGTAGGTTGTTTTTCTATTTTAATGGCTGGTCCAGCCATATTTTTAATGAATTGAAGGTTTTCCTGCAGCATTGTGGTGGTTCTTAAAGGTTGTGTGTTGCGTGTCAGTGATGCTGATACCTTTGATGTTTGTATTTTACATCATCTTGCATCTTCAGTTGCACTTCTGGGGCAATTTTGAGCATTGGGTGTGATTTAAAAGGCAGTGGGGTCCTTTGCATATCTCTGCTGTCATGGCCTTAATAAAGAAGGTGAGGATTTTCTAGGATTCCCATGGACAAACATAATCTGCTGCAGAAGTTAAATATCAGGATAAACATAGTGTTCCTTACCTTGAAAACTCAATTAGAGCCTTATGAAACAGAGAGAGGGATGATTTTTTTCCCTGATATAAACACATTCATTATTTCCCGTATCAATTTAGATGACCAGAACAGGAATTACCTGTGTTTTCATCTGATCTCACAATTGCAAGTTAAAACAAATAATCTTATCAGAAGCAAAGCATTTCATGGGAAAGCAGCAATCCTGAGGAGTAAGGACTCCTCTCGGCCTGTTTCCAAACACTGTATGTTCCTAAAGCCTAGAAATGCTTCGGGCAATGATACTCCAAACCTACAGCTCCTGGCTCCAGTATCTCCCTGCCAAGTGCCCGTGTGTTCTGCATGAGCATCCACAGTGTGTTTCACTTGACAGCATTTGATTTTTGGAAAGTGGTAAAACATGTCTCTCCTACCGCCCCGTTTACTGCTTGTTGAGCAGATATTTGAATGGATGGGACATAGGCTGGGGGATGCAGCTTATCTAGTGAGCAGCCACCTCTACAAATTCATTCATTAGAGATCAAAGTGTTGCTGTGCTGGGGTAGCTTGCAGGGATGTTGGGATGCTCCATGTGCTTTGATACATTGATAGGTGGATGATGATGATGATGTGAGTGTGGCATATAACGTCCTGGAATAAAGTTGTGCATACAGAAGAGTTGCTGATGGAAAGCAGTGGCTCTGTACTAGGTTTTCACAGCAGTTATTTGGCATCTCAAAGGAATCTTGGATTTTTGGGGTCAGCAGGTGAACCTCTGGCTCTTCATCTTTGGGGCGGTTCAGTGGAAGTGTTGGCTGAGTGTCCACAGCATCTGACTAGGAGTTTGAGGAGAAACACCTTTCCTTGTGTTCCCAAATGAGGGGTATGTGCTGAGAGCCTCTTCATTTGGGGGAACTGTGACAGTACCTGTGTCACTGCAGGGTGGGTTTTTCTTCAGCCCCTTACTGCCATATTTCACCTATTTCGTGGAAAAAGCCCTAGAAACCGGTGATGCTCAAAGATCTTGTGTCCATGATGGGTGGGAGAGCTCTGGACTCTCCCCAGGTATCCAGGCCAGGGATCCCTGCTCCTAGTGGGAGCTTCCCACCTTGCTGTGGATGGAGGTGTGCGTGGGGCTGCAGTGGGGAGCTAGAGCTGGGCTGTACTGGTGTGCCACACTGGGTCGGTGTCTGAACTTGCTGGAGCTGCTTTTACATTCCCGGCAATAAGCTGTGATGAATCTAAGGGCTTTAATAGGAGAGTGTGAGGGTCCCTGCAGCAGCCCTATGGATGCAAATAATTTCCTATCATAAACCTTATTTTGTACTTTTAAACTCCACTGCAGATCTATTGTCTTCCCTCTAACTTCTGTGCAACTTTCCTAGAGCGTTAAGGAATAGCAGATACTCAGGCTGTTCAGGCTTGGAGCTGTGTTTGTTGCTGTTGTGTGTTTCTCCGGGAAAGTTGAATATAAAGCTTTGCATCAGGAGCATAAATTGCAGTCCGGGCTTGGGGATCTTTTGCAATGATTATTCTGCTTTCTTGGTGCTTGACTTTTGCTGTAATCTTGTGTAGATTAAGCAGGCAGGGATACGTAAAGATTTCCCTTTATATGTCTTATCTACTACTGTTTTGATCAGTATTGTGGTTTCTTAAGTTGCAAAGAACTGTAGGATGTGGCATGGCAGGGATTTATCTTTGTCCATCGGATGGATTAGGTAGGAATGTTCATGGCTTGTACTTAATCCAGATTAATATTATTAGTTTCTTTACGTTCAGTCGGTTGTTTACGCTTGTTTTCTGTTTATGTGAATTTTTGCTTGTGTAACGCCACTCACATTGTGTATTAAAAGCCAGTGCTTTTAATTTGTCCATGTAGATGGACTAATTCTTTCTCTCTCTCTCTTTTTTCTTTTTTTTTTTTTTCTTTTTTTAGATGAAGCAGTTCCACAGAGAGAGAAATTGTATGGGCTTGGGGGGTGTGTTCAAGCAATTGTACTCTTCCAGGGCATGCTCCTCTGGACCCTGCTGCGTTTCTGATCCGGGATTTTTGAACAAATTCCCATGCCAGCTTGCTTTAGCTGCTGTGCTCAGAGCAAACGTCGACAGCAGTGGTTTGTAATTTATAATTTATAAAGTCTCACAGCACTTGAACTCTGGTGCTTTTGGAGGGGACTGAGAATTTCGTATCTCCCTGATCTCAATGCAGAGCCTAAAAGGTGTAGGAAGATGAGCAGCTCAGGGGAGCGTTTCTCCTTGCAGGTGGTGGGAGAGCTTCATGGCCACCTGGTTGCGCGGCCGCGGCGTTGGGTGCTTCCCTCCCACACGTGTATTTTTGAGGAGCAGCACAGTCCATCTGCTGGTGAGGGTGAGTGCCATGGGATGTCAGCCTGGCTTTCAGACAGGGTCACACCAAGGAATAACCCTCCATGGCTGCCTTAGGAAACCTGGAGCCCAGGCCTATGGAGGATCCTTTGCTCTGTAAAAATCGAGTCCTTCTTACAGGAATCAGCTCAGCCTGAGATGTAACCACAGCAAAACACGCCGTGGCTGGAGCCTGGGAGTGGGAGTACGCTTTGAAAGCAGTGGAAGAAGAATTGGGCTAGTTAGCTATTTCTATGAAAACCACAATTCCTTTTAACCCGCCGGTCACTGGTTGTAGGCTGATTATTCTGCTCCTTCCCCACCCCACGGAATGTGTGTGTGTGAGAGAGATAATTAAAAGCTTTTAGTTAAATAAATAACTAAGCGGCTCACGTGGCCTTGTAGTAGAATTGCAGAGCCAAACCCTTCGAGGTGGAAGATGGCGTGTGCTGCTGCTGGTCCCACAGCATCTCCTTGCCTTCCCGTGCTGATGTGGCCTTGGAGCATGATTCCATATGGACTTTTCGCCCTTGGGGCCTGTGTATCACTGAATATGAGAGCGAGCAGGGTGTAAGTGGGGACAGTCCCATCTCACTGTGTCCAGGGCTCCAGGCTGTATTTATTGCCTGCTATTCAAACTCTGCTCCAAAGACAGGATTAATCCCTACCCGGATTCATCTGCAATGCCTGTGTGCAAATGAATCAAAAGCATGAGCTGGTCTTTGCAGTTCACTCATGAGATGGTCTGGATGCTCTAAGACGGCTTGAAGGGTGGTTTGGTTTTATCCCTTTGACACGGAGCATGATGGAACGTTTTATGATCCAGCCCCGGTTTCTGCCTCCGTGAGCTGCCTGCAGTGCCTTGAGCCAGGCACTTGGAAAATGAGAAACATGCAGCTGGTAACCACTCCTGGGGAGTTTTAAGAGTCCTTTGTCATTGGGCAGGGGCTGGTTCATGGAAGGATAAAAATCTTTCAGGTCCAGCTTCAGCTGCCCTAGCCAGCAAATAGTTTTCCTCCTGCAGCCCTGCCTTGCATGCTGCCTTCCAGTTCCTGAACCAATGGATAAGAGCACCCTATAACCAATGTCATAGAATCTCCTGAGTTGGAAGTGACCCACAAGGATCATCAAGTCCAACCCCTGGCCCTGCACAGGACACCCCAACGATCCCACCCTGTGCATCCTTGGGAACATTGTGCAAACGCTCCTGGAGGTCTGGCAGCCTTGGGGCTCTGACCATACCCTGGGGAGCCTGTTCAATGCCCGACCACCCTCTGGGGGAAGAAACTTTTCCTGGTATCTCACTTAAGTGTATATCCCTGATTTCCCCTCTTAACACGAGGGCCAGAGGAGAGCAGGATGCCCTTGGGCTTTATGGGACAATGCAAATTTTAGTAGGTGCAGAGGCAGCTCAGGGTGACATTTTTCAGACTGACGAAAAACTCCCTTAAATCCTCAAACGAAAACTGCTGGTCTATCCTTTAACTACTGGATTCTGTGTGCACGTAGTGTTTTAGTCCTGTTGGCAAAGACACGCATCCTGGCTGTGTCACCTTGACATGCACATCACACACAAGCCAATGGGACCCTCCAGGGATGCAGCCCCTTGGAGAAGAGCAGTGGTGAGCTGTCGTCCTCCTGGGACAAGGGAGTCTTCCAGTCCTCCGTGTACATGAAAACTCATCTGCTCATTTGGTCTGAAAAGTCTTGAAACCCAGCATTAGGCCAAAGTTTTCTGGCCTAAGTACCTGTTTTACAACTGCTGGTTGGCAGTGATTTGACAGGCAAGATGAAAATTGTGTGTTTAAATTGTGGGGGTGGTTGTTGGTGTGAAGTCAAAAAGAGTCCCCTAACCAGCATCCCTCTTTCTCCTGCATGAGTGTGTGTAAGTGCGTAGAGGCAATAAAAAGGCCACTTACCATGTAAACATAGCCTGACGCAGGCAGAAGACTGAGGATGAGTTCCTACAGCTTGTAGGAGGAAGGGGTCACATTCCACGCAAGAGAACAGCATTTTTAGGACCCTTAGTAGCATGTATTATAATCTGAGCAGGGAGAAACCAGGTGGGATGAGTATGAGGCACTTCCCTGGTGCCCCTCCATCCCTCCTCCTGGGAAGTACCAGCACTGTTCCCATGTCCCTCCGTTCCTCCTGGGATTGGTGCTGGTGGCCGATGCTGATATCGCTGCTTTTTTATCTCCAACTGCCAACTTGAAAGTGAGTGTGTGTGGTGAGAAGCTTGTGAGAGTCTTGGTGAATAAGCACATGAAGTAGCAACATGATAAACTCAGTGTGGGCTGCCTGGTCCAGCTATAGGAGTAACTTTCATCTAGGAAAAGTTGGAAGTTTTTGGGGCCTGGAGAAGAGTTGAGGTGCAGAGAAAATGCGAGTTTTCAGCTGTTTATATGTATTTCTAGTCAAAAGAGTTTAAGGACCCCCACACTTTCTTGAAAAGGGGGAAAAAGTAGAAAGAGAAACTGTTTTGGGAGGGGAAGAATGTAGGGTACATATATATTGCTTTTCTATGGATTTTCATGTGCAGCCAGGCCCCGCCGGGTGTTTAAACATGATGGAAAAGGGGTCTTGCAGACATGTGGATTTGCTGTCTTACACGGATGAGCTGGCTTCATTCTTCAGGGCTTTCTGAAAAATTTAATGTTGTTGGGATGGCCCTGGAGAAGGGGGTTTATCTGCAGTGGGAGCAACTGCATCAACTTGGGAAGGGTATGCTGGCGATAGTGGGGGAAAATGGCCTCGTGCTGAATTCCTCCGATACTGCTTCCAGTGAGTGCCATAGTTTCTTCGGACTTCTGGAGGGGTTTGTTGTTGTTGTTGTTGTAACTGCTGCTTCTGTTATTTCCATCAGGTCTACCTAGATGCTGCCTTCAAAAAACACTTCCTTTGTTTATGGGTGGCAGTATCTGTTTGTTCCCACCCATCCCTGCTCTTTCCTTCGCTCCTCCAGGAAATGGCGGAATAAAGCTGGGGTTGGTTGATGAGGTCAGAGCAGCTGTTGTGCCCATCCTGGTGCAGGACCCCATCCATACCCCTCTCTTCAGTGATGTTTGGGATGCTTCATCCCCTTGATAACGAGAACCCAAGGGACTCGTGGTGTCCAAGCATCTTCGTCTCAAAAAATGATCTTTTTTCCTCTGCTTACACACTGGAGCAAGAATTTTTAATTTTATTTTGTTCTGAAGCAAGATGCTTTGAGTAGCTGGTGTCTCCCATCCCCTCATTTTTGGGGCACCAATGTGGAAAACATTCCTCTTCTTGGTTCAGATGCTCTTGCTCCCACCTGCAAACACCCACTGGATGCTGGTGGGGAAGCCAGCAGTTGCGTGGACAGTGTTAGTGGCTTCACGTTTTGCAGCTGCTGCTCTTGGCTTATTTAAAAATGATGATTGACTCTCTTCATCTACCCTGACAATGACAAATGGCAATACTCCTTTTGCAAAGATGTGGTTTATTAAAAAAAGAGTCCCCGTTGCATGATGAATTGAGAGAGAGAGCTCGGGGAAACTGAATCTATTAGTGTTACTTGCCTGCATGCCTCTGGAGGCAGGAATGGGAGTAGATAATGGACATGAGGGATGAATTAAAAAAGCAGGAAGGCTTGCAATTATAGAGAAATTTGGTATTTCACTGTGATGCTTTTCTTGCAGGTTTATTTCTTTTTATAATTGAGCTGGACTCTCCAGCATGAGCATTGCTTGATTATTGCACTGGTGGGTTTGATCTGCACAGTGCTAATCACAGCAAAGGCTGGCAATCTGGGAATGCAAATACATTATATTATATGCAGCATATGCAAATACAGTGGAATTAAACTTTTTTCTCCTTTTTTTGAGGTAGATGCACAGCTGCATCTGTGCCAGTGATAGGGTTCCCTGCAGACACAGGTGAAGGAGAGGTGCCAGTGTCCTGTGCCTGCAGCTCCATCACACACAGGTTCAGGAGGTCGGAATGTGTGCATGGAGCTCATCGGTGTCTTGGCAAGGTGCTGACCTGGTTACAGGGTTGGCTCTGTTTGCTGGGCTGATGCTGCTGGGGGAAGTGGTTGTACATTAACCATTTCTCATGATTTCTCAGCACAAACAGTTGTAAATCACTCCTGTGGTAGGAGCAGATGCAAAAAGTGCTCAGCCCTGGTTTTGCTGTGCAGCGGTACCACCTCCTGCCTGGCCTTTGAAAACACAAATGTAAGGAAACAAAGAACTCTGCCCTTTTGATGTATTAACTACAAAATCAGCTGAAAAATTGTTGACAGATCGTGCTTGTTTTGGAAACAGTTTAACCTTCTGAAACTTCTGGCTGTGGCAGAAATCCAAGGAGTGATGAGGTTTGATTAATTGTAACTTTCATAGCACTTCAGCTTTACCGCTAGAAAAACACTACGGGATTGGTGAAAAACATTTGGTTTTTTACTAAAAACACTTGTTCTAGTAAATTTTCTAGACTGGGGTGGGGAGAACATCAACTGGAGCTGCAGCTGTGCACCTCTGAAACAGGAGGTTTGTGAGTGAGTGGTTCCTGTCTACCTCAAGTGTCTGCTTGTGTTTTTCCCCAATTCCCTTCAGCAGAAACACTCCCCGAGAAAATATTTTGAGACATTTCTTTAAAACAAGAAACAAGTGGAGAGAGAAAAGCACAAACCTCTCTGTTGTAAAGCATTATCAGAGCTTTGCTATTGGGGCAAGAGCATTTGGGATTTAGGAAAACAGGGCAGACACGCAGCCAGCTGCACCCCACAACACTGAGCATCGCCTCAACATCCCCGTGTCAGCCAAGCCCAGCAGTTGCTCAGTTCCATGTCTCCAGAAGAAACAGCGACTGGGGAACGTGCAGTTTTTGTCTGTTTTTCCAAGTTAATCTCCTTGCCTTGCTTTCCCACCCATGGACTGTGGTTTTGCCTAGTCACGGGGTGTTGCATGGGTGCAGTCAGTTCAGGTGCTGCAAGTCAGAGACGTCTGGGGATGAGTCACTAGAGCTCAGGATGGGGCAAGTTTCTTGAAAACAAGAGAGAACAGGCTTTGTGAAAACTTAAAATTAAGGGTTGATTCACAGACACAAAAAGATCCAGACCTCTTGGTATCGGCAGTGATGAGCTCTTTGATGGTGCTTTGGGAAATAGGCTTGAAATTTGTTGCTGTGTTTAAAACAAAAGTGTCCTTGCTCCTCCAAGCAGTGAATTAATATTTTTTAAAAAATGCAAATTGGAAAAAAATGCAAATTGGGAAAAAATTCAGCTTGGAGCAGTGCAGATATTTGATTTTTAAGTTGATAATTTGTCACACAAGTAATTAGCCAGTGTGGTACCCAGCACAGTCCCTTCTGGCTTTTACAGTGATCATATATGTGATCTGCACTTACTGCAGAGAAAAATGGATGCGGCACTTGCATTTTAGTTGGAGGACTGGCTTTTTTGGGTTGAATCACTGTAAATGGGGATGTGTGTGTTTCATTTGGAATCTGAGATCCACCCATCTGGTACTAATGAAGCGTTTGGTATAAGCCACCTGCAGCAGAAGCCTATGCAGCCATTCCCGATTTCCCAATGGCATGAGCATGTGTATGCTTGTGTAGCACCTTCTTATTTTAAACCATGCTGGAAGTTGGTTTTGCTGCTTAAAATGAACTTCTGTAAAGTAGCAGCTTGCTGGGTGACCACTAATTGATTTAATTGCTGCTCTTAATATGAAATATATTGTGGGTTATAGAAGCATGTTCTGCTGCTCCACAGTACTCGACCGACGCTGTTCCAGATGTGAGACGTGTTCCCTGTGTCCCCATGCAGGCATGCCCCTGCTGTGAGCAGTTCAAGCCACCACGGTGTTCCCCATTCCAGTGCTACAAGATGGATTTTTCTCAAAGCCTTGTGTTTGGCAAGGTCTGGGAGCAGAAGTGAAGCACAGAGAAGAGTTATTCACCTTTTTATTTTTCCTCTTGTATTTAAAAGTCTAGCACTGATCTTCCTTGCTGTTGTCAAGACTGAAATCTGCAGTGCTGTTGGTGAAACACTTTGGAAGTGCACTGCACCATGCAAAGAGAAACACATTTTGAGGAAAAAAATCTAATATTCAATTAAAAACTGAGTAGATAATCATAGTGAAGTGCTGTTTCCTTCTGGCGTGTCGCTGTTTCACACAAGTGGCACTGCATCAGAAATCTATTTGTAGAAAGGAAAAAAGGAGGCCGAAGTTTACAGGATCTTTCTCCAAATCCACCAGAAGGATGTCTTGCACTAGAGGGATTACTAAATCTGAGCAATGTAAGTTGCAAAATAACTTGTTACACTGCTGTCTGCAGAGGCCACTGTGTGAGGGCAAACGGGTGTTCTATGCCCTTCCCGAAGGCGCACGCTGTACTCCTGTGTCCCTGGGTGCTGCACAGGGAGTTGTTTTGGGTCTTACCCTCACAGGTCTGTTGTTAATTCCTGAACAGCTCAGTTCTTGGTATAAAGTGACCTGTGTTTGAAGGGCCACGGTATTCAGGCATTTCTCTCATAGAGTTTGGGGAGTTTGGAGTCTTCATCCTCCTGGTTTTGAGTGCTTCGCCAAAGGCGCTTAAAACTCATGGGCATTTATACAGCACTGGCTGCTCTTGCTGGTGTATGCCCTTAATCCTGGAGATTTCTGGGTTAACATCCCCCGGCTTGAACTGGTGCTGTGTTTTGTTGAATCCCATAGGGAAAAACAGATATTTATTGCTGTGGATATGTGGGGAATCCAAAGGGCTGCTGAGATCTGGGCATTGAGGCTACGATGCTCATCCACTGTTTCACCAAACCTGCCCTTCATGCTCAGGGCTGTTAATCCACCACTGAGACGAGGAATCTCTGTTTCTTCTCCCAGAGGAGAGACTGGTCCTGGATGCTCCAGCTCCATGCAGTTCAGCTGGCAGCAGCCTCGTATGCAGGGTACTCTGTAATTAATGTCGGCTCTTGAGCGCCGAGTAATTGGAAGCAGTAATTGGATGGTAGCTTAAGAGTAGGAGCACAGTTAAATAAAACAAACAGGCTTGCAGTCAATGTCAGCAGGTAAAACGCCTGGGAAATGGCAAATCCACATGGCAGTGACGCCAGTGAGGTCCGTGCTCAACGCAGGCGCTTCCAAGCCAAGGCAGCGAACCGAAGCCTGTGGAGCAGGGCAGGCCACATTGTCTTCTTCTTCCCCGGGTGCTGAACAGGGGACACAACCTGGTAAGGCAGATATTTTTTAAACATCTCCCATGCTTAAGAATAAGAGAATGAAATGTTCTTGTTGTGGAGTTGTAGTTCACTTCTAAAGAGTTTTTGCAGCTTGTTTAGCTGGGGAGCTGGAGTGGGCTCAGGCCGGGCACCGATGTCCTAACCAGAGACCAGCCCATTGCATTTGTTCTGTCTTGTTTTTGCTTTTTACTGTTGAACCACACTTCTTGCCACTGTGAGGGCTCCTGCTTTCTGCAGCTAGTGAGGCATACCTCTACTTTCGCTTTCCGTATTGGCGTTGCTCACAGCTTACACCAGCGAGGAGGTGCCTCGGAGCTAGCTCAACCCGCTCAGACCTCGTTTGTATGTTCATTATTTTAATCTTAGAGGGGAACAGGCAACTATTTACCTTCAGATTGTGCGTATAGAAAGAGAACCTGAAGGAAGCGCATAGGAAGTGGTTTAAGAATATATTTATTGGAGGAGCAAAGAGCGGGTTTGGCAGGAGCCGCCTGGCTGGGGTGCCTGGGTGAGCTCACCGATGCTTTTCGCTCTCTCCACTCTTTCACCCTGGCCTTGTTTGAAGGGTCTTCTCATGGCAGTTTTAACCCTAACAATGGTATCACCAGAGCCTGCAGAAAAGAGGATTTGTGTGGCATTTTATTCCCTTGTGCTGCATGAATGTGGATTTCAGCAATATTGTTGTGTGGCTCCTGCTGTCAGCAGCACAGTGAAAAGAGTGGCTCACTTGTCTGGAATTGCGACTGTGGGACTCACAGCCCTTTAGCAGCATAATTTTAGCTGGGGCTTTCCATTTAGTCCTCAGTACTGGGGAAGACCAGTTGATTTTGGGTCAAAAATACTGAGAATAGTAAGGTTTATTCTTAATTTGCTGTTGCTTTTGGTTCTTGATAAGTACCTGAGCCACACTGAGTCCCTGTGAGTCTGTGGAGCTTTCAGCTGCATGAAGCACTCTGGGGCTCAATGAGGCTTCAGCTGTGCATGAAGCAGTTGCATGATTGGGATTTAAATATAAAAAAGGGAAAAATAAGCAAAGCTTCTCAAAAAAACATGCGGTTGTTCCTACCACCGTTATATTGTCGGGGGTTTGTGTGTATACACACAAGCACACACTTTGAATAGAATAAGGATTATTTTGAGACCTAACTCATAAAATAAGTATCAGTGGGATGCTAAATTGTGTACATAAGGCCAGTAGCTTATCCAGAAAGCACCACTAGCTCCAGGTACAATTTATTTTAATAGGGAGATATTTAAACCAGCTGCTTTTTTCTGCGTATGCTTTATCCCTACTAAAGGAAATATTTTGTCTTTATTGGCTCTTCATTTATTTTCAAATATTGCAATGTTAAAACAGTTGGAAGCTGTTGTCTTCTCAGCTGGTTGGTGGCCAGCAGTGTCCTGGCTGTGCCATGGAAGGTTGCACTGGCACCAGTGGGAGTGGAGAAAGCTGGTTTACAACTTCCAAGTGCTGCCCCAGTTTCCCCAGTGCACATGCCCATCTGACTTCATGCCTAAGCTCCCTTTAATGCCCTCAGGGACGTTAAACTTCTCCCAGTGTGGTGTGTAATGCAGGACAAAAGGGAGATGACTGGGGAGAAAGGCTTGAGTGGGTGGGAAGGGGGTCCTGGGCAGCCCATGGAAGTGGAAAGAAGGTTGGAGGGAATCAGGGGGTGGTGGAAGAAAGAGTAGGTCTGCTGCAGCCAGACAGGAGGGTAGGAGAGATCCTTTTAGTGCGTGTTGTCCGTGGAGCTCCTGGGTGGAGCAGTGTTTGGATCAGTAGGATTAAGTGTGGCTGGAGGGGAAGGTGCTGCGGTGTTTTGTTCAGAAACACAAGGGCCATCCAGGAGCACCAGTGTGATACTCAGCACTAACCCTGCTGTGGTGTGCTGGGTGGCAAAGGTGGCTGTTGAACAGGTAGAAAACACCTCTTGAGAGACGGTGGAACGTGGGTGTGCTGGTGTTTGTTCAGTGAAATCACAACCCACAACGACCTCCCACACCAACCCATCCAGTGCAGAAAGGAGGGCGGCAACCGAAAATATGAGCAAACAGCCCCTGAATGTGGGTGCAAAGTGTATTTCTGACCCCTCCCTGCAGTACTGAGGGTGAACACAACTTCCTTTTCCTTCCTGTAGTCTGAAGAAAGCGATGTTTGTGTACATTTCCTCCATGCAAATAATTGCAGTGACCCTGGGCTGATGGTGGAGCTGAGCAGAGGGTGCTGCGGGGACCAGCACAGATCTTTACTTGGGTCTCCAGTGGTGAAAAAAACCTCACAATACCGTCTTATCTTCCATCCCATTCTCTAAATCATTGCTCTCCCTTCCCCCCAAGATGGTGTTTAATATCCTGTTCACTATTTCCTACTGCTTATAGGCCAGGCTGCAGGCTGGAGCCCAGCTGCTGTGTCCTGGTGAGCCATTAGTGCATCAGGATGGGATCTGGGGCAGTAATTCAAAGCAGGAGTGAGCACAGGCTCCCTGTGGGATAACGCTGCCATGGCTCTGTGGGCAGGCAGAAGGTGTCAGCATCATTATTTTGGTTCTGCAGCAGAAGTGGGGGTGATAAAGTGCTCACTGGGTGTTTGCTCTCCCAGAGGATCAAAGGGATTCCTGGCAGCTGAGCAGCTGAAATGGAGCATCCCGTTGTCCGCCTTTGACTGAGCTACTGAATGGTGATGGACCAAAATCATCGGGATAGGCGCTGAAATGCCATCCCTCCATCCTGTGGGTCATTATTGAGAGGATTGCCTGAAATAGTCGCTTTTATGCTGTAAACTTCTGAGAGCTGCGCTCCCACTCCGCTGCCTCAGACTGCCAGTGGTTTCTCTGCTCTGGAGTCACCTGAATCGTGCCAAAGAAACAGGTGATTATTTAATGAAAATAGCATTTCCAAGCTGTGTGTCTCGTTAAAGCATCCAGAACGCCACGTCGTGTCTTCTCCCCATTGGTGATACAGCACAGCCAGTGTGGGAATTCAACAGCAATTTTGATTCAAAGCCATCTCCAGTGAAAATGGTTGTTTGTAAATGTGTTGCATCAGATGTGTCAATGGATGTAATTAAGGAATGAAGACTGCTGCACACCCCTAATTAAGGGGATTAAAAACTAAAGCTGCCTGATTTCACTGCTGGATGGAAAAAACAGACTGGTGGAAACGGCTGGAGGCCGAGTCTTGGGGGGGTGGGAGGGGTTCTGCTGCAGTCTGTTGGCTCACAAAAGGAGCAGCTCTGGGAGGTGACAGGACTGAGCTGCTCTGCTATGTGCCCATAACTGACTGCTGACTGCACATGATGATATTTCATTGCTGCTTCACATTCCCCTTCCGTTTAATTCCTGTTCCTGGTGGGGATGGCAGGATTTTCGTCCCTTCCAGCCGTGCTGGGGTGCAGCCTTGGAAAAGGTGACAGTTGTGTCACCCCATGTTAGTTTGGTGTCCTGGTGTCTCCCACCATCTCGGTACCCATCGCCAGCTCTTTGGCTGTTCAGAATGGTGCTGTGGGATCTTGTTGTGTAGAAGCAGAAGTGAGATGTGTGTGAGGACACAGGGCAGAACCTCCAGGCATCCCTGAGGTGCTTTTTGCATGCACGAAACAGACCAAATTGTGCCAAACAGGGGACAAAGAACATTGTGCAATGGAAATACTAGGAAGCTGTGCTCGCCAAGGGCTTCTCCCTAGCCTTGCTAAGAGGAGAATGACTTTGTTATGGGATGGGGACTGCCAGTGAGGATGTGTCACTAATCCAAGCACTGATATCCCATTGCTTTTTTTACTGCGAGCGGGTGTCACCTGCACTGTGGTGCAGGATCCCTGGAGGGATTCTGGAGAACATTGTCTGCCTGGGAGGCATTGCAAAACCTGCCTTGATTTTCCAGGAACCATCTTCTCCTTTGCTACCCAGCTTGTGGAGCCACCCCAGGGTCAAGGGTGACTTTGAACATCACGAGCAGGAAAGATGGGAAGAAAACCATCCCTATGGAGGTGGTGTGAAGTGTCCGAGTGTGTTCCTGAGACATTCAGCGTTCTTCTGGTGCTGCATTCATTGGGACAGCATCCTTCTGGGGCCCTGGTGGCACTGGAGATTGTCCCAGTCAAACTGAGTTAGTACTTTGAGGCTTTACAAACAGCTTCTGACTCCTGGCTTCGAGTGTTTGGGAGAACAGCTGAGTGACTGGTTTTCTGCCTGTTGCCCGTGAACCAGGTCTGTCGGGAACGTAGTTACACCCAGGTTTTGGATGTTTGCCTGCTCTGCTTGTGCATAGACAGGAGCCTGCAGATGTGCAGTAGGATCATCCCCATGGGATTTTTTTCTGGGAGTGGTGCAGAGTTTAGAATTAACCATCACCTGCAATATTTGAAAAAAAAAGGAGATAAAAAGAAGAGAGGAGCTTTCTGGAGGAGGTGTCTCCCCACCTGCCTCCTGTGCACAATGCCCGCAGAAGACGCTTTGCTGTTCCCAGTCTTGAGGCAAGGTCAGCAGCATCCCGATTTTCATTCCCTATTGCTATGTGCCTTGGGGAGCTGCAGCCAGCTTGGAGTGTGCTGTGCTGCTTTTGGTGGGGGACCTCAATTAGCTCTTAGTGGGCTCTAAAACCAAGCTGCTTGGTCTTGTGTTTTCAAATCGTTGAAGGTTGGGTTCTTTCTATGATACTGGGAGTTTACAGCTCAAGGTTTGTGGTGGGAATGGATTTCTTCTCCTTCTCTGTGCTGTTGTGTGGGATGCTGAGCCCTGAAAGAAGAGGAGACTTCAGAGAAGGGTGGCCCTTGCTGAAAGAAAGCCTTCCCCCAGCTCAGGAGCAGCACGGGCTGCTGCGCGCTGATACCTGCGGTGTTTGTACCCACCCAGCAAAACTCGGCTTCACAGCCCCCCTGCTCGCTGACTCATTCCCCTGGGCTCCTCAGAGCTGTTGCTGTCCCAGTTGTGTCTCCAGAGCCGGCAGCCGTGGCTGTGCTGGATCAGGCTTGTTCATGCTGGTAGATGCTGAGGAGATCTCCAGCTGCTCCATCCCCTGTGTTGCTCTGCAGGTGTAAATGACTGGGGCTTGGCCAGAAAACCAAGAATTGAGGGATTTGGTAGATAATCTGCAGCTAGCCAGTGCCTTCCTGTACTCCTAGGTAAGGGTCATTAATCTTTAAAAGTTCCATGTTCAGGCTGATAATTACTGTAAAGGTAATTTTAGTTACCTTGCAGCCCTCGTTTCACTACTTGGTGGTGGCAGTGAGCATCAGAGAGCAAACCAGCTAAATTGACTCAGCCTGGCAGCTGGTGCAACTTCTTAAAACTCATTAAAACAGCCCAAAACCACATTGCTGCACCCCTGGGCAGACCCTGGCATCACTGGGTTAGGCACCATGTCCCGGGGGTTTCCCTCACTGCGGACTCTTGTGGGGGAGAGTGATGTTTCCTCTGCGTTACATATGTTTGGAGTATTGCTGTCAGGAGAAAAGGTCTTGGAATCATCTTAGAGTAGTGTAGCGCCAACTTAAGTGTCCTTGACAAGCTGAGGGAGTTGTGGGTGTTCAGCCTTGAGAAGAGAAGGCTCCAGGGAGACCTTAGAGCCCTTTCCAGTGCCTAAAGAGGCTTGTGAAAAGGAGGGAGAGTGACTTTTTTACACAGGCAGATAGTGAGAGAACAAAGAGGAATGACCTCAAACTGACAGAGGGCAGGATTAGCTGGGATACTGGGGAGAAATTCTTCTCTGTGAGCGTGGGGAGACCCTGGCACAGGGTGCCCAGGGAAGCTGTGGCTGCTCCATCCCTGGCAGTGTCCAAGGCCAGGATGGATGGGGCTTGGAGCAGCCTGGGATAGCGGAAGGTGTCCCTGTCCATGCCTGGGGGTGTAACGAGATGAGCTTTCAGGTCCCTTCCCACCCAAACCATGCTAGGATTCTGTGATATTTGATGGCAGTTTTAAGCAGTAAGCCCAGCTTAAAGCCAGGGTTGAGGATGTTTTCATCCAGCTTTTTCAGCCAGCTTTCGTCAGGGCTCGGCGGAGAACAAGCCTAGCACTTGTTCTCTCAGCCCTTCCTGTAAGTGGTTCCCTCAGATAGTTCAAATATCATGCATTTCTTGTACACTAATAACATCCGAATAACTGTGCGATTATGGTTATTTTTAATGAATTTGGGGCGTTGTACCAGGGTGCGGCAGATGTATTTGAGGCACTTGGGTGAATGCAAATTGCATTACAGCCGTGCAGTAACAAATGAAGCATTTAAGTGCAATGTCCCTGGCACGCAGGGGAGGAACAGCCCACGTGTGTGAGCCGGGGCAGTCGGTGATGGAACCTGTTTGGAGGTTTTAGCATCAAACATCCTTCTGGCTCTTGGTGCAGCAGAGGTTCATCCTGGGAGGTGCCTCTGTGCCTGTGTATGTGTGTCCGGGGGTGGTATTTATCTAGCAGGCAGCTCTTTATCAAAGGAGCGTGCAGGGTCCTCTGGGCTTCTAATTATAGCTTTGGTTTGGAAGCAACCAAAGGGAGAACAACAAAAGCGAGAAGAGCTTTACCCCCGTTCTTGGGAAACGGTAAGGAAAGAATATGAGTCCTGTTATGTTAAACCTTGAGTGTAAATGAGGCACAGTGTAAGTAAACACATCTGTGTTCAGGCAGGAAAAAAAAACCTTATGAATAATTCATGGAAAAAATCCTCCTGTTCAGCTGATGGAGATCTATTGCTTATTTCTGTTGAGCTGTTGCTTTAGCAAGTGGAGCGCTGCTGCAGGGAGAGCCGTCGTCACACGCAGCGGTGGCACTGTCATCTCTGCTGTGCTGTCGTTGCCACCCCAGGTATTCCTTCAGTGTGGAGTCAGGAGTGGCTGTGATGGAGTGACCTGCTAGGACGGAGCCTGTCCTTGCCATTGCCTCCCTGTGATGGAACGGCTCACTCATGGTGCTTTTGTAAGCACCGTTCCTGCTGCTTTTCTTTGCACAGATTTCTGGCGCCTGTCGGGTGCCCGCGCTCCCCGTTTCCAGGGAGGCTGGCGGAGGGAGCAGCCCCAGGATGTTATCTGCACCACACAGGGGCTGAGCTGCTTGTAGGGTGGAGATGGGCTTGGATGGATCCCTCCCTCCCTCCACCGGGTCGGGCAGATACCGGCTCCTTCAGCAGAGGAGGGTTTTGGAGCGACTGCTGCCTGCCAGGCTGAGCCCCTGTGTCCTCCGGGCAGGTTTGGAGACTTGTTTCTGCAGAAGAAAACATCTTCTGTCAGGCACTGTGTGTTTGAGACCAAACCATGTTGTTTCTGCTCTGGCCTCTGCTGCAGAGGGGAAGGGAGCCCCAAGAGTTACTGCTCGCTATTGAATAGGAAACAACACTTGTATTAAACTGCTTTTCTTAGTCTTTTTAGCCAACTACTGCGTTGCAGTGGGAGGAGGGATAGTCTATGAGCAGCTTGATTTTGCAGGCAGCCTGCTGCATGTGCCTTCTCCCTATCTGTTGTGGGTCCAACTGCTCCAAGTTCAAGTGAGTTTTCCAAACAGATCCCACACGGGCAGCCTTTCCAAACCCATCGCTGTAGACAAGGTCCCAGTGACAAGTACATGTTTTCATTTAAATTTCAGCACTTCACCAATGAGCAAAGCCCGTGAATTTCCATGTAAGGAATTCTGTAGCATCCAGGAGGATTTTTGAGGATACGGAGGAGGAGCTCTCAGCTCCCTTCGGTTGTAATGCACTTACTGCTCCATTTAGTCAGGTCATTCTATAAGCCCAGTCTTCAATTTGACATAAATGATTTGCTTTCAGCAGATGGTGAGCTACTATTTTTGCCCTCATTTAAATAGGAAAGCTGTACGATAGCAGGAGATGGGAGAGGGGCACGGTGCTGCCGACATGCAGTAGATTACCAGGGCTGGTCTGGTGAGAATTAAATCCGGGCAGTTGTAATGTGCCATCTGTGTTGTGTTGGGTGGTTTATTTTTCCCCCGTTCAGTGAGGCTCCTGAAGTCTCCTGTTACCCTCTGGGTCAGGCTGAGTGGCAGCATCCTTTTTGTTCAGGATCCAAAGTACCAGCACAGAAAGATGAGGCATGTTAATTCTAAGAGGGGTTATAAAATGTCAGCACTAATTATTCCTCTAATAAAATGCATTAAATAAATTCCGAAAGGTTCTGAGTCTTTAGAGTATTTTAAAGTTGTTTGTATTTCTGTTCAGAGGCTTATTTTATTGTGTTTGAATATCTTACTTTGTTTGAAACCCCCAAGCAAACAGCTCTCTGCTATGGTCATAGAATCTCAGTCTGGTTTGGGTTGGCAGAGACCTAAAAGTCCATCACATTCCACCCCCCTGCCATAGCCAGGGACACCTTCCACTAGATGAGGTTGCTCCAAGCTCTGTCCAGTGTTTCCTTTACTGTAGTAAAAATCACGTGTAGGACACGTAACACACACGTGGAGCGAGTCGTGCTGGTGGCAGCTGCAGTTTCCTCCTCTCCCACCCACAGGTTTGTTGCACGTGCACCAGGTCTTGACAAAACTGGATTTTCAGGCTGTGCTCTCTATTTCGAGCAGCGTTCCATGTAGTTTCCCTGGTGAATTATGTGCTTTTCATACACATTATGAAATGGGAAGGAACGCATTTTAAAAAACCCACCACACTGTTGCTGAAACTATTTGATTTTTGCCTATTTTTAGCAGAAATTTCTGTCTTATCATTGTCTCCAGCTCTTGCTGGAGCTGCAGTGTTCAGTGAAGCCACACATTTTTGCGTAGGAAGGTCAAGACAGTTTGTCCCACCCGTTATCTGGTGATGGGCATCTCTGCGAGACAGTTTGTGTTTCCAAGAACTGAACCTTCCCCATGGACAGTCCTTTTTCTTCTCTCTCTGAAAGACTAAGCCACTGGGAATTAAGTAAGTTATGACATGAGCCATAAATAATTTTTCCAGGCTTGGAAACAAGGATAAGTTAGATTTTTTACAGAATCACAGACTGGTTTGAGTTGGAAGGAACCTTGAAGCCCGTGTCATCCCACCCCTTGCCGTGGGCAAGGGCACCTTCCACTGGACCAGGTTGCTCCAAGCCCTGTCCAACCTGACCTTGGACACTTCCAGGGATCCAGGGGCAGCCACAGCTTCTCTGGGCACCTTCTCTAGCCGGGGCTCATCACCCTCACAGGCAGGAATTTCTTCCTGATTTCTAGTTAACCCCTCCTTTCTTCAGCATATGTTCAATTTATTATCACTAAACTTACTATGTGCCTAAATAAGAGAGACTGAAGTAGGCTGACAGGTAGGAGAGGGTGACAGACGCATATCTAAACATTCCTGTTTCTTTGAGCCTCTGTAACTTGTCATGGAACAGCCCAAATGAGCAGCGCTGTCATTTCCAGGGAGCTCAGGTGCCGTCACTTAATGAGAACCTGCCAGAGCACAGGCGCCGTAAGGAAGGGATTCAGCTTTCTCTTGAGGATCGAAGGCTTTCTCAGGAGGGAGCTGTTCCGGTGTGTTGAGCTACTCTAAACTCTTTTAGATAAATCTCTGTACTTTTGTGCAGGCTGGAAAATGGGGATGGCTTGACTTGGATTGGGGTTGTCTTTTGATGTCTGCAAGAGCAGAACCCATGGAGCCATGTGGGGGTGAAACTGAGTTTAGCCATCATCTGCTCACCAGATAATTAGTGCGGGGTGGATGGGGCTTGGAGCAACCTGGTCTAGTGGAAGATGTCCCTGCCAGTGCCGAGGGGTTGGAATGAGATGAGTTTAAGGTCCCTTCAGCACAAAGCATTCCATGATTTTATGATTGAATCATATATGTTGGGAGCAGGGTGAGCAGTGAACACTTGCGCTCCTTTTAAGTCTGTTTTGTTCCAAGGATTTTGATGCAGGAAAGAGGGATGAGTATGTTTGAATTACACCAAGCCCACAGAGATGTTGAGTGTTCCCTACAGCTGTGCCCTTGGCCAGAAAGAAGGATAAGCACTGAGGTTGGAGGGCTCGGGTACTGGGGGGGCTGGAAGGTCTTCGCAGGTACAGCAGGTTCAGGAGGTGCCCCTGCACTGGTTTGTTTTGACATTTGGTGTTCAGAGTTGCTGATGCCTTTTGAGAGAAGATCTGTGGAGCTCCCTCTTCATCACCAAAGCACTGACATTCCTGAGGAGGTCCGGGTCCTTCCCCAGGTTCAGATGAAGGGGGATGTTGCCGGTGGGAGGTCAGCCCAGGGTGCAGGTGTCCTCAGCAGGGCGCAAAGCCTGTTTTCTGCTCTGGAAGTATTTGACTCCCTTCTCTTCAGGTTGCTTCCTGTTGCCAAAGCCTTCTTATCTGGAGGATGTTCTTCATCTTAAAAATGTTTAGATATAAATACATATTTGTACTCTTTTGTGATGAGATTGTTACTCCAAAATCTCTCTCTGGGATCATATCTGAGTTTTGTTGTAGCTTGCTTATTTCCGTAGTGTTTAACACCTTCTCCACTCCAGACTTGTGAAGAGCCTGCCTTTTACAGGCTGTCTGACATCAAACCTTCAGCCTCTACCAAAGAAAGCCTCCCCCAAATGAAGTATTTACAGTGTGGCAGCTCAGAGCAGGAGGTGAGCAGCACTGCTTGAGTGCTCCTACAATAGCAGAGCATCCTCCTCCAGTATCCAGGGAGCTCCTGAGGCACCTGCAGGCTCAGCAGAATTGCCTTGTGGAATAGCGAGGGAAGAAAAATTTAATTTAAATAAAAACCTGCTTGTGGTTTGGCTGTGGGCAGTGCTTTCTCCAAGGGATGGTTGAAGAGCAGTGGAGCGGGAACCTTGCTCTTTGTGTCTGCTCTGCTGTGGGCTGGGTTGGAAACAAAACACCACTTGGCACCCATCTCCTTGCAGGAAAGGTCCTTTTCTTCCTTGTATAATCGCAGAATCACAGACTGGCTTGGGTTGGAAGGTTGAAAGACCATCTCATTCCACCCCCTTGCCGTGGGCAACCTCTCAGCTATGTTACTTACTTACAAATCTCTTTGCTTTTGATGACGAATGTAGGGGAAACCATTTCTGAGCATAAAACTTCCAAGGGAGGGAGCCGGCTGGGAGCCCACACATTGGAGCAGTGCACTCGGGTCTCACAGCAAGATGTTTGCTGTACCCGGTGAGTTATTGGTGCTGGCAGCTATGAAATGTTTATTTGGGAAAGGAAGGGCTCCTACGTGCCCATCTCCGCATCCCCAGTGCTGCCGCGGGGATCTGGCTGAGCTGCAGCCTGGTTCTCGGGGGATGGAGGAAAGACAAGGAGATGTTTGCTCATCGCCAGCCAGACCCACCTTCCTGCGCCGGGAAAGGTCCGTGACTGTGGCTTTGAAATGTAAACAAGTCAACAAATCTTGTTCCAAATTGTTGGTGTTTAAAGAGAGAAAAGTACATCAAGAGGAAACGTTCCTTTGTGGACTGTCCCTGGGGCTTCCTGCAGCCGATAAGAGCTGCTCCTCAGCTGTGCCCTCCCCACCGACGTCATCTCCAAAGCCTTGGTTCTGCCTTTTTGGTTTGAAGAGCAATGTGTCCGAGGTTGTATATTTTGATAACAATTCCTACAAATGTATTTATTCAAAACACAGTGGGAAGCAACTACAAAGCAGGCTGCTCCAACAGCTGGTGCCAGAGGGAGCTGGCTGTCAGTGTGTGATTGTGGTGGGACAGGCTTGCAGAGCATCCCTTCCATTCTGTGCGTGCTGGGGCATTGGGAGCTTTGCCCTGGGCATTGGCATAATGGGTTTGGGGTGATGGGTGTTTGGCTGAACAGAGTCCTTGCTCTCTCCGCTGCCTTGTGGCATCTCCAGGAGTTCTTGGAGAGCTGATGAGAGCAGAAATTTGCTGCGTGGTGGCTGGGGTACTCTGCAGTAGGAGCCATGGGTTGCTAATGGGGCCAGCAGCATCTGTGGCAAGGGATTGCAGGAAGAAGGGGAGCAGAAGTAAGAGCTGCAAGGACAAGTCACATGTATGCTGCCATCTGCAAACTGATCACAGACACATCTGGATTTGGGCACTCTCTTTGCCTTGTAGCATTCCTGGGCCATCGGGTGACTGTGATGCAGGTTCTCTGCTTGGGTGCCTGTTTCCTCAGTGCAGGTTGGAAGCTGCTGTTGCAGTGGCCACTCCACTGGGTTTGGAAATACCCAGAGCAGCTGACCGAGGGGAGATAGTAATTACACTACACGAGTGGAGTGTAATTCTGTCTTCTTCTGCAGGAGACCATGCTAAAATGAACCTGGCAGCTCGTCCCCAAGGCTGGCTGGTAGGGCTGAGTCCAAGTGAAAAAACCCAACCAAAACCCCAAACCAAACCTTGTAAACTCAGAAATTTGCATTGCTGCAGAAACAAGTTCAGGGAAGGTCTGTGATGCTGTGCTGTTTTAACCACAGCATTAGAAATAATATGAAATGTTTGCATTAAACGCAAGGGGAAAGTCTTTGGAGAGCTGGGAGGGCTTTTCTCCTTTAAGCACTCTGGTTCTTTTATCAGATGAGTTCTTCAATCTTCTGGTTCTTCAATCAGGATGAGTTAAATTAAAGTTGATGAATGCAATAATACGTAGGAGGATGACATCTTGGAATGTTTCTTAATTTTAAGTGTGTATTTTGAGCAAATGTTTATACACTGATGCTCGGGCCGGGGGATTGAGGCATATTGGATTATATGCTATTTGCTCAGTGTAAGTAGTGGCAATTTATTGCTGCAGATACATGTGATGCGGTGTGCAAAGATTAGTTCTATCCCCTCTAAAGCATGATTATTTTGGGTCCTCTTTATACCTTAAATAGATATTCTTCTCATGTGATTTCCATCTTTTTGTGTCAACAGCCCAGGCTAAAGTTGAAATAAACATTGCATCAGCTTAATAGCACAAGCTCTGAGGAAATCTGCTCTCCATTATGGATGTTGTTTGGAAACCTTTTCATTTGACATTTTTCCAGCGTGCAGTGCAAATATCCCATGAATCCCAAAGCCTGCATGGCTCCACTGGATTAGTCTTGTGCAGAACAATGTAGTTGCTCGACACTGATGGGTCCTGTCCCCAGCAGTGCGGTTTGGTGTGTTTAGATCAGAGAATCCCAGAATGGTTTAGGTTGGACGGGACCTTAAAGACTATCTTCAAAGCAAACTGTAGCAAAAGGAATGACTTTGCCCTTGCTGACTCTGTAGGCTGGAGTCAGCCAGCGTTTCATCCCCCTACAGGCCATTCACTTCAGAGCTGGACTGGATGGTCCCTGTGGGTGCCTTCCACTCTGGTTCTGTGACAGGGTGGTGTGACTGGTGAACAGGGCATGTCTGTGCTCGTGGTTGGTTTGAATAGCTCAGTCAGACATGGGTACTGGAAACCTCTTGATTGAGCCCTTTTTCTCCTCTCATACAGCATCATCATGACAACAGAAAAGAGCCCAGCAGCCGACGCTGACAACTCGGAGCAGCAGCAAGCCAAGGAGGAGGAAGGAGCTGCTGAAACACAGAAGCAAGAGGCTTCCCTGGAGGAAGGGGCTCAGCCAACGCCAGAGAGGCAGCCCCAGAGGCAGAAGGCCTCCAACGGGGACACTCCCACGCACGAGGAGCAGAGCAAGAAAGAACGTCGCGCCTCCGAGGGCCGGGGTCTCTCCCGCCTCTTCTCCTCCTTCCTCAGGAGGCCCAAGTCTCAGGTGTCTGAAGAGGACAAAGACACTGATGCTCCTAAAGAGGCGGGAGGTGACCAGAAAGACGTGGGATTAGGAGGCAGCCCTGATGAAGACATCCTGGTGAAAGCCCCAATTGCAGCTCCTGAGCCCGAGCTCAAAACCGACCCATCACTGGATCTCCATTCCTTGAGCAGTGCGGAAACGCAGGTAAAACACCCCATTCCGTGGGATGTGCTCCCTGCTGCTTTAAAATGTGTCTTTGTAGCCAAAACTATTCAAACTTCATATCCCAGGTTGGTGAGCTTGGCCAGAAAAGGTCATGAGATACCAAAAGGCTCCTGTCAGCTCCCTGTGTTTCATTGTGTACTTGCCACTCTTACGTCCCTGCAAAGTACCTGTTCCGGGAATTGGGCTCACATGCCACAGCATAATTTAAAATGCCCCGTGCTGAATCATTGCTCTGCTGAGGCTTGGGATGTCACATCAGAACACAGAGGGTTCACGTTCATTGGGTTCAAAACCAGGGTTGATTGTCAGGATGTCCTTGGTGTGAGCAGGATCAAGGCAGGTCAGGGGCCCAAGGTGGAGATTGCAAGAGTACATGGATTTGGGAAAGGGTTTCTTCAACTCCAAGGAGCGCAAGCGCGGCATTTTAGGACTTGGTCATCTGCTTGGTCCGGGCTAGTGCTGAGCCTGCCAAATATAAATATTTTCTGCTTATGCATCATGTAGACAGGCATGGCACGTGGGCTGAGCCCAGCTCCTGGGACCTGTCCGGTGTCTGCTCTTTCCAGCCAGCATCATTTTTCATGCAAAATTTAAAGTTCAAAAATTTAAAGTAGAAATTGAGGCAGAGATGCCCTCAGGGAACATTCACTGAGCTGTGGCTGGTTATTGATTTGGGGGTACTGGGTGCCCTTTCTTCCTCCTTGGGTAGTTTCAGCTCTGCTGTTACTTGAGCCTGGAGTGGAAAAAGGTGGGTATTCCTTCTCCTAAGCTGGGAATTTCTTACAACCCAACCAACCTGTGTGTATTGCTGGAGCCAGACGGTAAAATCTGGATTTCTTACCCACTGCCTTAAGTTCAGAACGGCTCCAGATACCCACAAATGCTCAATTTTGGAGCAATGCTTTACAAATTCAAGCATTGCCAGTAGGCAATAATTGTAAATCCACCTCCTTAAAATTACAAAGTTGTAGAGACGGTAGGAGGTAACAGTTTTTCCTTTCTTTTCCCAAATTTCTGAGCCTGTGAAGACCATGGGATGATCTCTGCTCATGTTTTGTACCTCTGACTGAGGGCTGGGATTAGCAGGATGGGGAAGAGGTGGAGATTTTCATGCAATTTCAGCCCAGAAATTGTGTTTTCAAGAGGGACTCATTCTTGGAAGTGTTTAAGACCAGGTTGGAGCAACATGGTCTAGTGGAAGGTGAGATGGGCTTTAAGGTCCCTTCCAACCCAAGCCAGTCTGGGTTTTTTAATGCGTGATTTCTTTCTCTATTTATCTCTTGATTTGCTGCTCCTGAAGCCATGTGAATTTGCACCCCAGCCTTCCTTCATGGGCTGTTCATTTCAGACGAAGCATTTGTGCCTTTTTTTTTTCAGTTCTTATTTTAGATCACTGTCAGTGGCTTTCTGAACTGTGACACTCGGCAGATATTTCTGCTGTGAAAGCATTTGCGAGGTGCTGCAGTTTGATAAATGCTGACCGACGGGCATTAGGAGCTTTGACTGATTCCCTGCTCCCGATTGTCCCAGTTCTGCTGGAACAGAAGTCAGCAGCTTGTGGACATTATTTAGTTTTTAAATACCTCTGTGCACTTGTGCCTGGGTGTGATTTCATGAGATGTGATGGGCTGAACAGACAAGGTTTTGCTCTTCCTCTGCCGCAGCTCTGTGCTCCTGCAGCCCCGTCCAGCGTCATCAGAGCCTGCCGTGAACTCGTTTAACCTGCTGAAGTGGCAGAGGAAAAAAAAATCCCAGCTTCCTTCCTCCTCCTTGTCCCCAAACTGCATCTCTTTCTGCTATATGAGTGGATTAAACTGGCTCACAAAGTGCTTCTGTAGGCAAAGGGATGGTGATGTGGAGGCTGCCTTCCCTTTTTGGTGGCAGAGGGCTGCTCGGCCAGCTCCGATAGCCACAAAACCTCAGCCCTGACTCTCCTTTTAGTGCTACTGCTGCCATAAAATCCCACAATGGTTTCGTTGGAAGGGACCTCAAAGCCCATCCAGTGCCACCCCTGCCGTGGCAGGGATACCTTCCACTGTCCCAGCCTGCTCCAAGCCCCGTCCAGCCTGGTCTTGGGCACTGCCAGGGATCCAGGGGCAGCCACAGCTTGTCTGGGCACCCTGTGCCAGCCTTCCCCACCCTCACAGGGAAGAATTTCTTCCCGATATCCCATCTAGCCTCCGTTGGTTTAAAACAGTTCCCCCTTGCCATGCCAAGGGCCAGTGCACTGGAGCAACAGCTATGCCAGAGTGGCAGTGGGAGCACTGGGGATCCTGCCTGGGAGGGAAAAAACCTTCCCAGTTCATAAGGTGCTGTCATTAATACCATGAGTGCATGATGTAATCTGCCCTGATTTCTCTAGTCAACCCTTACTTCTTTTTTATTACATCCTTTATTAAATGAAAACTTGAAAATTACTTGGAAGAGCTTTAAAAATTAATGCCATTCTCTTGGTCACCCCAGCTGCTGCTCCAGGTCCCGGGTTACAGGTTAAAGTGGGATAATGAATCCTGAGTGAGATCCCAGCCCTGCAGTGCTTGTTCCATGTGATGCTTTGTTTGTCTGTGTGTTTGTTTGACACCTCTAAACTGGGGGTTTCAGCCTGCTCAGGAGGAGAGGAGGGACGACCAGGAGCCAGAGGGAAGAGACCTCGAGGACAGGGAAGAAGGGGAAGCAAAGGAAGAGGGTGCCAAGCCGGAACCAAAGCCAGAGTCTCTGGAGACCAAAGCAGACAAGGATTTGAAAGCTGCCCAAAAAGCAGTGAAAAGACACAGAAACATGTACTGCAAAGTCGTTTTGCTGGATGACACCATTTTTGAGTGTTCTGTGGATGTAAGTACTTTGGGGGTTTGGTTCTGCTTCTCCTCTCTTCCCTCTCCCTTCTGCTTCCCTTGAAAAATCACCACAAACACGATTTAATAGGGGCCTAATGTGCTGCCAGGGAATTACATGACAGGTTTTACTGCAGAACAAGCCTGCTGTAAGCTATAACAACTTATTTAGTGTGTTGTAAAAACCTCTGGGTACTAGGAATCTTTATTTTTTATTGTTCTACAATTCCAGGGTGCCTTGCTTTGTAGAGGTGGGGGAACATATAAAAAAAACAAGCCCAAACTTTATATTACTAGCTGTTCACCATCTCTCTCATTTGTATCCCAGGCTAGAGTTTAGGTTTTTGGGGTAGGTTGTGATTGTCTAAATAACATTTGCCTCCTTGGCTTTGAATAAAATGGGTTGAATGAAATTGATTTGTGCTTTTCTAGTCCCCCAAGGTACCTTCACCTCTCAGGCTGCTGGTTAACTTAGCTCCTGGTGCTTGGATGTAAAGAAAAACACACTGTGTTTAGCCTGCAGTTGAATATATTTCCAGTAAACAATTTAAAATTATTATGTTGACTTAGAGCACTGCAACCCCCTTCATCTGAGAGCTTTTTTTCTCCTTTGTTTTGTGCATTCTCTCACAGGGCTGTGGTGCTGTCAGGGCAATAAAAAGCGAGCAGAAATCTCTATTTTAGTATTGAAGTACTTGTCTGGAATATTAATAATCTGGTACTTACCACTGGAGCATACTTCCACCAGCTTGTTTTCCCTCAGTCCCACTGGTAAATGGGCCAGGAGAGGGTATCTGGGCGCAGGGCTCCTTGTGGGAGCAATCACCTTGGGTGATCCTGGGCAAGTAGGTCAGTGCTGAGTGTTTGTGTAACGATGCCGCTGCTGGTCCTGCCTGGGATCAGCTCAGAGCATCACTGCCCCCATCACCTGCGCCTTGGCCAGGGATGCTGTGTGCAGCCCCAAGGACCATCTTCCCGCAGTCCAGGTGACAGCTTGCCGTGGCTTTGTGCCTGAGTTTGCTGCAGTGATGCCTTTGGATACCGTCGTGGACACTGTTGGAGGGAGAGCCGTGGGAGGATGGGGGGTCCTGACTTGAGCAGGACACGAGAAATGTCTCTCTGTAGGTCCAGAGGGTCGTGGTGGGCACTGCAGAGGACTGGGGGGCCACGGTGTCAGTGAGATCCTCTTAGCTTGAGAAGCACCCTTGGCTTTAGCGCCAGTATAATTCTGCTCTGGCTTTTGGAGAGTTTATTAAGATTTAATTGGGAAGGAATTGCAAAGGTGTAGGCAAAGAGCAGCACAAATGCCTTTATCCAAGGAGAATTAGTTCTTTCAGGCATCCTTTCCGACTGACAGCCCTGGAAGCTTTTTCGTTCCTGTATCAGTGCCAATTCCTTGAGGAATACCCTGGCTAACACATACATTATGTTACCTATAGAGTCACAATGTGTGCACAAAGGACCTGACAGCTGAAAGGCTGGAATAAAGCCAAGGAATAAAACAAGGCAGGGGTCTTGGAGCAGTTGCCATGCAGAGATGACTGACAGGAGAGCTGTGGGCATTAGTGAAGCTGATTTTGCGTCACTGGAACTGCACTTTCTTCTAGCAAAGCCTCCAATGGAATGAGCTGCTTCTGGTTGCCATAGTTTTATGCCTCAGGGATGTTTTCCTTCATGCTTTTAGACTAAAAGGATATCTGTTCCTTGGGCCAGTCCAATTCTGCAGGACTTGGGGGAAAGAAAAAGAGGAAATAGGAATGCTCGAAGTGTATTTCTGGAGGCAGGAGGCTGTGTGCTGAGCAGCTTTGGGCACATGAGGCAGATGGGAGAAGCTAGTTTTCATCAGCAGATCAGGGTGATGGAAGGGCCATGGAAATCATGGGCTTTGGTTATGTGCTGCTGTCTTTTTTCTGAACCTAAGAAAAGTCAGGTTGTTCCTCAAATGAATAGGTTGTAGCAGAAGTTTCATCTCTTGATCCACACCTGATTGTCTGGCAGCCTGGACCTGGGAGATAATGCACTGCAGATGTTCCTTGGGAGGGAAAACCTGTACAGATCCTTGGTGTCTACTGAGCTGTGTTGGGAAGTCCAGCTTTGGGGGATTTTCAGACATGGAGCTGGTGGGAAGAGAAAGACCCACTGTGGTTCCTGTTGCCTCTCCATGGAATTTTTATGTCTGGTGCCTTTTCCTGTAAGGAGTCCTTGCTCTGAAACAGCCAGGAGATATGATTTGGAGCTACTCAGGACCTTTTTTCCCTTTACTTATAGTGCACAGTGTGGTTTGACCCTATTCCCTTCCTCCCCTCTCCTGTGAACAAAAACAGGCAAAACCCATCCCTGTCCTTCAGGATTTCTTTGTCTATTTGCAGAAACACGCCAAGGGACAGGATCTACTTAAAAAAGTCTGTGACCACCTCAATCTGCTGGAAGAAGACTACTTTGGTTTGGCCATATGGGACACACCAACCTCCAGGGTAAGCAGCTGCTGGCCCTGAGGGGATTCAGCTCTTCCTGCATCATCTCCCCAGGGCAGGAAGCGGGGCATAAGCTCCTCTTCAAACTCGTTTTGGTGTCCTCTAAATACGGATTGCGGGTCATCACACAGGAATAAATGGTGAATAAATGACTACAGGAGCGTGGATTTTAGTCAAAAAGCTATGTGAATCATAGAATGTATCCTGGTGAACTTGGGTCTTCACCTGGAGAAGTCATGATATTAGTTTACTGCAAAATGATGTCATTAAGTTACAAAGCTGCAGCTGAAGGAGTCAGGCTGCCCTGGCACTGGTGTCAGCGTTGGGAAGGTTTGGTTGGAGCCATCCAGAGCATTTGGAGTTGAGCCTTTGCCCTGCAGAAGAACAGATATGACTCTATACCAAAACTCCTACTCACGGTTTCAATTTAAGGTCTTTGTTTGGTTTGACTCAAGCAGTGTCTTATCTTTTAAAGCCTTGGTTACCCTTTAACTCAACAATTACTCCAGGTCTATTTCATAAAGCCAAAAATGAGATAGTTGAAATGAAGGGCCCAGTTCTATGTCCTTTAGACCAGTTATGTTGGTCCGTATTCTGACTCCTCCTCTGCTTCACCTGCAGCAATCCCCTGTGGCCAGGTTACTGACTGACAGATGTTTGTCATTAAATACTTTATAGTGTTTTATGCACAGGCAAAATAACAACCAAAATTAACACTATTTGAGGCAGGCAGAACTCCCACTTGAGTTTGTTTTACCGTCTCTGGTGTCTTCCAATTTTCTTGGATGTGAAATGTGTTTCCATGTATATAACGTGGATATTTTTTATCTTCAGAGTTTGTTCTTGCAGAGGGAGAGGTAGGTGTACTTTTAGATCCAATTAAGAGCAAAAAGAGTTTAGCTGGAGCTCAGCTTCTTCTGTGTGTGCTTTGGGTAGCTCACTGCTGCATTTGGAGGTTAGGAAAAATTCCTTCCTGGAAAGGGTTGTCAGGTCCTTGGCACAGGCTGCCCAAGGAAGCGGTGGAATCGCTGTCCCTGAAGTGATCAAAAGCATATAGATGTGGCACTTGCAGACACGGCTTAGTGGTAGCCTTGGCAGTGCTAGAGTAATGATTGGACTTCGTGATCTTAGAGGGCTTTTCCTGAATGATTCCACGGTCTCCCAGACCCTTGGACTTGCTCTTCTCATGTCCAGGCTTTTGGCATTGATTCTTCTGGAAGCAGAAGCATGTACCTCCTTCCCCCAAGCCAACTAGGGCTGAGAGGTTGTGCAGCTTTTTAACTGTAGGGACTGAAAACAGATTGTTTTGTCAGTTCTGTGTCCCAGAGCTGGAAGCTGGGGAAGATGAGGTCGCTGTCCGTGGGTTGTTCAGCTCCAGTGTGGAGCAAGCTGGTTTGATTTGCTCTGATGGGTGAAAACACCTTTTTCTTTTTTTAATCTATCTGGTTATGTTTCATTGAACTTTGAAATCTGAAGCTCCATCTCTCTCCTGCTGTAACCTCAAACAAGACCTCCCCAGAGTTACTGATTCACAGGTAAAATGGTGTTAATAGGATCCAAGGATGAGCTCTGGCACCTCACCTGAGCTGTGTGGAGCAGGTGGAGATACATGTGTGTATTCCTGGATAGGGAAGGGTTGTATGTGACATTTTCCACCTTGATATTTAGGGAATAAACCTTCCAAGGACCAGTAATTACCCACGTGGACACAGCAGAGGGTGACAGGGGGCTGAGGAGGTTGTGACAGTGGCTGGAGCAGCTGGTCACCACAGAGCAGCAAGGAGCTCATTGCCCTGAAAGGGAGGATTGTTCCCCACTGATTCATGACCCAGTGGGATAAAAGTGCCGTTAATTGCTGTTCCCATCATTGTCTGCTGGATCAGGCGGGGTGGGATGCATGACTGCACCCTGGGCTCACCCCAGTAACGAGCAGTTGTGGCACCAGCCCGGCCATGGAGATGCTCTGCTCCAAGCTGTGGCCCTCAAAAGGCAGCAAGTCTTCCTTTCAAATGGATTTTGTATCCCCACTTTTATATGTTAGAGGAGCAGGCATATAAAAAGAGGAGATTAAATGTAAGTGTTGGCTGTGTCCCTGCCATGAAGTTACGTGTCCTTCTGGTCAGGAGAGATTAGCTTGGGGGATTCAATGAGTTAATTCCTTCACCTCGAGAGACCTGGACGTCCAAATCCTGCTCAGAGCTGGTGAAAATGAAGAGGTGGTTAAATGTAGCCCTGTTAGCCCAGCACCGGCGCTTGCAGCAGGACAGGCCCTGAGCCCTGCAAAGGGAAAGGTTCAGACCATGGAAAAAGCAGGAGTTGTGTTTTGAGGCTTATATTGCACCACCATCCCACAAAACCCCAAATTACAGAGGAGGGGAAGAAAGATACATTTCTAAATTTGTAGCAGAGATAATTACTAGAAACTTGAGTCATAGTTAAAAGAAATGAAGGGTATGTCACACTCCTGTAAAAAATTCCAGGCTTACTCAGGAATTGAGTGTTTTTACTCGTATTTCAGCAATTAGGTCGTTGAAAACTATAGCTAATAATAGAAAGTCTTGGTGATCTTTGATCTGAATAGGGTAAGTAAGGAGACAGGGTGCTTAAAATGAATGTATCCATCCTATTTACCTATTTTTAAAGGTTCTGGAGGAAAAAAAAAGGTGTTGTACAAGTGCCCCTGGTATCTGGATGTGGCTGTGGCCGTACCTGCTGCTCTGTTCTTGCAGCCCTAATATTCTGGGTTTTTTTTCCCATCTCGTTCCTCTTGCTTCCTTGTGAGTCCCTGGTAGGTGAATGGTTGGAAATACACCCACTGAGACCACAGCCTGGAGTAAAAGTAGTGAAAAATGTACCATCTCTCCGGTTTCCATGGCTGCCTTTGTGTCGAATATTGTCTTTTTTTTTTTTTTTGCTGTATTTTTAGCAATTTGCAGCTTTCTGTGGTGTTTCTGGAATGTCTGGTAAACTGTGAATGTTTTTATCCTCTTACAGACGTGGCTGGATCCTGCCAAAGAAATAAAAAAGCAGGTTCATGGTAAGTAGATTGAATTTATCGTGTGTGGGGAGGTGTGGTTTCTCCCAATGTTGCTTTGGTGAGCCATCCAGGGGGCCCAGGGATGGGGAGAGGTCAAATGAGGGTGGCTGGCAGGGATCAGCACAAGTTCAAGCAGTCTGTGCATCCTTTCTCTCCTTCTTAAGGACTTAGGTATGCTCTAGATTTAGGGAAAAAATGTCATTTCCTTGGTAAAACAGCTTGGGGTGTGTTTGCCTGAAGCAAAGCCACACTGTCCGTGCAGTGCTGAAATGGGGATCTGCTCCTTGTTGGAGGATGGGAAAATGGGTGTCAGTGGGAACCACTGAAATCCCAAAGGAGATTGGGAGACCCTGAGCAGAATTTTATAGTGGAACAAGGTTTTATGGACTCTGGGGCTGTTTTGGGGTCCAAATAGGGACACTGGAATGATAAATGGCTTGAGAAGTATCAGCTCAAATACCAGATGCTCTCCCAAGTTGTGTTTTAAGGTCTGCTAGCACTGAATTAGTTCAAGATGAGGACAGTGTCAAAATTAAATATGTTTTAGAGGCTTTTGTTTTCTTCTGGGAGCAAGTCTGACTGCTTTGGAAGTAAAATACTGGTTTTGGGAAGGAAAATACTGTTTTACGGATGCTTTTGGTGGGAGGCCCAGGACAAAGTATGTCATTTAGTCCAGATTAGGGAGGAAGTGCAGGGCTGTGGAGTAGGGAAAGCTCCTGGTCTTACCAGCTTCTCCTGCAATCAGTAGCAGGGTGCACGTGAAGGGCAGGAGCTGCTCCATCCGTAAAATTCATCTGTGAGTGTAATGAACAGCAGCCTGCTGTGGAATCTGGCCCCCTGAGATGGGTTAAATGGCAAATTACTTGATTTTACTCGAAGTGTGAAGGTATTTTGCATGTACATATGAACATGTGGACACCAGTGTGTGGTGGTACCCGGCACCTCTGCTCCCTTCGGTGTCATCTTGGAATCACTTGTTTTGAACTGTGTGCGATGAAAACAACGTGCCTTGTGTTTAATCCCAGTTATGGCGTTGCATAAGAAGTAAATCCAGGAATGCTCCATTCCCCCTCTTCCCTGTGTGAGATTGGGATAAACCTCTGAGCGAGTTAAGCGCAAGGGTAGAGCTTCTCTTTCTGAAATAAATCTTATTTTGAACTAGTGTTAAAGGGCACAGCAGGGGGAGATGTAACTATGAAAATCACTCAGTCAGGGCTATTTTCTACTGGGAAATGGGATTATTTTCAAGGAGAAGAGAGAGTTGCCTCTTCAGCTGTGTCATCTGAGCTGTCCATACCACATATAATGCCAATTCTATGTGTGATTATGTGGATTCTGGCTCAGTTAATATCTGTAATGGTGCTATACAAGGTTTGCAACAAGCTGTATTAAAGCAATTAGGTCTGGACTTGAAAAGCTCTTCCTATCCTGGTGCTTTCTGGCTTCATCCAGAGGTTGATGCTTGTGTTAGGCTGAGTTTAACCTGTGTCTGACCACCTGATCCCAGTGCATTAGGCTGAGGAGTGACTGAGGAGCCCTCCTTGAAATTTGAAAATTGGGTTGAGCAGTAAACCAATCCTAATTCATTAATTTACAGCCTGTGCCTGACCTCTCTCCATGAGTCCGTTTTCAATCAATGAAAAACATGTCAGTCATTGAGCTTCTTAGCAATGAATTTAATTTTTGCCCCAAATTGTGGTTAATCCAGGTGAATTTCCCTGCCTTGCTTTTTTTTCTCCTGCTTTTCTTACCTCCTGTAAATGAAGTCACATCTTATGCTTACACAGATGTTAAGCTGCAGCCAGCTGTGAGAGCGAGCAGTATCAAATCAATGTTGCATCTGCTGAATTATGAAGATCAGATTGGATATTCGTAGCTTTTTTTTGTATCAACTGACCATCACAAAGCTGTCCTGGTGTGTTTATTTTTCTCAAGCTCTCCCTTGTCATTGCAGGAGGCCCCTGGGATTTTACCTTCAATGTCAAGTTTTATCCGCCGGATCCTGCCCAGCTGACAGAGGACATCACCAGGTGAGTTACCTGGGAATCCTACTGCCATATTCTCCTGAATATGGAATAGAAGTGTTTCATATTTGGGTGTTTTTCCCTCCTTCAGCAAGGAGATCAGATGCCTTCACCATTTGGAGGGGGTTTGGTTTGCTTTTAGTGGATGTGAGGATGCTCCTGCTCTCCACTGGAGTCCATGTGTAAAGCAGTGTCATTTATAACCCTGCCATGTGCGTGTTTGTATAGAAAAGAAAATTCTTGCCTAAACCTAAGATTTTCTGGTCATAGTGTCCTTTACTCCCTTTGCAGAGTGAAGGTGACCTTGAATCCCCCGGTCCTCCATGCTGTTTACCTTGGGAATAAGTAAAAATTGGAAACGAGCATTGTCGTGTGTTCATCAGTGGCATAAAAAAAGAGACTCTGATCCTCAAGTTAATAAATTTCTCCCTGTTCTCTGTGAATAGTATTTTCCTTTCTGCCCCCAGGTATTACCTGTGTCTGCAGCTTAGACAGGACATCCTTACAGGGCGGCTGCCCTGCTCCTTTGCCACTTTGGCTCTGCTGGGTTCCTACACGGTCCAGTCAGAGCTGGGAGACTATGATCCTGATCTCCATGGTCCGGATTACATCAGTGAGTTCAAACTGGCCCCAAACCAGACAAAAGAGCTTGAAGAAAAGGTTGTGGAGCTTCATAAAACGTACAGGTAAGGTGTGGCGGCTGGAGGGCTTGTTCGTGCACAGCAACAGGAAGTAAGGGAAATAATGGGATTTTCTGCTGTTTTCCCCATCTCTGCGAGATACAGAATATCTGTGGATGTCCTATCCCTGGAAGCGTCCAAGGCCAGGTTGGACAGGGCTTGGAGCAATCTGGGATAGCGGAAGGTGTCCCTGCCCACGGCAGGGGTGTAATGAGATGATCTTTGAGGTCTCTTCCAATCCAGACCATTCCGTGATTCTGTGATGATTCTATGAACATCAACTTTTAACTAAAGATCTAATACTTAGGACAAACTCTTTGTAGAAGCTGGAATTCTTTTTTCCTGCATGAAGAAGAAACTAAATTTTTAGAAAGCACGTGCGAAATCCTGCGATTATTTATTAATAAGTGCGTTTTTCCCACAGAATAGCCATGAAAGTGAGAGTTAGTTAATGTGCAAATGCAAAATTTACTTGTTTTAACCATGCCTTTTGTCTTTTTTTAATATATTTCTTTGGGATATATGTAATTTTGGATTGTAGTTTGATCTAGTTTCTCTAGAGGCTACAGTTTCTCTCTAGGCTACAGTGTACACACTGTAGCCCACAACCTGTTTGCGGCATTCTTCTACCGTGTTTAATGAGTAACATTCGTTCCTAACGTGGAAGGATTCCAGGTGATCCAGGAATTACAAACCTGCAGTTAAGTGTTTCCTAGTGCAGCCGTGACCTGGGCAGGGGTGTCTGGGTCAGGTAGGGTTGAACAACTCCTGGAAGTCCCCCTGGTATCAGATTCAAGAGTGACAGTAACTAAACCTCTTCCTCGTCTTGTTTTGGGCATATCTTCCTAGAAGGGAAAAGATGGAGCAAAGACAAGACTTTCTCACAGGCAGATGGGAACAAAAAACTGGAGCACAGTGGGAAGGGTGGATGTGGGCCCTGGCTGTGACCAGAGGTACAATTAACACCTCACTCAACTCTGCAAATCAATATTTTAAATTGATTCCCCTCCATTTACACTGAGAGGAGAGGAAATGAGGGAAAATAAGTACTGGGCCTCTGACAAGCTTCATGACTTGGAGTCAAAGGCCATTTGCTGTGCTAGAAGTGGTGGATCACAGTGCTGAATTATTCATGGCTTCATTAGAAGGAGACTTCAAGGTATAAGATGTAGTTATATTTCATCTGTCTGCATGTGCAGGAGGAAGCAACACGTCCTCGTTTAATTTCTGGTCCATATGCTGTGAACATTAAACTTCAGAGGGTTTTCGGTGGGAATCACAGAATCGCGGAATTGTTAAGGTTGTAAAAGACGTCGAAGACCATTGAGTCCAGCCATTAACCCGGCACTGCCAAGCCCATCACTAAACTATGTCCCCAAGTGTATCATCCATGTGTTTTTTGGACATTTCCGGGGAAATCTCTGCTAAACCATGCCCCAGCTCTTGCTATGGTATTTGCAAAGCACAAGCCACATGTCAAGATGGTGGCTGCTCCTGGGGCCTTCCTACAAGAGTGTCCTTACAGTGGACTTTGCCCCATCTCCCACCATCAAACCTCTGTTTACATCACACACAAGATGTGTGTGAGCGCTCAGTAAGGAAGACATCAAAGGAGGGCAGAAAATGAAATGTATGCAGCTGAATCCTCTCCCAGCAGAGCTGTTAATGTACCTCATACACCAGGAACTTATTAACAGGGACACTTCAATAACGTTGATAATGGCCTCCATTATCAGGATGTCTTTGTTAAATTGTGCCCCTCCTGCAGACAGGGCACCATCTGTTCCCAGAAAACCCCTCATTCATCTGGTCCCTCGGTTGGAATCTGTGCTGAGTGGTTTCAGCTGTCCGTGTGTTTGGTTTGGAGAACAATAGCTGGGTTTGGGGAAGTCTGGAGGCAGCAGGTCTGGGGGGACAGGACCTGTCACCTTCTGCTCACTTCGGTTTCTTCTGCTGAATCAAGTTTTGTCCCCTCACTGCTCTTCCTCACTTCCTTCTCTAGTGCCTGTACAGCTTCACAGGAATAAAGTGCAGCTGCGTTACTGGAATGTCTCAAAGCAGAAATTTGGGCAGTCAGAGTGATTTAATAATTCATCATCTGGGCGCAAATTTGTATTGAAAGCAAAAGAAAATCTAATGAATTTCATGAAGTCTGATCTGTCTCCTCTTAAAAGCAGCAGTTTTGAGAATACCAAGTCCTTTCTTTTTCTGCAGATCCATGACTCCAGCCCAAGCAGACCTGGAATTTCTTGAGAATGCAAAAAAGCTGTCTATGTATGGAGTCGACCTTCACCAAGCCAAGGTGAGAGCCAGCGTGTGTGCACCTACCTGTGGATTTTGTAATTTGATTATCCCTCCCTTGCAGGAGCAAGTTTACCTGTTTCAGGAAGCTCCTTTGGAAAGAGAGGAAGTGTGGAAATACAGACATACAACGGGAGTGCCTCAAGCATTCCTGCAAGAGAAGTGATTCTTCCTGGTTTCTTACTATTTATATGTCACAGGAAACTTTCCGAAGCTCCTCGTATAGACAGGTCCTTGCTCTGAGTAACTTAGAATACAATATATATTCCCTGCCACGTGAGCCTCTGTGCTCCAGGAAATGCAGGATGGGCTCTAGATGAGCCCTTTGGGCAACCAGCAGAACAGGAGAGATCAGCAGGAGGCAGGAGGTTGTCAGGAAAAGTGTGAAAGAAAAGGAAGGCTGGCCGTGGAGCTGGGAGCTGGAGTCCGGGTGGTGGGGAGGTGAATTTATGGGAAGACCAGAGGGATAATTTGGAAGGCAGCTGTTGACGTGAAACTCATAACCCTGACACTGCTTAAATCCTCATCTGCATTCCCAGGACTTGGAAGGAGTGGATATCACTCTGGGAGTCTGTTCCAGTGGCCTTCTTGTTTACAAAGATAAACTGAGAATCAACCGCTTCCCGTGGCCCAAAGTCCTGAAGATTTCCTACAAACGCAGCAGCTTCTTCATAAAGATTCGGCCAGGGGAGGTAGGACTGGCTGCTGTGGGCTCCTGCCATCCTCTGTTTCCCTGTGTGTGTCACTGGAACGGAGCGGGGAGGGGTCAGGCTCTCCCGCCGTGTGACATCAGGGTTTCTGACCCCGGCTGCTGCCGAGCTGGGCAGAGCTGGGGCTCCAGCCCCGCTGGTGACGGTGTAACAGCGTGTCATCCAGCACCACCTCCTGGCATCCCCGGGTACTCCCAACATCCAGGGAAACGGGTGGGAGGTTGACAGCTGAAATTGGGGCAGCACTAACTAATTTTTTTGGAAACGGGCTGAGACAATGGCTCTTTGTCTTGCTTTCATTCAAAGACAGTAATTAAAAATTAGAATTAGCTTTTCACCTAAGTGCAGGAGGCAGGGAATGGGTGCATTGGTGCTGCCTCTCATGAATGGGGAAATCGCTGGAGCAGCCTGGCTACATCAGGGAGAGAGGCTACAATGGGCATCCACCTCTTTCCTCTTCTTCCTCCTTCTCCTGCTTTCACTGCCATGACCCGGCCTTGCAGGGAGGTCAGTGTTTGACCCCAGCCCACAGCTGGGCAGTATGACAGGGAGGAATAAATGATCTGACTGGCTGCAAAACCCACGGCATCTTGTTCTGCAAATCCCAGTGCAACCTGAGGGATGGCCGGGCTAGTGCCCAAGCCCTCTCTTTCCTCTGACCTGAGGTCCTGCTGCACATCGTGGGGCAAGTTCAGCAGTTTGTGCCACAGCAGAACAGGGTGCTGGGCTGGGGACTGGGCTCCTGCCACATTTATTTCCTGCTATACCAAAATAACTTATATTTTCCGCAGCAAGAACAGTATGAAAGTACAATTGGGTTCAAGCTACCAAGTTATCGGGCAGCAAAGAAGCTGTGGAAAGTATGTGTTGAACATCACACCTTCTTCAGGTGGGTTTTCTGAACAGTAGCCTCACCTTGAGTAACTTAGTGCTTGAATTTAACTGTTGAAAATGCACATTGTTCCTTAGGGTTTTGGAAAAATCGGAGTGAAATGATTGCAGGGACAGTAGGTGTTTATTTTGCAGTAAATTTTTAAGCAAGTTCTGCTTTTTAAGACCCATGAGACAGAGATCTTTGGGTCACGTAGATGTGAGACATTTTTAGTATGTGCATTTCCTTGCCCAAGTGGATGCAAGAGACTCCTTTAATTTCTGTTTTAATTCCTCTTCGCATGCCCCTTCCTCGCTCTGGAGGTGTGATTTTTAAATTGTGTATGTCTTTCAGGCTGACTTCCACCGAGGCCATCCCGAAGAGCAGGTTCCTGGCACTGGGCTCCAAGTTCCGCTACAGCGGCCGGACGCAGGCGCAGACGCGGCAGGCGAGTGCCCTGATCGACCGGCCCGCGCCCCAGTTCGAGCGCACGGCCAGCAAGAGAGCGTCCAGGAGCCTCGATGGAGGTGAGTGAGTCCCTGCTGTGTCTTCCCGCTCCCTTCTGGAATCACCAGGATGCTGAAATACTGCTTAAGGAACACCTGCATTCCCTGCTGTACAAAAATGCAGCGTAACTTGTCACTGTAGTACAAGACCTCGTTCCCACCCCTTACATATTTAGGAATTATGTGCCTGTAGTGAGACTGAATTGGTGCTCAGTTGGTTAGAGCAGGGTGCTGATAACACCAAAGGGATGGATTTGCTCCCCATATAGGCTCTTCACGTAAGAGTTGGACTCTATGATCCTTGTGGGTCCCTTCCAACTCAGAAGACTGTGTGATTCATCGCACAACATTCATTCACATCAATGAAACCAACCAGCCAAAACAAAAATTCCCCCTAGAAAAATCAAAACAGCATCATCACAGCACAGAACAAAAGTGGACAGTTTACACCAAATCCACCCCTTGTCCCTTCACCACAATTACAACAAGAATTTCCCACAATCATTCCACTCTCTAACATTGTTCAATACTTTTGCCCATTACCTCTCCCAGTTTTTATCCTTATCTCAGTATCACAGCACTGTGAGGTCTGTTACAAGTAAATGAACTCCATCTCAGCCAGACCCAATACAAAAAAGCAAACTAAGGGTGGTCCCAGCAGAACTGACTGATGAAAAGAATGTAGGTGGGTGCTGAAGGCTTATGGCAAAGTTCTGCTTGTAAAGATATTTCTTCATTCAATCTCATAGCAAAGCATTTTTCTTTAGAAAATCAGGAATTAAGCCATTCTGGTTTTTTTGTTTAATGTAACTTCTTAAATTCTGTAGTTTTACATGAGAGGGAGATCTTTTGCCACAATGGGAACTTTTTCAGTGTCTCTTAAAGCAGTGCTCAGGTTGGAGTTGAGGTGTGTCAGTCAGATAGGCTCATCCCTGAGATTCTTAAAAGAGATGGATAGCAGCAGAGGAGGTGAGGTATGGAAAAGGGAGTGCCTGAGTTTGGTCCACGTGATCTGTATCATGAGGTATTAAGATCCGGGGAAAGAGGATCCCTGTGCACCACGGACACCTGATGGAGCAGGGACCGTGTTGCTTTGAGCCCTGAGTTTGTGCTGCAGCCTGGGGGGAGCAGGGCTGCCCAGCACCCCAGGGCCAGCAGCAGCCAGGCTGCCCCTGCTCCTGGGCTCACTGACATCCTGAGCCTGGGCTTTGTGCCTCAGAACTGGAGGGAAGGGGTGGTTCAAGCTCCGTAAGACAGCAAAGCCAAATTCCAGCTTCCCTGCGGTCTGGGCATGCGAGGTTCCTCAGGCACGGTGCACAGCAGCGAGGGGACCAGTGCCTCTGGTTGCCCCTCGGCCGTGCTATTATGACCCCAGATGAGTAGAGAAATCACAGCTGCAGTGCTACACCTGGATGTCAGAGCTTGGAAAAGAGCAGCCTGGGAATGTGACAGTCCTGCCTCTGCTGACGTCTGCGCCTTTGCCGTGCGGGCAGCCGTTAATGTGTGCCCCGTTTCTTCAGCTAAACGTGCGACTCAAAAGGTTGAGTTCAGAACCGTAGAGGAAGAGAAGCAGAAGGAGGTGGTGGTGGTTGAGGTTCCTGAACCAAAACCTGCGGATCAGATCCGAGAGAAGCCAGGTATAGCTGTGGTGGTGGCTAAAACTCTCTGCAGTGCCTTTCCTGTCCTCTACGTGCTTGTTCCTGACAATTCCAAGTTTCACCAAATCTGGTGGCTTTCTCTTTTCATTTCTTTGCAAGAAGAGTTTTGCAGTGAGAGGAGACACAGCCCAGCTCTGGGAGACGCCTTAAATTTCCACCTTGCACCTCATTAGACTGTAATTCTTGTGGGGAGGTGGGGAAAAGATTAGGATGTGCTCGCACTTGAGAACTCTCTTGTTAAATTTGGATAGTTTTGGATATATGGATTTGAAAACTTTTAAAGTTTGATCTTTAAACTTCTTGTGAAGCTTCTGAAATTCTTCATCCCAGGACTTCCTTGCCATTTTGGGTTCGGTTTTTTCCGGGGTTTGATAAATGAACCCATTTTACTCTGTGGAGCTTATATTTCTGTTAGGATAGGTATTATTAATAAATATGAGTGTCCTGAAGAGGTGTGTAGGTACAACAGCACATTTGAATACTCGTAAATGTATCACAGCAGCAGTGTTGCAAATATTTGCAGTCTTCATCACTTGGATAGCAACCGCCTGTGGTGTGTTAGGGCTGCAGATAATTCGCATGCAAATGCTTTGGGTACCCTCCTCCCACCCAGAATTTTTTACAGTGTACTTTTGACTGCATTACTGCTTTTTTAGAATCTAGATCAAGTTTTCATGAAGCTTGGCAAACTTCCCCATGATGGGCATTCCTTGAATCCTCACTAATCAACATCTCCTAGTGGGGAAAGCCCAGTGCTGTAAAAGCAGAAGGTGGGGAATTTCGGACACCAAGGTAGATTTGAAGTTCATCACTCAAATATGTTCAACTAAAGCTGCTAGGTTTTAGATAGGTTTTTATCTGGATGTGTTTTTCCTGGATTTTGCCATCCAGCACCTGCCTCCCTCTACACTTTGCAGGCAGAGCCCTTCCTAGTTCCACGCTCAAGAGCTGTTCATGTGTCCCACGTCTCCCTTCCTGGGCAAGGAGCCCGTAAAGCTTATTTTTGTGTTCTTTTCTCCTCTCATCCAATACACTGTTGGGTCTGACAGCACTCGAAAGACTGACACACAGTTCCATAGTGGGAAATGACTATTGAGCTGCCTGCAAACCTCCTTGCTGTTCCCAGCTACTGAGAAGGGTCTCCTCACTCCTTGCTGTGGTGACCATCGTGTGTCCGTGTGGGTCCCCAACCCCCATTAACACTTGCAAACCTCTTTCTAGCCAAACACACTCTTGAAACTTTTGAAATGAAACCCATTGCAGAGGAGGAAGAGGAGGAGGAGAAGGTAGAGGTGGTTAAGGTTCCTGTTGTCAAGCCAAAGTCAGCAGAGCTGGTGCAGCCGCAGTCAGGTACAGCCGCACTGGTGTTTGGCCGCGGTGGCTCCTGTGCTGTTGCTGCTCGGGTGAAATGATGCAGTGCTGTAGGACAGAGGTTACACTGGTTGTGGTGGTGTTTGTTGGCGCTAAAATCACCCCTGGCTTTGCCGTGTGCTGCTTTTCAGGTGCTCTGGGTGCAGTGAGGGGGTGCCATGCCCTGGCTGTGTGTGGAAATGAGCATGCAGTGGCCTCTTAATGCTCCTCCCATACTGTCCCTTCTTGTGAGGTGTGTTCTCCTGAGCTGTAGGAACGTGCAGTGCCTGGAAATCAGGTTACGAGATCTGGGGCTGCTGGAGGTCATCTATATTCCACTTAATTTCTTCACTAGGGAGCTGCTACTTCCCTAGCTGGGGAACGATGTCAGAGCAACATCGCTGCTGCAGACAGATTCATATTAATCAGAATTAAAAGTAGAGTTGATTATTTGTTGCAGGAAGAGGAGATACAAGCCATAGAGGGAGGTAACTGGGAGCATCACATGTTTCCTTGGTTAGTATGAAAACCACTGGAGGATGGTCATGGCCCCAAGGCTGCCAGAGCTCCAGGAACATTTGGACAATGCTTTCAGGCACCAGGTGGGATTGTTGGGACGTCCTGTGCAGGACCAGGAATTGGACTTGATGATCCTTGTGGGTCTCTTCCAGCCCAGCAGATTCTGTGAGTCTGTATTCCATGGGATGTGTGGCAGCAGATGGAACATCAGCTGGTGTCAGACTCGAGCACATCCAGGGTTCTCCTGCTGGAGCTGCCCCTTCTCATCCACCTCCTGCACTTTTCCTCATCCTGGCTTTTCTGCTTCTGGTGGGGACTGTTGGTGAGGTGATGGCCTTGGTGATGGTGATCAGTCATAGAATTCTGGAATGGTTTGGGTTGGAAGGGACCTTAAAGATCATCTAGTTCCAGCCTGTGTTTTATGTCTCATATTTTGGGGCAGTGCTTTCTACTGTATTTAAATCATGTGTCAAAATAGGCAAAGGTGGTTAATCAGGAAAATGTGACTAAAATACAGTTCTGGCAGCCGAGAACTCATTGTTGGATGGCACAGGAAAAGCTTGGTGTCTGTTACCATTTTTCCTGCATGTCTTGATGCTCTGGGAGAGCAGCAAGAGAGGTGGCCCTGCGGATTTACTGGTGGCAGTATTTCCTTTGCTGCTTCCTCTTTAAGGTGGCATTTTAACACATCCATAACTTTTTTAGCCAAACGTGATCTTGGCAGTATTGAGATAAGCCCAATTGAAGAGGAGGAGGAGGAGGAAGAGAAAATGATGGTGGTGAGAGAACTAGAGGCGTTCCCGAAGGAGTCAGGTACCACCGCAATGACAGCTTTGCACTCCCAGCATCCTCCTCATCCCGGCCGTCCCTGCCATCTCACCTCCGTACAACCTTCCCAGCGGCTGTCACTGCTTCCGTGACATAAATACACCGGGACACGGCACCGACTGTCCTTCGAAGAGGATAACACAGTGTCTGGGTCACAGAAATGAACTGCTGTGCTGAGGAGCAGGGAGAGAGCGGAGCTGGCGGTGGTGGGGTGGGTTTTAAGGTTGTTTGCAACAGGATGTGGTGTCCAGGAGTTTGTCTTGAAAGTGTGTTTCCAATCTCTGGAAACTCAGGTTCTTTTTTCACCTCCACCTTGTATCGTTTTGGCCACGGAGATATTTTATTCTCTCTCTGTTTTATTAAGACACAGATGAGATGTTGTTACCTTTTCAGTACAACAGGAATTCTTACTAAGGAGTTGCTTGAAATTACGATTTTTATTTTAACACCAAATTTTTAGTGTCTTTGACTGACTGACTGGACACGAGTGACCTCCTGTTGGCTGGGATAGGATACACAGTATGATCCTGCTGCAAACTGTGACTTTGGGAATGGGAGAACACATCAAAGATGTTATTTTATGTGACAGGGTATCTTTTTAGTGAAACATCCCTAAAAACCAACATCAGGAGAACCAAATAGCTTATTATATCCCTAGGTACACACAGGAAATTAATTTGGGCCTGCTTTGTCACACAGCTTTGGCTTGAATATTTCCTTGGGGTCAGGCAACTACCTGGCAAATCAGGAATTGAAGGAAATGAGTGGGCAGTTGATTTTGTGTGGACCTAGTGCTTGTATTTACGACTGTCATCCTCTGAAAAGATGATTTTTGGCAGCATGCTGTTCATTTCTGCACTGTCACTGGCCTGGAGGTGCTGGGTATCTTCCCACCGCGCTGCCTTGAAGATACCCAGCTTGGACACGCAGCCCCAGCCTGCCTTGAAACCCACCGGGAAGTTGCTGAGAAGTTTTCTAGAGCAATGCTTGTTGATTATTTTTTGGGGAGGGAAAGCCTGTGTTTTGCTTCCAGAAGCCATCTGTTTCCGGTTCAGGAGATACCCATGAGTACAGAACTCCTCACGCTGTGTCTTTTCTAGTTGCATTGGAGTGGAGTCCGTGTCAGTTTTGTGTGAAGGACCCAGAAATCCATGGCACAATGTCAAAAATAGATTTGCCTTTCTGGTGTGGCTTCTCTGCAGGGTGCAAGCTTGCTTTTTGTGGACCCTCTGGTATGGGGTTTTATTTGATTTTATTTTAAACCATAAGGAAAATAATCTCAACTCTCCCGTACTAAATGCACAAGCTGCTTCGCTCAACATCTTTGTTTCTTTTCCCTTTTCTTTCGTCCTCCTCCTCCTCCTCCTTCTCCCTTTCTTTTTAAATGACATCTCTGTAATTTGGAAAGACTTTGCCTAGTGCTTTGAAAAATTACCTGCTCTGAACCTTGTCCCTGTCTGTCCCCCATCCTCAGCAGTGGCCGTGATAACCCCAGAGCGGAGTCCCCGGCCCACCTCAGCCCCGGCCATCGCCCAGAGCCACCCCGCAGAGCCAGCCCCAGCTAAGCCCGACGTGAAGGATGTGGCCACATCTAAAGTAGGGAAGGAAACAGCAAAATCTGATGTGAGACGTGAAGAATTTGCACCAGAGAAAGCCAAGGAGCCAGTGGATGCCTCAAGGGTAGGTCAGAGCGGAGTCTCTTGGGAAGAGCCAGGCTGGAGTATCACTCGAGAAGTCACCCCAAAGCAGCAGCTCTGTCCTGGGAGATGAGGGGTTCATCCCTCTCCCAGGTGTCGAGTGGGCGCAGGCACAAGGGATCTGGGTGCCAGGGAAATCCCAGCCCTGACACTCCAGGTGGAAGAAGGAGCTCCAGAGCAGCCAGGTTTTGGTGGTTGTAGTCAAAGCAAGTGCAGCCTGCTGACAGATGGTTAAAAACACTGGCAAGAGCTGCACGTGGTCATGGAACTGGAGTTCAGAGCTCACCCGTGGCCAGGCTGTGCCCCCTGATTCCTGGTATGACAGCAGGAGGGAATTCCAGTGAAATCAGTGATAATGGATCTGGTCTGCAGCCCAGCACCGGAATGTTTTTCACGTTGATAGGCTTGCTGGGAGAGCTGCTAATACAGTGTTGCAAACTGGACTAAAACTTTAGTTGAAAATGGCACTGGTGAGACCTTGGGGAGTTTATTGTTTAAATTCAGTACTTTTAACCATTATTTTATCTTTCTACAAATGTCTGAGGTGTTTGCTGGAGTTGATACGTGTGTGCTGCTCTAATAAGTGGAAATAATGTGCAAAATTATTGTTGCTATTACAGTGTCCTTAATATTCTGCAGATCTTAGTGACTTATTGAAACCTTGCAGTGGTGCAGCAGAAGTGTTTGCCTTGAGACCAAATTTTCACATTACTCCAACATTTAGCTGTTCTCAGCATTGCTGGAGGCACGTATTCTATAACATATCACGCAGTGGGTCTTGTGTGAACATCTCCAGGGATGATTTCTATTAGTTAAGGTTGGGAGAGGGAGGTGAAGAAAAGGCAGTTGCTTCAAAAAATTCCATGGCCTGTGTGAACAGTAATTTTTAAATGAAAATGCTGAAGGGAACTTCAGGCTGGCACTGTGAGGTGGGAATCGGAGCAGAGTTCCTGCCCTGCTGTTCCTGCCCAGCTGCTCCCTCTCCCTCCTGTTACACTGAGAAGGAGGATAAGAATACTTATCCCATCTCACTTATTACAGGTTTTTTTCTAAATGCTTAAACATTGAATTTTTTTCCCCCTTTAAATATAGATGTGAGAAGAAATTGTGGATTTGAACATGCCAAATTTACTGTTTCTCCAATGGAGCTGCATCACTTCTTTTAACACCCACTGATGCTTTAGCCTTCAGAGTACTTGGCAATCCAGTTCCCTAAAATACTTCCCTTAGAGTGTTAAGACAGTCTTGGCTCTCTACTTACGGACAGGAAAGAACTTAATTTGTGATATTAGGCTTGGTTTTGTAGCTATGCCTCTTCTTATTGCCTCTGCCAACGTAATACCTGTGATATAACCAATAATTTCTGGTTTTGGGAAGGTCTGTGTTAATTTGAGCATGTTGCTTTGTTTGGATTTTCACTGGGAGATCCAGCTGCAAATGCCATTTGAAAACATTGCCTGGCCAAGCTAATGCAAGTGGGAAGCCCTTCTTCAGAAGCACTGGAGAGCACTGGTTTCAAATACAAATAATTCTCAACCTGGAGAAATTATTTAACATGCTGTTGACTAACAGAGTGCTGGGGAGGTGCCGTGTCATTAACCCCTGCCCAAGGCTGCATGTTGGTTTTTGCATGTTCCCCCAGCACTTCAAAACCAACTTTATGCAGCTGTGTTTGGAAACTAAATGGTTTCTTGAAACAAATCTACTAACAAGAAATGTTTTTACCAATTTATTTCTTAAATGTAGGTGAGGAAAACACACATTGAGGTCACAGTCCCCACCACGAATGGTGCCCAGCCCCAGGTTTGTGCTAATAATTCAGTTTAGGTTGCTCACACTTTTTTTTTTTTCAAGGTTCAAGTAGTTAAATGAACCAACAACTCTTTTTTTTTTTTATCATTGCCCAACAGCAGCAGCCTGCAGAAAAAGAGGAAGAGCTGATAAGAATGAGGAAGGTTAGCCATTTTACCCTTTCACCGGCCAAGTTTGCCATATCATTCATGCATCTGTAATCTGTTTAAAAAGACAGTGCTCCAATTTCTTCATGGGCTTTGGGTTGGGGTGTTGGTTTTCTTTAAACTATCAAATACTTGATTTGGAAATGAATACCTTTTTGTCCCATAGACAACCCGATTGCTAAAATTATGCATGTTGAATGTTCAAAAGAAACACACTTGGTTTGATTTATGAAATTTCTTCTCTGTAACAAACTTAGTTAGAAACTAAATGTAGCCTGCATTGCAGGAAATGCAAAAAAAAAAAATCAGGAGAAAGCTTTTTTTGGTATTGATTAAGTAATAGGGAAACATCCAAGATGGGAAAGTGGTTAAGGTGCAGTTGCTGTGCACTTTGGGACCTTGTGAAAGTGCCCCCAGGTAGTGCAGCCTCGAACCCAAGGGTGGGCCTGCATCTCTCAGGAATGTGGTGTGGTGGCTGTGTGAGGCTTCCACAGAAAAGCGGGAATTGTCTCTTTGTGGCCAGAGCCAAGGCCCCCTGGGAGCTGTCTCTTTAAAGGACTCATTGCATCTCCCATTCTCCATGAGCCAGACCCCCATTCCCAGTGGGAATTCCCACTCCACGCTGCCACAGTGCTGCACTCCCAACCTTGAGTTAACTTTTTAATTTGCCGACTTACCGATCCCGCAAGACCAACATTTTAATTTTTTGTGCTTTTTTTTGTTTTGTTTTGTTTCCCCCTTTTCTTTCATTTTCACAGAAGAGATCAAAGAGGCTAGATGGTGAAAACATTTATATCAGGCATAGCAATTTAATGTTGGAGGTTTGTATGAACTTGAAGCTTTTTTTGAGTTGCATTTGCTAAACCTTCTGCATCTGCGCTGAACTTCTTCCTCTTCTGCTGCTGCCTTTGTTTTTGCATGCATGCTCTTGCATGAAAGACCTTTTGATTTGATTTTATTTTTTAATTATGCTTCTGCATGGTAACAGTAAACATGATGATGTGCAGGCCTTCTTCCTTCTTCCTCTTCTTTCATTCTCTCATACCTACCCAAAATACATGATTGGCAGTGCTCAGATCTGCTCTGGGACCCGCTGGCTGCTCAGGGGGTCATGGATTGTAATGGGGGGACTCACTGACAATTTTTTCCCTGCTTGAAACAAATTATTTTCCTGAGGGAAAAGCCAGTCTGTGAAAATGCAAAATTTGGGATAAGCTGCAGGTGAAATTGGAGCAGATTGCCCAGAGCAGCTGTGGCTGCCCCATCCCTGGAAGTGTCCAAGGCCAGGTTGGATGGGGTTTGGAGCACCTGGGATAGTGGAAGGTGGCCCTGCCCATGGCAGGGGGAGAATCGGATGGGCTTTAAGGTCCCTTCCAACTCAAACCATTCCAGGATTCTGTGAAATTGTCACCTCTGTGGTGTCCAGGCCACCACAATGTCCATGTTGCTTCAGGCAGGAGGGATCCTTTTGGATGCTGCAGTGGTGTTTGCAGCTTTTCCATCCTCCTCCCAGCCCCTCCTGGCCTTGCAGCACCTCACCACCCCTGGGCCCCATCCTGCCTTAGTGCAGGGTGCCTGTGGATCTGACAGAGAGGCTCAGTGGTCACGGGTGGCTCATCCTTCCGCATTACAGCTCTTCCCTTTGGATTTGGGAGCCCTTTGCACTTGGTTTCACCCAAGCTCGGTCTCAGAACAGACCATGCCAATCATATATTTTATTTTTTTTAATACACTCTGTTACGGGAGATGTTTTGTGGCTTCTGATACTCTGGTCCTGTGTTACGTATTTCTACTCAAACTTGCAGCACCAGCAGCTCATAGGGTTTCCCTGGTGGTATCTCTTGAAAGTGGAGTGTACTAACTGCCTTCTCCTCATCAGAATGTTCAAAGTTTTGCAGCTTCCATGTGGGTTTCTTTGGGTTTTTTTGGGGGGGGTTTTGTTGGTTGGTTGGTTGGTTGGTTGGTTGGTTTTTTGACTGCTACAGCGTAGAGCTTTGAGTCACAAGTGAAGGGTCTGCACATGACAGGCAGAGTTCGGCCGCCGCTGGAGCGCTCTGAAGACCGTGCCTGTTGCTTTTTCACCCAACTCAAACAGCTCCAATTTCCCAGCCCCAAACAGAGCTTTCTCATTGCTTCTAACCCCCTTTTTCCTGTCAGTGCAATACTTGCCTCCGAGCCCTTTCCCTCCACACTCCCCTTCCCACAGTTCTGTTGAAGGTGCTCCAGCCCTCCCCTACAACTGGGCTGACCCAGCAGCTCACCCCCTCTACTCCCTTTATTTTTTTAATCCATGCCTTTGGCAGATCAGATCTTTTCCTGGCAGACCTCACCCTCCTGAAGCTGCCTGTTGATTTCGCTGAAAGCCTTTTAATGCTCCACATGCGCCGGGTTCCTGCAGAAAGGGCAAAACAGGAGGAAACGGGGGATGCTGAGCAAGCTGGTTCCTCAAGGTGCTTCTCAGACCCAGCTCCACGTAGCTCCTCATGTCTTTGGCTCCTCTGCCAGCCCTCCTAGGCCCTGCTCCTGCGCAGTGCTGGAAAGCCAAGGTGGTCCTTCTCTCTTCTCTGAGCCAGGAGCAGCTGTGGGGTTCTTGGATCAGGCAGGGATTTACCCTAGGGTCCACAGCAGACTCATTTCTGCTTTTTTTTCATACCTAACAGGCACTTGCCTTATACTTTCATCTAGGATGGAAGCCAGAACTGTGCCAAAAAGAGTAAATATTGTTAAAGAGGCATTTGGGGTTTAGCCCTGTGGAGGGAGGGTGGTGTGTCCTGGGTGAGCTGCAGGAATGAAGATTTTTGGGAGGGCCCCTCCTTTAGGGATGCGTTTGCTGTCCCATCTTCTGAAATCGATGGGCTGAGTAACAACTAAAAGCACAAAAATAGTGAAATTTCCCAGTGATGCTTTAACTGACCTTGATTTCTGCCTTTCTTGCTGCTTTTTGGCCCTGTCCAGAAAAGTTGTTTGGCTTATGCAAAAGCTTTCTTTCCTACAACCTCTGGTTTGCTTGCAGGGAAGAACTGTTTTTAACAAGTTGATTGCCTTGAAGTCTGTGTGTTTATGCTGTAAACTGGCATCACAGAGTAAAAACCTGACTTTTTCCAGATGAAAAATTTTAGCAGGAGTTTCTTGATTGATCCAGCATAAAATAAATTTTCAGTTTGATTCTTTTTCAAAAAAAATAATGTCATCTTCGTTTCTGAAGTCTAAAACCCCCTATGGTAGCTCCTGGAGGAATGAGATGAGAGGGAGAGGAACAAATGGTAATGGGGATATTCTGGAAGCAGAGATAATTCCTGCTAGGATAAAAGAGAAACAGGTATGAAGAGAGTAAATAAAATTGGGAAAACATTTTCTTGATCATTAATTGTATTGATGCCTGGAAATACTCAGGCTAGCAGAGGGAAAAGAAAGCAAACCCACACAGTTTAAAGACATTAAATTAAATAACCCAAACAAACCTAGCCTGGCAACTTTAAAGAATCCCGTTTGGGGAAAATCCATGAGATTCTAGCTCAGCTGTCATCTGGTTTGGCGTAGCTTGAGATGAACCAATGGCATGTCCCGCTCCTGGAGGAGACCCCGTTCCGTGGCCGCAGTTTATCCCAGTTAATCCAAGAGGAGAGAGGACGCTCCCTTTGTGCGTTTGCTGTGTGAGCACAGTTTGGGAAGTCGGCAGCAGCTCTGCTGAGTGCAGCTTTGCTAAGCACAGCTTAGGCAGTCCCAGGCTTCTCCGTGTCCCCTCACTTATCCTGTCCTTTTGCTGATAGGATCTAGATAAGACCCAAGAAGAAATAAAGAAGCACCATGCCAACATCAGTGAGTTGAAGAAGAACTTCATGGAGTCCGTCCCGGAGCCTCGGCCGAGTGAGTGGGACAAACGTTTGTCCACTCACTCCCCTTTCCGAAGCCTCAACGTCAACGGGCAGATTCCCACGGGAGCGGATGGAGTGAGTACCTCGGCGTGGGGTGTCCAGGGGCGGCTTTGCAGTGGGGGATTCAGCCGCAGCTCCCCTTAGCTTCTACTTGTTTTAAATTGTAACAGTTAGTATTGACTTGTAACATGAAAAATGTTGCTGTCCCAACAAGCTTCAGTCATAGTATCATAAAAATGTGATTTTTTGGTAGAGAAGAATATAAGAATTCCTTAACTGGTATTGAAGTGTTGCTGTCAGTGTGATGCTAGAGAGCAGTTCCCATGACTGATTGAGGGACTGGCTCATTCCTGGATCTCCCCAAAATGTGGAAAAACCCCTGACAAGCCAAAAGTCCAGAGACCTAAATTATTACTTCAGAGATAATATTGCAGATAACCCAGTGGAGAAGCACTGGAATGGAATGATTTTTCCAAAATCACTTTATTCTCCAGTCACCCCAAGACATCCAGTTAATCTGGTTTGTCACTGGGTTTAGACTTGCATTAGGAACTCCAGGTGCTGATCTGCTGTGGAGGCTTCAAGAAGACTCCTCGGGTGGGCACAGCAGGGCTGTTCAAACATTGGAATCTCCCTCCTTCCAGGAACTGTGTGTTAGTAACCACATACGCTCACAGTTTCTCGGCTAATTTCCTTAAAAAGGTAATTTTTCAAGGAAAAACCAGTCACCAGCTGGTTTCTTCTTGGCTAACAGACACCTCTGTGTCATATTGGTGGTAACTGGCTCAGAGTTGGAGCTTGTGAGTAAAACTGTAGTTAGTGCCTGTGGTAATCTGTCTTTTAAGTAGTAAATGCAGTTTTTTATTGCAGCAGAAAAATTGCATCCTGACTGCAAGTAGTGGCAATTGAAGACTCTCCCAGTTGAAAGTCCAGTTTTTCCATTTCTTTCCTGCAGCCCTGCAGATGAACTAGTATTCAGTCTTCAAACAAGGCAGATACTTATTAATCAGGAAATAATCTTGCAGTGGTTATTGTAACACATACAAGGACTTTAACACCAAGTTTACTACAGGCTCCTCAAAGCTTGGAGTAAAGCCAGGACAGCTAAAGGGCTTTTTTTGCCTGCTAGAAAAATGAGATCCCTGAAATGAACTTAATCAGGGTTGGTTGTTAGAGAATCTCAGAATGGTTTGGGTTGGAAGGGAACTTAAAGCCCATCCAGTGCCACCCCCTGCCATGGGCAGGGACACCTCCCACTGTCCCGGGCTGCTCCAAGCCCCGTCCAGCCTGGCCTTGGATGCTTCCAGGGATCCAGGGGCAGCCACAGCTGCTCTGGGCAACCTATCATTGGGATTACCCTGTTTAACACCTGGATGGACTTTGCCCTCTGTTGCTGAGCCTCAGCGTAGATTCCCCAGGAATGTGGGCAGCAGAGCTCTGCTCACAGTGCCATGTGGGTTTTGGGGTGTGGGTGGGACAGAGCAGAGGCTCTCAAGCTCCAGAAATGCAGTTCAAGAATGTTATTCTTGGTTTTTACGAAGAACTTCTCGCAAGGTGACCATGCTGAGATCTTGGAGGGCTGCTGGTCACCGTAACTGGATGGTGTGGGCTTGTCCCACCTAAGTCTGCAGTGGGTCTGCAGCGCTGCAGGAATTGGTGTCAGCCCTGGATTTGCATTTCTGGAAATTCCTTCTTGATCTGGTCCTCTTTGAAGTGATCTCACTTGGAGGTGGCCACGTCCTGCTGTGAACTTCCAGAAATGCATCTTCCCCAGGCACTGACTGGGGAGGAAGTTTTCCCTCACCTGCACGTGTTGAAGGATCATAAATCAGATGGTAATTTAAGGATGGTAAATCATGGTGCAAAGCCATTGCTCCTGTTTGTGGTGGTACCTTCACCCTGCCTTAGTGGCCAAAGGGTTTTTTGCCAGGGGCCACTTTTCTGCTATTCTTGTATGTTTTATTACGAGACAACTGAACCTTAACACGCTTTGTGTGTCCAGGTCAAGAAAGTCACTGTCCCATCTTCTGAGAGACAGGTTGGTGGGCTTGAGGTAAAGCTGCTGCTCTGATCTGTGCTTCTGAACCAGACTTGCTATTGCAATGCCACTGAGCAAAAACTCAACAGCAGCTGCTGGATTTTTCTTTTGGCTACATGAAGTAGTTTCATAACTCACACCCAGAGGACTTTGGCACTGCTGCAGCTTTTGCAGCTTTCAATTTTTGCTTATTTTGGTGCATGGCTGGTTCGAAAAAGCTGCATGACCGATATAACCGTGTACTCGGAGACAAAAGCAATTCTGAAAGTTTAACTGTTCCCTGTTCTTTTTATGTTGTCTTTCTTTCCGTTTTTTTGTTGTTTTAACGATCATGTTACTCTTGCATTTTATATTTTCTTTTGCTGCCCAGTCTCCCAGCTACTTTCTCCCGAATTCTCACCACTTAGGGGTGTGCAAAGAACCAGTCCGAAAATACCGCACTGACCAGCGGAGGTTGGCTCAGCTGAGGGAGCTTCGAGCCAAGTTTTTCCTCTCCTAAGTACACTTGGGTTTGACCAGGGCTGGCAAACTAAAGGGACGCAGAGTTACTGAACAGCAACATTCCCACAATCTTTCCTTTCTTCAGCGGAGGTGCTGAAGCCCTTGCATGGTCCTGTGTGCTGATTTACTCATTCCTGGTTTTTATCATTCTTTAGACTCCAGAAACAAAAATGTTAAACACGGAGCAAAATTCCAGGAGTTTGCACTGCTCCTACTGCCATCCTGCTCATTCCATGTGTGGGATTTCTAAGATTTACAGTTTTTCATTTGTTCCAGTAGAATTTTCAAACCAATCGAAATTTTGATACTCTGGTCAGAACTTTGGAAAAGCATTTTGTATCTGCTCTGCAGTCTGGCTGTTCCATGGGATTTTCCAAACGCTGGGTTTTAAGGGCACTGTAGATTAGGAAGCATTTTGTACTGCACCATTCCTGTTTCAAATGCCTCGAACTTTTTCCTCACCCATTCCAATTCCAAAACACTCTGGAAGATTTTGAGAATCCACTTTTCTGGGAGGGCAGGCACCAAACACCCATGATCCTGATGCAGATGTTGATGAGCTCTGCAGAGAGGACATGGTTCTGTAGGTCCAGGGCTGATGTGACCCAGGCCACCAGCGGCTCTGCTCCCCAGGGCAGTTTATTTTAAATTGGGAAGAGCTGCCCTAACGCTTTGCACATCTCCAAGTGTCATTTTGGGCACTTTCCATCTGTCATTTTTGTTCATCTCTCTCTGTCTTTCTTGATCTTCTACCACGAAAGCAGACACGGGAACGGCCTCTGTTAGTACAGGATGAAGACAAACTAAAAAAGCAGGAGATACCTACTGAGACAGCCTTTCCCCGGCCAGCAAGTGAAGCAACTCTTCCAAAGGTTTCTATTGCAATCCCTGAAGAGCAGAAATCACTCAAAAAGTGTCAGCTGTACTCTAGCATTTTTCCTTCTCCACGTATTCCCTTTATGATGTCCTGTCTCCTGGTCATAGCACTGACTGTTTGGTGGCTGCTCTTTCTCTGAGTGGCAACAGGGTCATGTTGAAACCTCAAGACCAAAGCTCCTGAATTTCTTGGCTGTAGTCTCTGCTTCACCTTCCTTGTCCTGGTCTTTGATCTCTGTAGTTTGCTGTCCGAGGGAGGGACACCCCGTGACTGTCATGTTAATCCTGCTGTATGTCCTTGTGTGGCTGTGATGGGACCTGGCAGGAGTGGTCATGGATTGCCAGGTCCGTTCTGAAGTTTCCTATGGTGCAAAAGCAAATTCTGTGAACTGTGTTCCCAATTGCTGTGGGAGGGCAGGTGGGGGGAGTAAATCATGGGAGGAGAGTTTGGTTTCCTAAGCCTCTGTAGACTTCCCATAGGAATTGCTGGAGAATTGCTTTTAAGCTTGTTTTAAATGTAAGATGTTCGCAACCTGAAGAACATTTGACACTGATCTAAAATGGGTTTTACAAGAATCTGCTGAATCACAGAATCCTGGAATGGTTTGGGGTTGGAAAGGACCTTAAAGATGATCTCGTTCCACCCCCTGCTATGGGCAAGGAACCTTCCACTGGACCAGCTTGCTCCAAGCCCCGTCCAGTCTGGCCTTGGACAATTTCAGGCATGGGAAGTCCACAGCCTCGGTGGGCAACAAGAGGTTGAATCTCTAGGAAGAACATTGAAATCCATAACCACTCCATTTCTAGGAAACTCAAATTGGCCTTTAAATAAAAAGTGCTGGTTCTCACTGCTGCTCTTGGTGATAACTTAGGGACAGGGTCAGCTTTTCATGTACTAGTGGGGGAAGCCTTTGACAAAGTATCCCAGCTTCCCTCTCCACCACTATTCTCACATCCAAGAAAATAGATAGTGTTAAAGGAGAAAACCCACTGCAAGGAGATATTTATTGTAAGCATAGATTAATAATTTTTTGGGAATCTGATGGTCTTGGTGCACTTGGGATGTGTTTTATTTGATTTGCGTGGAACTAACTGGTGCATGTTTGCTCAGGTCACAGAGATGGAGTTACCTGCTGTTTGAGCATTCCCTCTGTTGGCATGTTGGCTTGGCCACATCAGGACACACTTCTAATGTTAAAGCCCTCGATTGTTTTTGACTTCTTTAACCAAACCGTTGCATGCCAGTCGTTGTTTATTGCCTACAGTGTAAATGTCTGGATGATACTCCCATTTATCCGAGTTACCCTGGCTGAGCTGTGCAGGCTCCAGCGCAGCTGGACTGAGCAGAGCTGGTTTGTGAGCTGGAGGGAAGGTGAGACTTTGTGTCTAAGAGGTCTCTTTTCTGTAAATAGTAATGACGGGGCTGAGCTGAGCCCCCCATTTCTCCTTTCAGCACTAATCCGTGTTCTCCTGTGTCCACTGGAGGATTGGGCTGGACACAATCACTCTGAGAACACCTCCCGTGCCACCAGTGGTGGCAGCTGCTCCAGCAGCATGGAAGAGAAAGGAGCAGGTCTTTATTACATGGACTAAAATATGTGAATATATATAAATACCTATATTTATAACCCTTTCTAGATCTGTATCTGTGTGAACAGTGTTATTTAGGAAGCTAGTAGATAAGCTTGAAGGAATAAGGCAAACATGGCATGTGCTGTCTGGTCTGAGGGTCCATGGGGTATCATGGACCACTCGAGCCACCTCTTGCTCTCGATGTACAGGTTGAGGCTCTGAATACTGTCTCAGAAACTTAGGTTGCTAGTGAAACCCTTTGTTTTAATCCCACAGGAATCTTTCCAATTCCTCTTGTAACCTGCTCCGATTAGTTCACCAGTTTGTGCCTTTAGGACTTTGTTTTGTGTGGATGCTGATTTTTCATTGGAAAATATTCTTCCCTTTTTAATACACTGCCTTTAATACACAGTCTTCCTCCTTTGGCACTAGGAAGTGTAGAAGCCAGAGGGTTGTTGTCCAGGCACAGTCTGGTGTGAAGGAGAGTGTTGGCAGGCTGTGTCCCTTGGAGCATCCCTTGGAATGCACTTGGACTCCAGCGGATTTGGTGCAGAGTTTAGGAAGACGAAGGTGGGCCCTGGAGAGGAGAGGTGGGGGAGGATGCTGGGGTGCCATGTGCTGTGCAGAAAATGCAGGATGGAAGAAGTCAGGGGATGCTTCTGGCTGGCATTCCCTGCCTGCATCTCCTTCCTAAAATGGTAACAGTTGTGATGAAGAACAGGGATTGATTGTTCTCCCCAACCTGGTGTGGAGAGGGAAGACACAGGAGTTGTTTGGATCTCTCTCTGTCCATTTTCGGTCCGTTTTTCCTGGAGAAAAGCAGGTTGAACACACAGGTGCTTCCTTCCCAAAGCCATCGCTCGGGATCGCTGCTTGGGGTGCTGCATTGGGCACTGCTGAGTTTACTGCATTTCTGATCAGTGACAAGAACTTGGAAGCCACACTGGTGGCTTTGGCAAAGCCATGGTTTCTGTAGCTCTTGTCACCCATTTCCAAAGGACCTGAAGTCTAAAACTCTTTGCCCAGAGCAATCTTAGACCAGAGTGCTCAGGGTGTCTCATCCCAGCAGGGTAAGAGATGGGCTCTGTCACCTCAACTCAATTCTGTAACTCTTTAATTCAAATGGTCTCTTTCTCTCTTTTTTAATCTTGAGATAAGGCTGGTTGTCATCAGCAAAAAACCTTGGAAACTTTACACTCTGAGAATGCTCAGGAACATTTTTGGGATTTATGTACCAATTATCACTGCAGAGTATAAAGAAATTGAACAAATGCTTTCTATTTCTCTGGCAGTTTAGAGGCCTGTTATCCATATTCATCCAGGTAGATATGATCCCTTCTGACAGAGGAAACCTGTAACTTACCAGGAACAGAAACCTCATCTGTCCAACGCCCCAGGGATGTGCCCTCTGGGCTACAGCCCCTTTCCCAGTCGCTCCTCTGCTTTTTTTCCTGTTTGCTTGTAATGGGAGTGACAGTCCATGGCAATCCCCATGAGGTCTCATTCCTGCGCATTCTGTATCCCGTTTGTGCACACTCCGTATCTCTTACACCTTGGTGCTGTGGTTTCCCCCTTTTCCCACGATGTCAGCACAGGATGCAGCACTGAGAGGAGGACTTTGCAAGTCCTGCTGTCATCCCTGTGCACAGGGAGAGCTGATTGGCTCTAGTGCTGTTTAAGGGCTGAGATCTCAGGAGATCTATGAAAGAACAATACATGTACTTCGCTCCTATTTTCCTCAGGAACAAACTTGCTGGGAACACCAGCAGCTCCTGGACACCGGCACCCATTAACACAGGGATTCACACACCTTGTTCGGCCTGGCTGGTGCAGTGCCAGGCTGTGAGTGATGGAGAGCTGAGTTATCCTCCCTGCAGGGAAGCTGGAAATGTCTGCAGCATGTAATCTCATCCAGGTTGGCATGAGAAATCCTGGTTTTTCAATGTGACCTGCTGCAGAAAATGGCATTCTGGTGACTGGCACGCTGGTGACACAGGTAGAATAAGTCTGCCAGCAGTTTTGCCCAGTGTTTTGTGGTGTGGTCACTCAGCTCTTTGATGCTCATGTGTAGGATCCCACTGGGAGCTGTTGAGGGTTCAGTGCTTCCCATCGCGATATTGACGGTTGGCTGCACACTCACTTCCTGGATCTCCTTACCCGGATTCCAGCTCTCCTGAACACCACCTAAAACACACAGGAGTTTCTTGTGCTTTCTTGCTTTAGGAAAAGGTGGACACCAGTATTTTGAAGCAGCAGATGTGCCAGGGCCAGTAGTTTGGAACTCGGATTCAGCTCCGAGGCTGCACTGGGTATGTGATGATACTTGAGGTGTTCATTGCTGTAAAACAACATCCCTTTTTCAACTGCTAAAAGGGATCAGATAAATGAGGGGGTGTTGGCTGCATCTCCTCCCATGTCCTGCCTCACTCGGGGAGTGAAAGAAGGTGAGCTGAGGACTCTCCATGGGCATCTCAGTCAGGGCACAGTGTTCAGCCGAGACCAGCTCCCCTCCCTTGTGGTTTGTCTAGTAACTAGTGATGACCCTAAAGAGTAGGCATTCCATATCTCCCTCCTATCCTGAAATAATCAGGAGAGGTGGATTTCCTCAGCACCAAGGGAAGTAGTTTGTGTTTGGAGGAATGAGGCTTGGCTGTACCATGGGCTCCTGGGAAGGTTGTCGTAGAATCATGAAATATCCTGAGTTGGAAGGGACCCACAAGGATCATGAAGTCCAGATCCTAATGGTTATGGGCAAAGTGTCTTTCAGTTCACATCAGTGTCAGTAATTTGTCACTCTGAGAATTGTTCCCCTGATTTCTTGAGTTTTCTTTTTTCCTCATCATGAGTTGATGGTGCCTGTTCTGGCCTACAGAATGAGGGAGGAAGCTTTCTGGATAAATTCAGCCCAAAAAAGGGTTATGGATTCATGCAGAAACTCCTTGGTCTGTACTTACTAGTGGGTGACACTGGAGAACCTGACAGAGGTGGTTCCTCTTGTGTCTCTGTTTGCATCTGTTGTGGTTTGTGAGGCTGGAGGGAAGGACTGGCCGTGGTTTGGGCCCCTTTGGGATCTTTTAGCAATGGTAGACAGTCCTGTTGGATCAGTCTGTGGGGACTAGAAACACTTTTTTTTTTACCTAAAATGCTCTCTTTCGGAACACTTTTTTGGTTTTGTATTTTTTCTCAGATTTTTCTTTGTAAATATGTACATTTATCATTAATAAATGTTATTGCAAATCAGATCTTTCTTTCCACTGCTTATTAACCAAGAAAGCTATATATGACCTGTATTAATGACTTCCTTGGACTAACCCTCAGTATTCCTTTCTCAAAGCAGGAGCTATCAGACCCTGGGTCACTGCTGGTGGCATTCAGGGTGTTGGGTCTGCTGGACACTCTGGGTGCGGGTTTGGTGCTCCTGGGAGAGGGAGCACACAAGGCTGCAGCTCTAAGCTCTCAAACTGACCAGAATAGTTCAATTGAGGATTAAATCCACCTTGGTTTAAGACAGGCTTTGTTTGCAGGAGCCCTCTACCAAATGCTTAGTGTCACTCTAACACCTTCTCCCTCTTCGCTTTGGAGACTGAAGGGTAGGAAAACTCAACTGCAGAAAGTTGTTCTGAGAGCAGAAGTGAGGCAGGTCCTGCACAGCTCAGCTACAAGAGCCTCTGTCCCACCTGGTGTGTTAATCTGGGGGCAAAAATGCTCCTTTTGGGTTTTGTAAGTGAAGAAACCACATTCCTAATGAACCACCATTCCTCAGCTCGGTGACACAACACAAGTTTCTGGTGGGTTTTGGCTAGTTGAAGCTCAGGTTGTGTTTTGAGGCTGTGTCGAGAGTCAATTTTAACTCCCAAATTTTGTGAGATTATTTACTTTTGGATAAATCATTTGGCTCATTCTATGCTGTCACGAGTGATTACAGGAAGGCTGAAGATATGGCTGCTCATGTTGCTGGTTCCTGAGATGAGCCTGGCACCAAGGCAGAGCTGTAACTTCATTTATGGAATGAGGGAAGTGAAATGAGCAGCACAAAATTGATGGTGTTTATAAACCCTGATTTTATCCCCTCTTTTCGCCTGCTGCTGCTGCGCTAAGGCAGCTCTTGCAATGCAACTACTTTGTGCTCTGCAGAGGGGTTTTGGAATAAAAAGCCCTTCATGTGAGAGGACCTGTCCCACAAAGGGGATGGAAAGGGGACCAGTGGGGGTGGGCAAAGGAATCATATTGCCCAACAACTTTATTTTGGTAATTTAAGTCTTGATCTTGAGGTTGTTTCATGTTGGCAAGTCATCGATGCAATGATTGGAGGTGGTTGCTGTGTGTTGTGTAATATATTGGATTCTTGTTCATGACAGAATTTAATCTTTTGAAGATTTGAGCACACTGTGTATTTTCTAGCATTACTTTTAATTTTGGTCAAAATCTCTTTTATCCCTCTGTCACCTGAGTAGGCTGGTCAGGATGTTGTGATCAGATCCATGGCAATGAAAAAATCCATTGGAAACCACAAATCCATAGGCGATGTCCATCGTTTTCAATGCCAGGGTGTGTTGAACAGCTTCTAAACTTTTTTAATTTCTACCTTAAGGCAAAGCAGTTCTGTAAGGCAATGGTGGGTACTGTAAAATAAGGATCTCTTGTTTTCTGCTTTATAATACTTTTTACCCAAGTGCTTTGCCAGCTGTGAGATTGAGCATCAGTTGATCTGGGAGCGCTCTCTGGTGAGTGTGGTTTGCTGCAAAAGCAACATCATCTCCTTGTGCATCCCTGGACAGTCACTCCGAGCCTGTTAGCTTCTGTGGATCCTTGTTTGGGGATAACCTAATAACAGCGTCAACAATTTCATTGCCATGCTGGAAAAGAACAGGGCTGGGAAGTATTAACCAGCTGGGATTCCTAGCATTTCATGTGGTGGTTGTAGGGAGTTACTGTGCGCTATAACTTCATGGCTTTAGCAATTTTTATTAAATAGTAACTGGCAGTTGACATCATTTTAGCACTCCTTAAGTTTTCTGCAGCATAGTAGTCTGATTTGGGGTGGGAATAATGGAATATTCAACAGAGAGAGACAGCAGCATGAACAAAAACATCCACTCTGACAGCACAGGGCAGCTGGGTCATACAAATAGATCCTGATCCAAAACAGCAGGGTCTTGAAAAAATGCAGGCAAACCAATTTATACAAAAGCACTTTTCAAGAAAAATAAATCCTTTTGGCCACTGGTATCAAACATGCAATTAAGCCTGTTATTAATTTATCCCCAGTCTGAATTATTGTGTATCACTTTACATTGCAACGCTTCAGCTGTGTCCTCAGGGGCACAAAGATTTGTATTTCGAGGGTGGTGCTTTAGTTGCATTCATGTCTGGGTCAGTTTGTTTCTTCTGGGGCATTGCATCCTGTCCTGTATTTAATTTACTCTGTGTTTGGCTGCTTCGTGCTTGATTTAGGCCTCGCTGGTTTGGGGCTGTGTCCCTGGAAATGAGTAGCTGGGCAGTCCAGGCACCTCTCAGGTTTCCTGGGTCTCAAGGCGAGCTTGGAACTCTGCAAATCTGAGCCCTAAACATAGAGATGCTTTGGCATTTGCAATTAAAACAAATCTTGATAAGATCAGAATTTGTAACAGATGCTGAAATTCCTGCGGGGGAGTTTTACATAGATAATTTTATCTACAAACAAATATCTTCCCATTAGTTTATCTTCTTACGAGTGGTATAGGAAGGCAAGGCAAAAAGTGCTTCTGATCAGTTGATCTTATCAGGATTTCGTTCTGTCTTTCCATCTTGCATGTTTGCTGCTGCGCTTGGCTCTACTGGTGACCAGTATACGCACGGCACAGGCTGCATTCCAGCTCTCCCTTCCTTTATGCAGCTGTCATACAAGATGCTTCCAAATGCAAATTATTTTCTCTGTCTGTGAAAGGGAACTGGGAGGTTGTTTTGACTGTATACGGATTTTTGCCTCATAAAGTCATCAGCGTTTGTGTAGCTGCTTAATCTGCTTTGTTTTATCTGTGATTCTTCTCTTGGCTGAGTAGAGCCCCAGCTCTTACGTAAGGAAATCTCACTCCTAAGACATGTTCCATTAAACCCCAGAAGATGAGCTGTGTCTTCTCAAGGTCCCATAAGTAATTTGCAAGGTTTAGCATCTGTAATTAAGGGAGGATCAGGATATTGGCGGTATATAAATTCAAGTTTTAAACCAACAAGACGTGGCTGTACACAGCTGATAACCCCACTGATGTTCTGATTTGTGGAATATTGCAATGTAGAATCTTGTGTTAGGAAATGAGGATGGGGTCTGGATATGATATCAAAGAATATCCTGAGCTGGAAGGGACCCACAGGGATCACTGATCCAACCCCTGGCCCTGCACGGACACCCAAACAACCCCACCCTGGGCATCCCTGGCAGCGCTGTCCAAACGCCCCTGGAGCTCTGGCAGCCTCGGGGCCTGCCTATTCCCTGGGGAGCCTGGGCAGTGCCCAGCACCATCTGGGGGAAGAACCTTTCCCTGATCTCCAGCCTGAGCCTGCCCTGGCCCAGCTCTGGCCGTTCCTGGCTCCTGTCCCGGGGAGCAGAGATCAGAGCTGCCCCTCAGGAGAAAGCTGCAAACTGCCTTGAGGTCACCCCTTAAATATTCCTTTGGAGGAGCACACGTGGAAGTGGGTTTGGATCAGAAATAACCTTTCCCTGTGAGCACAGTCTGACCTGCCCATCTCAGTGCTGCTTGCTCTCCCTCCACTCCTATTAAATGCATTTTGCTAAGCAATATCCCAACAACTGAAGAGAAGCACAAGAGGCTGGAAATTCTAATGGGTAGAAATCTTACAGGTAATCTGTCTGCAACATAAAGAAGCAGAGAACTGAAAAATACCCGTGAGAAATGGGAGGAGAGTCATTTCTTGAAATGATACTAAAAAAACCATCTGTTTGTTCCTACATAAAGTGGCTCCTGCTCTTACTCTGCCATTGAGCTGTGCCATTCAAGGGGGTCAGTCAAAGTGAAAGCCTCTGGTGTATAAAACATGAATCATACCGAATAACCCACAGGCTTCAGGCCTCACATTTCAAGCACAAAGTACAGTTTTTTGGTTGCCCAGGGATCTTGTTAGAAAGTGAGGCAACAGTTTCAAGGAGTTAAAAGCAGAATCGGGATGGTTTTGGATTAGTGGGTGGGTTTTGTTGCCCATGGAAGTTTTGGATGTGCACAGGTCTCCACTTGATACACTGAAATTATTCCAAAGTGAGCAAAAAGTGCTTAGTGGTGGCTCTTCCTCTAGGTGCAGAGAGTTGTTTTCATGTTAATTCCTTAATATTCAGGAGAGTGGATTGTTAATGTACCAGGAAGGCTGTGTCAGTAAAGCACTGGGTACCTGACATAGCACAGAGGTTTTCCAGTGTCCAACCCCACTGCTGCATGTGTTACTGGAGATGTGATATATGATAAGAACCTGATGTTTTGCCTTGATGCCTTCTGACCTCCTGCTCTCCCTAACTCCCTGCTCTCTTTCTCTCTCTCTCTCCCTGGCCTTTTTTGTGTATCCGTTTCTTTTTAGAAAATGAGTGACTTTCTCTCCCGAGAGGATGAGGCTGCAGTGCCAGAGTGGAGCAGTTTTAACACTGGCTTTGCGTGGGAGGGCTCAAAGCAGTCGGTAGTTTTTAGTGAGACTCCAGTGCCACCCGCCTCACAGCCTTTTCCCAGCTGGCACTTTGGTGCTTCCTCCCTAAGCATCAAGGAGGAGGAGAAAGAGGAGGAGGAGCAGGAGGAGGCGGTTCCCAGCCTCTCCGCCAGCGAGGAGGACCTGACATGTGGAGAGGGGGTTTGTGTGGATGTGGAGAAGGACTCGGAGCTCTCTGAGCCGGAGCTTCCCCGCAGCCCTGCCGCACTTCCCCGGCAGCCCTGGGGAGGAGAGGAGGAGGAGGTGGCAGAGGATGGTGAAAACAGCTTTGCCTTTAGAAAGCCACGTGGCGAGTGTCCCAACCCAGATGCTCCTAACGGGCTGCCGGAGCTCATTCGCTGCTTCCAGGTAGTGAGCCCAGCTCCTGCACCCCATGCCTCGGCTGCCTTTGGAGTGGGAACCCGAACACTGCAGCAAGCAGATGCCACAGACCCGCAGAGGAGTTGGGTTTGCTTGGCTTGGACTCGAGCTTGGAGCTAACGAGCCGGTGAATCTCCTGCAGTCAGTGCAATAAGCCCCTCTCAATTTATCTTTGAATTAAATGTGAGACACTGTCAATTTGTCTTTGCATTAAACACGAGTCCCTCTAAATTTATCTTTGCATGAAATACAATCGCCACAGCACAATGCCCTTTGCTCTTCTTGGATTGAAGCATCCTGTGGCATTCCCACAAAAAGGCAATATTTAGGCTCAAAAGTTGTGTAATTTTAGCTCCTTAAGGATTTTGCTGGCTCCGGCTGGACTGGCGGGTGACCCTCAGCACAGCAGAGCAAATTTGAGGTGCTGTCCAGCGTGTTTTGATGCCCTCTTTGTGCTCCCCTCTGTGGGAGGGATTTTTGCCTGCTCCAGTGTTGATGTTGCTTTTGGTTCAGTAGATGCCCTTTTCCCCCCTAATGATCACGGTGGCATCTGGCGGGGCTGGGGATGGTGGCAGAAATCGAGCCCTCTGGGGAAGCACTGGCTCTGAACTAACTCTGTCTTCTTCTGGATAATCATCAGGTGGTGGAACAACTGATTTCTCCCCACCCTTACTTTTCTTTCTGTTTTATCTGACATTGATTTAATAAAAGTTAAAAGATCTGATGAGGATTTTGAATAACAGTGTTGCTCTTGAGGTCAGGATAAAGCTGCTCAGCTGTGATCAAGTCTTTGTGTGCCCAGGGTTGGTGTTAATCCTGACACTGGCATCAGCAGATGAGGGTCATCTTCTCCTGGCAGCTGGCAATGAGCTTCTGGTAATTAGAAAGTTAAGAATCAGTGGAGACAGCGTCTATGGTGCTGTGACACACCCGTTAAACCCTTAATGCCTGATTTGGGCTGACCACATCCACAGTGTGGGGAAGGGCTGGAGGATTTTGCTGCCTGTCTAATCCTCGCTCCTGATCTCTGCCCTTGAAACAGTGTGTCCTTCCAGAGACTTAAACCCAAAGATTTCCAGGCTGACCTTGGTGTTCCCACAGTGCTTTTATCAGATCAGTGTCAGAACAGCCCAGTCAGGATGTGGAGATGGGAACTGGGTGTTTACAAGATGTTTTTAACCCTCACAGCCCCCGCTAGTGAAGACACAGACTGTCACCATCTCTGACGTGTCCAGCGCTGTCAAAAGCGAAATTCCCACAAAAGAAGTCCCCATTGTCCACACAGAGACGAAGACCATCACCTACGAAGCTGCACAGGTAAGGTGTGTTCTGATAAATTTCCCAAGGGTTTAGTTAAACTCAAGTAAACGTTTTGTTTCCAAATCCTCAGGATGAGACAGCAGCACCTGCCTTTCTCCACACGTCTGAGTGGAGCACAGGCATTAACTGATGCTGTGGACAATATTTCCAGGTGCATCTGGTATTTTTAGAGGAGCAGTGGTTTTGCTATCGCTGAAGAGTAATTTTTTTTTCAAGATGTGCTTGCAAACAGAATCTGTCTTCAGCCACTGGTGGCTTCAGGATTTGTCTGTACAAAGTTACCATGAGTTGGCCTTTTTCTGCCAGAGATGCCTTGTTTTGCCAGCTCCCCTGAAGAGGCTGTTAATGCCTTTTCAGAACTTGGTTTATAAATTATTTGGTCGGCCTTAGGTTTCAAGATTGAAATGGTTGTTAAACACCAAATGTTTATAAAATGCAGCTTGGGTGGGTGTGTGGTGCTTGGAAAGTAAAAATGTTAGTGGAGCAATATCAGGATATGCAGATATGGATTCATTGCCAAGGTTAAAATGAACAGTCTAAAACAGGTTTTAATCACAGAATCACAGGATGGTTTGGGACGGAAGGAAACTAAGAGTTCACCCAGTTCCAGCCGCCTGCCGTGGACCGGGACACCTTCCACTGTCCCAGGCTGCTCCAAGCCTCATCCAACCTTGGACACTTCCAGGGATCCAGGGGCGGCCACCGCTTCTCTGGGCACCCTGTGCCAGGGCCTCCTCACCCTCAGAGAGAAGGATTCCTTCCCAGTATCCCATCTAACCCTGCCCTCTGGCAGTGGGAAGCCATTCCTCCTTGTCCTGTTGCTCCAGGCCCTTGTCCGCAGTCCCTCTCCAGCTCTCCTGGAGCCGCTTTAGGCCCTGGAAGGGCTCTAAGGTCTCCCGGACCCTTCTCTTCTCCAAGCTGAACACCCCCATCTCTCTCAGCCTTTGTTTAAGTTTTTGGAGCCTGTGTCAGCTTGGCTTCGCCATCACTGTGGTTGTCAGCAGCAGCCCATGCTCTGCTGTTGCAGTGAAGTGACTGTGGGATGTCATTATGGATGCAGGAATCTCATGATTGTATAATTTGGGATTGCTGAGGAATCCTGTGGCTGCTCAGCATCCTCCCAACTGCAGGATCAGATATGGTTCAGACGGTGGTGGTGAGCATTGCTCTGGCTTTCAGCTAGTGAGTAGGTGAATCTAACTGGGAAATGGAAAGAAAAAGCGATCTCCAGGGCTGGGATCAGTCGGCCGTGCGTGCACGGTGTGATGTGCCATGAGATCTCTTCCAGATTGTGGAAAATGGTCCCACCTTGTGGTAATTCCAGATATTGTCCCAGTGCTGAGCAAGGACGCTGCCCAGTGGGCACATGGACAGCACGGCCAGGATGACTTAGTTTGGGATTTTTGGCAGACCTTGAGCAGTCGAGTCAGGCAGGATGAGATCCAAGAACCAGTTCTATAAGTTATTCCTGTTTCAGCAAGTGTCTGGGTGTTCTTTGCTTCTGCAGAGCATAAAGTGAGGGATGTGCAAGGTGTCGTCAGGAGGGAGGAAGGGTGACAAGTGCCTTCTGAATCGGGTTGTGCTCTTGGCTTTGTTGATCTCCATGGATTCAGGCAGGTGGAATTTGGGATCGGTGTCTGCGCTGGTCTCCCGTTGTGGTTCAGGCATGGACAGTATTGCCAGCGCTGCGGGGCCAGCAGCGTGCCCAGATTTGGGTACATCCCAGCCCTCCTGGTCTGAGGAGTGTCACAGGTCCTTCCTGCAGGATCTGTGCTTTTCCAACCTTAAAGCACAGGGACTTTGAGCTTTGAGACCTGCCCAGCTCTTGTGCACCTAGGCACAGGCTGACTTGTGTCGTGCAGTCCGCGATGGAGCTGCTGTCCTCAGATTGTCCTGTGTGGCTCTGGTGATGTGGAGCCCCTGCTTCTGTCCCCACTGCTCAGGGCCTGTTCTTGTTCCCACAGACAGACGGTGGCAATGGGGATTTAGACCCTGGCATCCTGCTGACTGCCCAGACCATCACCTCGGAAACCACCAGCAGCACCACCACCACCCAGATCACCAAGGTAACACCAGCAAGCACCACAAGACACCAACTCAAACAACAGCCTGAAGGAGAGATGGGCAGGGATGAATGAGAGGAAAAAAAAGCTTTTGGAAGGTCCTTTCAAATACATGATTAGTACCTGGAGCAAAGCACGAGGGGTTCAGTTTTGTCCATGTTAAATCTGTGGACTGTGCATTAATTGCAGCACAGTCTGGACTCTTACTGTCCTGTGGGACAGCAGGTAGAGCTGTACTGTGAGGAAAAGCTCTTCCCTGGCTCAGCTATAAAAAATGACTCTTTGACAGTTTTTCCTTGAGCAGCAGCAACTTCCCCCATGACTCTAACGCCGGCTACAGCGGCACTATTTGGTGACACTATTTTTGGATACCGTCTTTAGACAGGCAGCCCCAGTGAGCTCAAACTCCTCTGCACTTCTACACTAACAGTGGCTTTTCCTTCTGTTCTAGACTGTGAAAGGTGGCATTTCAGAGACACGGATTGAGAAGAGGATTGTCATCACAGGAGATGCAGATGTAGACCATGACCAGGTAGGAGTGTGGTTATGATCCAAAAGAGTTTCCCAGAGCTGGCAAAAATCAGTCAGGCTGCCTGCTCAGAGAAAATGTCACCCAAAAATGACCCAGGGAAATTTTACAGGGGTAGAAATAAAACTTTGTATTTTTATAAATTGTGGCTGCTCCATCCCTGTAAGTGTTCAAGGCCAGGTTGGGCAGGGCTTGGAGCAGCCTGGTCTAGTGGAAAGTGTCCCTGCGCATGGCAGGGGGTGGAATGGGGTGAGGTTTTAGGTCCATGCCCAACCAAGCCATTCCATGATTCTATATCAGTAATAAATTCCTTTTTGACATTATGCAGCTGAGCCAGCAAAGCTGAATTCTATTCTGAAACTGGTGTTGGCAGCAAAGTTTTGATTCCAGAATGGTTTTGGGCAGTTGTAGGGTTTTTTTTTTTTAAAAATCCATAAAAATGTGAAATAAAAGTTTTCATTGACATCTGGTTGATCTGCATTCATTTTCCCATAACTTTGAACACTATTGCTACTCTGTAGTGCCAGAAGTCATTTCAGAGCACTCAGCACCTGCATTACATCTCTTTGGCTTTATATGAAACCTTTCTGATGACTCAGCCTCATTGGCCTCTTGCGTGTGTTGGAAGTGATGATTTTGTCATCAGAGAATTATACTTTGAATTTAAATTTAGTCACAAGTATCGTGGGGGTGGAAAATACTCTTATGACAAGATCTAGTTTATTAACTCCAGCTGTCTGAAATGTGCCTATCACACTTGCTGGAAGCATGAGCAGGTTATGTTTAATTGCTCTCATCCATCTTCTGCCATGGGGCAGTGGAGAGATGGGGGTTATTCTTCAAACAGTGCTTTTCCTTTCAGAAATAATGTAATAGCACCAGATGTCACCAAAGTGTGTGGCTGAAGTCCTGGGGGCAGTTTTGGGCACCACAATTTAAGACCTAAAACAATGAGAGAGATTCCACAGGAGGCTGTGGAGATGGTGAAGGGTCAGGAGGGGCCGTACAGGGGGTGGCTGAGGGCCCTCGGCGTGTCCAGCTGGAGCAGAGGACACAGCTCAGCGGGGGCTGCAGCTCCTCCCGAGGGGCAGCTCCGATCTCTGCTCCTGGGACAGGGACAGGAGCCAGGGAACGGCCGGAGCTGGGCCAGGGCAGGCTCAGGCTGGAGATCAGGGAAAGGTTCTTCCCCCAGAGGGTGCTGGGCACTGCCCAGGCTCCCCAGGGAATGGGCACGGCCCCGAGGCTGCCAGAGCTCCAGGAGCGTTTGGACAGCGCTGCCAGGGATGCCCAGGGTGGGGTTGTTGGGGTGTCTGTGCAGGGCCAGGGGTTGGATCAGTGATCCCTGTGGGTCCCTCCCAGCTTGGGATCTTCTGTAATTCTATGGGGTGCACTTTTCTTTTTCACACCCTGGAGTTAGAAGCAGGTTCTTGTGCCCTTGGGGATGGTGGGTGCTGTGCTCTGACACTCTCTGACACACTCTCACGTGCTCTGACACTCTGACACGCCCTAACCCGTGCTCTCCCATGCTGTCCCACAGGTCCTGGCACAGGCAATCAAGGCTGCCAAGGAGCAGCACCCGGACATGTCGGTGACCAAAGTGGTTGTGCACCAGGAGACGGAGATTGCAGAGGAGTAGCCGGGCTGCGTGAGTAGAGAGACCCCCTCAGGTGGGGGCAGGGGGTGATTGATCTCTGTGCACATGACATTTGGGTAAACAGGATCAGAGGTAAAGTAAAATGATCGTTGCTCTCTGCCGAGTCCTGCTCAGGCTGTTCCTGTTTGATCCATGGAGGCTGATGAGGCAGTCACAGACAGACTAGTCCTGTGGAAATGAGCCAAAATGGGTTAAAAGCTACACAGCTCCTGCCCTGAGGCTTTCCCAGGATGTGGGAAGGATGTTTGCCTTCCCAAACATTGGGGATGTGCTGGAGTGCTCCATGCCCTGTCCAGCCTGACCTTGGACACTTCCAGGGATCCAGGGGCAGCCACAGCTTCTCTGGGCACCCTGTGCCAGGGCCTCCCCACCCTCAGAGAGAAGGATTCCTTCCCAGTATCCCATCTAACCCTGCCCTCTGGCAGTGGGAAGCCATTCCTCCTTGTCCTGTTGCTCCAGGCCCTTGTCCGCAGTCCCTCTCCAGCTCTCCTGGAGCCCCTTTAGGCACTTCTCACCTGCCATTGGTGGTAACTCACCTGAATTCAGTTCCCGTCCACTTCAGGGAGGCAGATTCCTGTCTCTCCCAGCAAGCTGCTGTTGGTAGCTGTAGCTTACCCTGTTCCTCTCTTGATAGGAAATGTTCCTGCCAGCCACAACACCAGGAAAAAGAAACCCAGCAAAACTACCAAGAAACTACCTGGAGCACAAAGACCTCGGATTTCAGACTTGACACTCAGAGACATTCATATCATTTATTAAGAGTTTCGCTTTGACATTTTACTTGGGATTTTTCCAGACTCCACTGGATCCTATTGGATATAGGGTTTTGTTTTGTTGTTTTTGTTTTTTTTTTTTTATATCTATTGTGACAGAAATATGCCATATTTCTAACTGTACTGAATATTTTTTACAGGTTTTCAATTTTGCATTCCCTCTCACACAAAGCCTCTTCAGACACAGAATCCCACCTCGCAGGGCTCCAGGGCTCCCTGTTTTAACTTGTATTCCCTCCGCCTCGTCAGGGATAACGGAGCTGTATCCGTGCATATTCCCAGAGCGGGATCCGTACGCGCCTTCACAAAGCCATGGGTCCTTCTGCCAGGAGAGTCAGTTTAAAGAGTCAGACTTTGTGCAGCATTTCCGATTGCCTCTGGATTATTTTTGTAGCTCTGGGGAGCTCCAGCCCTGCTGCGACCCCTGAGCTGCTCCGAGCTCCCTCCCTGCTGGGTTCCAGCCCTGGCGTGTGATCACAGTAGGGTTTTGTGGTGTAGCCTATGCACACATCTGAATAGTTGACTAGATTTAAGGAATACTGGAAGTTGCTTCAAGTATCTTATACTGTGAATTTTAGAGCTTTAAGAGGACTGTGATAGCATCTCGCCTTCTTCCCGTGTGTCTCTGCCGAGTGCTCTCCACCTGTTTGTGTTTTCTAGATGCCATTAAATTAAAAAGCCCTTAGAAGTGTGTGTTTAAGGTGTTTGGACTCGGGATGCTATTAAGGTAGGCTTGTGCAGCATTCACAGGAACTGAGTTTTTCAGTGTCATAGTTTTTCACTTGTTTGTGTTCATGATTTTTAAAGTAGGGAGGGTTTTTTTTTTGTAAGTCATGGGTTGGATTTTTTTCCTCCCCTCACAGTGCTATTTAAAGCTGAACACTTTACCCATTTCCCAGAGCGTGTATCCTACTATCATTTAATTTAAACTCCTTTAGACAATCCTTCCTAGGCCTGAAAGCTGTATTTGGAGAGGCTGAACAAGGGATTTTAGGAGATGTCAGGTGTTGCTGGTTGTGATAGAGCCAAACCACGTGGGAAGTGCTGACATGCCCTCTTCCGCGCTGGCCTTAGGGTCTGGATTTGGCTTCATGACCCCCGTGCTGGAACGAAATATCAGGGTGATTGTCTGAATCTTGAGGCTGAGCTTACAGATCCCCAGGGCCATCTCCAGCATCGAGGGGGTGATGCAAAAATGAGATTTCAGGGGCTGGATGTGCTCCCACTCCTTCGTGGGAATGTTCTTGCCTGGTTTGTCCTTCCAGCATTTAAATTCAAGATTCAAGAAGCAAAAAACCAACCAAGCTCTGTGAAGAGTCTGCCCAGACACTTGTGAACACTTTAGTCCACTTGAAGTTGTGATTTTCTTAAAATTTTTTTTAATGTATAAATATATATATATATAGTGTGGTACAGTGGTAGCTGAGGGCAGGGAGTGCTCTGCTCCTCAGGTGAGGATGGGAAGAAAATGGCAATAAAGAAAAAAGCTCTCCAGTTTTAAATTTGAATAATGTATTTCAGAAGTCACTGGATTTAGCCCAGGCTGCAGCGACTCCACTGTGTAGCTGCAAACAGCCCTGGAACTGCACCGGGGCTGGTGCAGCTTCTCAGCTTCCGGTGCAGTTTTAATTAAGCTGTCGGTATTGACTGGAGACACTGCTGGAGCTGCTGGATTTTGGCTCTGTTTGAGCCTTGCTGGCCCTGGGTCCTGCTCAGCCTCCAGCCTTCCCATGCCGGCAGCTGCCTCTGGGCTGCTCTGGGTGCAGGGTCCCCTCCTGGGACGCTCTGCCTTCCTCAGGGCGTCGTGCTCTAGGGATTTAGGGAGTCCTGGGCTCCACAGCTGTAGCGTAGAGATTAAGTCTTCCTATCCATGTCTGAAAAGCCCTTTCCTTCCTTATTCTGCCAGGCAGAGCCTGGAAGGGGTCTGTGTCTCTGCTGTTCTCAGCTTAGTCGGGTAATGCTTGCCTTAAACACCCGTTGTGCTGAGCACCCTCTGGCACTGTCCTTTTTCTGGGAATTGAGTTTTTTGCCACTCAGTCCTTCCTTCTCACTTGCAGCAGCCACCTGAGGAGTGAAGGGGCACGTGGAGCAGCGGCTGAGAGGATTTCTGGGCTTCACCAGGCAGAGCCAGCATGATAAATTAAGTTTGTCCATAGCACTTGAAGGCACTTGGCTGTCAGGAGAATTTAGGGGAATGTGGTCCCTTGGGGTGTCCCATGCCCTGAGCACGATGAGTGGGACAAAGCAGGGGATTTCGGGGGTGAGAAACCTGCTGGCAGGAGAGGTGGTTCCTTTCCAGAAGGATGTGCTCACTGTGGCTGTGGACGTCCCTTGTTAAAGGGCCCATAGACTAGAATAACCCTGTTTTTATTTTTTCCCTGGATTTTGGGTGGCTGTTTCCAGGTTGTCCATTCTCACACTTCCCCCTGCTGAGTTCTTGCTTCTCCTGGAGTAATTTAAACAATTAAACCCTGTGCCCTTTGCCATCACCCGCTGTCTGACCTCAGGGGTTTCCAGCCCTGCTCCTGCCAACACGGTGCCCGAGCCCAGGAGCTGGACAGGAGCCTGGGAAGAAGATACAAGTTAAAAGCAGAAGAAGCTTCTCTCACCCTCATCCAAGGCTGTGGTGGGGCTGCCCACTCCCCTTCCACCTCTGGTGGGATTTAAAATCCTTGGCTCTGAGCATGCTGTGTCAGCTCTAGGGACAAACCAGCTAAGTAAGGTCTATTTATATGAATGTTTCCAGCTCTTCCCACTCCACAAATTCACCCAGAGACTGTCTTGATTGTATAATATACATTATATGGAAGCTATTTATATATGAATGAATGTTTTTATAGAAAGGAAGGCAAGGAGCTCCTGTTCTCCTCCATTAAACTGGAACGGCAGCTTCGGTTGCCCAGTAGCAATCCCTGACCAACAGAGATGTGTTAGCAAAGGGCTGACTGATTTCTGGTTTTAATAAACTGTGGTTTGCTGATTTTCCTAATTGTACAATTACCTTAAGAGGTGGTAGTGTCCCAGCCTTAGAGATGAAACTTGTAAAAAAATAAAAATAAATAAAATAATTTAGTTGAGAAGATGAAGGAGCTTTGTAAAATTTTTTTAAGGCAATTGTGAATTGTCTAGGCTAGGCGTTTACACTCTTTATAAAAATAGGAACTTTTAAAGTTGGCAAAACTTTCTAGATCAACTAGTGATGGGAGATGTTATTTTGGATTTTCATAGTGAATCAAAGGGAAAGTTGCCGTAGCATTTAGGCAGACCTAAGTGTTCAGTATTGCTTCTTGTATCGCATTTTTCAATAAATTTTCAAACAAAATTCTCTCCCTGGCGCTGAATTCTCTTCCTTCTCGCCTTCCTCCAGGTCTCTCTCCTAAGCCTGGTTTTACCAGCCTAAACCAAAGCCCCCAAATGCAGCCATGGCAGTGCCAAAGCTCTCCCAGTCCTGGGCCAGCATTTCCCTGGGCTCTTGGTGCCTTCAGACCCTTTAAACAGTTCCCAGCGTGGTCACATATAGGACCAAAGCCCCCTAAAAGGGCCAGAAGCAATTCCCAGAGTCCCAGGTTTGCCCCAAAGAAGCATCACTTGATATAAAACCTGCCTTTGGGCTGCGGAATTTGTGGTGAGCCCAGGTGAGGTCTGTGCTCAGCTGCTGCTGCCCAGCCCTGAGTGGGTGTGATTGAACTGGAGTGGGGGGAAATGTCAAATCCACTGATATTTTGGTCCTATCTAATTTTTTTTTCTGGCTGCAGCAGCTTAAGGAGGGACAGAAATAAGGCACAAAAAGCTGACAGGGCATCTTGGCTGCAGGCCTGACAGAGAGCAAGAGCCAGTTGGCCCAGTTAGGGCAGCTGGATACTGGAAATTGGCTGGGAAGAGCTTCCCTGCAGGCAGGCGCAGCCCAGGGGCTGGCTGTGGTACCTCCCCGTGCCTCAGTTTCCCTAACAGGCAGAAAGGGAAGGGTGGCATAGGGCATGTCATGCTAAAAGCACTGAATTCCCATTGCTCCAGACACAGCCATTGCCTCTTCCACCCTGACCCTGGACAGTTTGCTTCCAAGTATTGAATCTCAGTGTCCTGTAAAGCCAAAATTGCCAAGGAGCCTCAGAAACTGACCCTGGAGAGTTGGGAAACTGCCACCACCAGAGCTGCTTTCCCGTAAGTGTCACAGCAGCGTGACTCACTCACAGCTCTGCAGCAGAGCCACGTCCCGTTACCTCCCAGGCTCCTGCCCTCCCCAGCCCCGGCAGGGTCACGCCAAAAGCAGCCCTGTTCTGGGGAGACTGCCCTGGTGTGAGGGGTCGTGGCTGGGCACGAACCACAGCCCAAAAACATCACGTGTGGGGACAACCAACCAAGAAATGGCTTCGTCCCTTTGCTCAGCTGCACTTTGGGGTGTCAGTCCTCTGCTCAGTGGCCAAGACATCATAACCTGCTCCCACTCTTGGCCCTGCTGAGCGTCACCTGGGGAGCCGCTCCAAGCTCTGTCAGGCTCCTGTGGGTCCCAGTCTGTCCCACAGCTACCAGCCCCCACAACAATATGGGATTGTGCTGGACTGCATCAATGTGTCCTGGCAGAAACACCATCAGCCTTGGGACTGCCATGGGGAGGGGACACGAGGCTGATGGTTCCCAAGGGGCTTCTGGCACATCCCTGTCCTGGACACACTGCAGGGACATCAGTGGCACCAGAGACTGCCCATCCACCCAAATCATGGTGCTTTGCTGAGCAGGGGTGTTGCCATCGCCAGTGAAGGGACAGCCCAGCACAGGGGATGCTGGAACCCCATCCCAAATGCCCAGGGGAAAAGTGTCCTCAGCTCATTTCCCCAGGGTACAAGTGCAAGGACAGCAAACACCCACCTTGATGCTCAGCCACGATCCTGCACTTTCTGCTGCCATCTCAGGAGACTGGAAATGCTTTTCCTTAGAGCTCCCCACCTCCAGCCCCTCTGGGTGGGTGTCCCAAGCCCAGGGTGCCTTTATCCCCCTCACAGCCAGAGCAGGAGAGGGTGTGGTAATGCTGCCTGTGGTGTTTTGCCTGGCTACAAGGAAGAGAAAATATTAGGCAAACAAACACCATGGCAATCCAGATGCAAATAAATAAAACTCCAACCCCTTGTCCCGGCCGCGCAGGAGGCGGCAGCCCCCGGCGGGCTGAGTCCGCACTCCTGGGTGGCCCCACACCAGCTCCAGCCCCCAGATCCCACACCAAAGGCAATGACTCTGTCTTGGAGGTCCCATCCTTCGGGAAGAAGCCACGAAAAGTCGCTTCCCTTAATCACCCATCTCTGGTCCTTCCTCGTGTCTCCATCCCGGAACTCAACCTGGAGGAGCAGCTACCACACCAGGAGAAAGCTCCCATTCAGTCTCCAGCTTGTTCCAGCCCAGGCTGTTTCTAGGCTGCTCCTCTCGTTTTGGGGGCTCAGCAGCCGGTTGTATTCCCGAAGGATCAGGGCTGCTCTCAGGACTCCAGGCGGAATTGCTGTGGGAGCTGGGCAGCAGCAGGGCGACTCCATCACTTCCAGCTGGGAGAGCCCAGGGTTGCTCATCCCAGGGTCTGACACAAACAGGGCTGAAAGGTCGAAGAGGAATTGCGTTGGCAATGGGCCAGGCTGGACACGCTGAGCTCAGCTCTGAGCTCCATCACTAGGGAAACTGAGGCACGAAAGAACAGCCAAAACCAGGTGAGGCGTGACCTCAGGGCCTCCAGCGCCTGGGCCAATGGCCTTGGATTCATCCCTGCTCCGCCCCCAACCCCCCAAGGAAGCACCACTACAGGAGTCCACAGATCTATGGGCATCTTCTGCTTTTTGCCCCCAGCACGGGCAGTGGTCCCTAATGTGCTCCAAGCCAAAGCCCCAGGGATTTGGGCTCCAGCCCCGTGCCAGCACTCGGCTGTCAGGACACATCACACGGACACTGACAACACTGAGGGGCCTCTGGCTTTCGACCCAGCACCAGCCCCAGAGGGATCCATCCCACACTGCTCAGCCCATTTCTACAGTGGGATTAATGTGCAGAGCCTGGGGTGTCAGGGAGCCTGTACAGAATACCCCCAAGCCCACAGGAAAAAAAAGAAAAAAAAATAATTAAGCAACTACTCCCAAACCCACCCCAGCTCCAGCCCCCTTCCAGCTCCCTCGGGTGCCGGGAAGCACTAGGATGGGCGCCCTTGGCTCAGTGCTGGCTCATTAATGCAGACAGGCATTTTGTACCGCACTGTTGCCCTTTTTTAAAATAAAGCAACAGAGATCAGCCCCCTGCCGAAAGGGCCCGGGGTGTCACAGAGCCGGGGAGCGCACCCGCCCCCACCACAGCGCTCCTCTCCAACCACGGGGGCAAGAGCCACGCTCGCCCCGCACGGGTCACACCGCCCCCGACACTTCATCCTCCCAGCGCCTCGGCAGGAGATTTACGGCCGGGATCGCTCACTCCTGGCTGTACCGCAAGTGCGCTCTGGGAGCAGAGCCCTCGCCTTCCCACAGGCCTTAAATCTTAAGGAAGGGCTCTCCGGCCAAGCGGATTCATGGATGTGACCTGCCTCACCGCGGGGAGAGGAGGAGGAGGAGGAAGCGGAGGAAGAAGAGGAGCAACGGCTGCAAAGCAGCCAACACCTGAGCAGAATCAGGGAGTGATTGTCCCCAGCCGTGGTTGTTGTGCTCCCTGGGGACAGAGGTGTCGCAGCAGCAAATCTGGAGACCCGCTGGTGGCCCTGGGCATGAGAGACCCTCTTAGAGCCAGCGGCAGGGTCTGCACCTCCCCAGGGCACTTCTCCCACACACAGCCTGTGGCAGTGGTTCCCTCAATTTTCCACATTTCATCCATTTTTGGCCCAAACTAAGCTGTCCTGTAGCCATGCACCAGCTGAGAGGTCCCCTGGTGGTGGGGGGTAACTGCAATTGCCCTTGGTCTCTCCAACCTCCACCCTCTGGTCCGAGGGACCCCCGAGGTCAGTCCTCGTCAGCCTGGACACGTTGGTGTTCAGGACAATCCCCCAATTTTCCTTGCCGGTGTTTTTGACGAAATCCCCCTTCCGTTGGTAGGAATCTCCTCTTGCAGTGGCCGCCTCCTGGGGTGGGATACCCCGGGGGATGGCAACAGCTGGATATTTAATCCAGAGTGTATCCAGCCTGTTCTGAGCAGCACAGAAGGTACCACCAAGCGCTGCGCTTCACAGGCCACGAGTGTGAGATCTCCAGGGCTTCCAGGATTGCTCCACTTCACAGCTCCGCAGACAAGCAGTCAACAGAGGGATCCATCCAGGGTGTAAATTTTTACCTTCTCTTTTAATTTCTGTTCCTAAACCAGCCTCATCCCTGCCCAGTTTATTCCCAGCACACTGTGAGGACAGCATACACGGCATCCACCCGCTGAAACCAGCGCTGTTAAAATCCCACAGACACTCTGGAAACGGTGTCCACAGGCGGAGCTGAAGGTGAGGAATGTACAGATGCTGCTTTCCCTGGAGAACGCACAGGTCTTCTCACCCTGCCAGATTAATTCATCAAGCTGCTTTGCATTTTGAAATGATCCCTGTGTGACTCAGAAATGCCTCCCCTGGAGGATGCTGCTGAGCTGGGAAGGAGGCTGGGGCAGGAGGACGATGCGGGTGCAGGCACGTGGTCCAGGCAGGTTCCCCTGTGATCCAGCCATTTCCCACGGTTGGACTGAGCCTCAGCCAGAAAATGAGGGGGAAAAATGAAAACAAAAGCCCCCAGTAGCTTCTGGTGCAGCTCCTTGTGGCATTTTGGGCTCCAGTTTCTTGCTGCCAGTTCCCAAAGCATGGCCCAGGGCCCAGCATCAGCTCTGGCTGCAAGCTGGTTAAGCCCAAGTAAAAAGTTATTTTCGGACAAAAACAACCTTCTGGCACTTCCCTTGGGATGCTGCTCCGGGGCAGACCCCGATGGTGACTTTCTCTTGTTGCTGTTTTTTGCATTGAATCAGTGCCTAAGTAATGCTGAGATTAAGCAGCCGAATAAATAACTGAGCCTGGGCTGGTATCACTCCCAGAGAATCCTTTGGGATGCAACTGGCCCCAAGCTCAACTGTCGGTCCCATCCCTGTTCCCTGCACAGGGGGAACCTCTCTGGGAGGGCCGGCATTGGAAACAGACACAGCTTTTCCTTTTAAAACAGGAAAAAAAGCCCCAAAACACTGTGGGGGGTTGCTTTTTGGGAAAAGAGGGGGCTGGGGTAGAAAAGGCAAATTCCAAATGATTTTTCTGGGATGCTTTGATCTGGAGAAGGATGTTGTTCCCAAAGTTTGCAAGGTCTGACACTCTGTGTTCACTTCAGAGAGGGAGAGGCAGAGACAGGAATAAACCCCCCCAAACATTTCATACAGATAAAAGAGATTTCAGCCATCCCAACAGGCCCTGGTTTTGGGAAGGAAAAAGGCAAAGATCCCATCTAGGCTGCCACAGCCGTTTTGAAGCCTCCCGAGCTGCTGGAGAGCAGACCTGTCCTCGTCCTATCGCTCCAATCCATCCTTCCACACCCCCGGCATTCCGGGGCTCCTCCTGCCCGAGAGAGAGCTGGAGGGAGTAACAAGGGATGGGATGAACCCCCAGCTCCCTTTTCTCCACGAATCCACCCCAGTGCCGAGGCTGCCTCTGGCCCCATCCCATACAGCTCCTGTTCTGCGTCCAGCGGGCACCAAGTAACACCACGGCACCAAACAGGACTGGGCAAAACCAGCACCGACACTCACCCACCCCTCTGCCCCTTCACACCCTTCATCCCACCGAAAACCGGCACAAACAAACCCACATCCACAGAGAGGCTCTTGGAATTGCTTCACCCCAGGTGGGCAGCAGCACCTCGCTCGCTGCCTGCAGCTCCCTGGGCACCTTTTACATCCCTTCTCTCCATAGAAACCCCAAACCTTGAGCTTATCACCTCATCCTGTGGATGTTGAGCAGCTGGTTATGGAGCATCCCATCTCCAGGGGAGCCTGGGTGTGGGCACAAGTTCTCACAGACCCTCTGGACCCACTGCCGCAGGCGCTGCCCCTCCCCAGCATCCCTCGGGCAACAGGAGGAGGCAAGGCAGAACCACATGGCATCCAGGTAATATTTAATAGCCCCGCTGGGCCTACGTGCTCTGGCCAAGCAAATTTTCCGGTGGGTTGAGGCTGGACAAGGGGACACCACCCCCCAAAGCATCTCCTCACCCCAACCCTGCTGAAATAAAGTGCTGTGGGGGCTAGTGGGGCTTCACCTGCCCCCATGTCCCCATCCCACAGTTTGTGTGGGGTCTCAAAGCGAGGACTCCTCCAGAAAAGCCACCAGGAGAAGGGCTTGTAAGGCCAAGGGCATCCACCGTGAAGGACATCCCCCGCTAGGCGAGTCCTCCCCCAAGAGCAGAGGGTCAGGACTTTCCTCTTGGCATCAGCTTAAAAATGCCACCCCCAAACCCCCCCAGGTGTGAGGTTTTGGGGTCGCTGGTGGGTGCTGGGGGCCAGGATGAGGGACTGGGATGTTGTTACAGTCCCCAAAGGTGTTGGGGACATCAGACTCGCGTGCCCTGCTCCATCCCCACCACCCAGGAGCTGGGTCGGGGCTCGCCCCGGCTTGGGGGCTCGCTGGGGTCCAGCAGCCGGTCTGAGGACTCGCCAGTACTTTCCAGTTTGGCGTAGCCCACCAGGCTGACGTGGTCCAGCCGGGGCCAGCTCCGGTTCTTACGGTCCTTGATGGGGGCTACCAGCAGCACCCCCGGCCGGCCAAGGTCCAGGGATTTGGAGTGCCCCGGGGTGTGGAGGTGCACATCGGGGCTGAGCTCCACCAGCGGCTCCGCGCCGGGACAGCCGTCACCCATGTTGATGACAGTGTGGCCATCACGACCATCACCACCGCCACCGTCCTGGCCGCAGGGCGCGGTGCCGTCGCTGATGGAAAGCGGAGCCCGGGAGAGCTGTGGTGTTTCGGGGGGATGCTCAGCAGGGCCCCTCTCTGCCCTCCCGCCGGCTGCCCGTGCTGCCCCGTCCAGCAAGCAGTTGTTGAGCTTGATGATGGGCAGTGCCAGGGCCCCGACAGCCGACGACAGGAGGGACTCGGCTCCGGCGCGGCACGGGAGGCTCAGGTTGACCTCGGTGGAGCGGAGGCTGTGGAGAGAGGCTGCGGGGGAAGCTGCCGGGTGCTGCAGGAACTCGGCCATGGTCTGGAGCCTGTTGGGGCTGTAGCAGTCGGACCACTTGCTGCCCGGGCCAGGGCAGGGCTGGCAGGACAGGTCCACCTGGTAACAACCCTCCACGCACTCGGCGTTAGCCTTGGGGACGGGCTGGCTGTGCCCGTGCTGGCAGTGCCCATCCTCGGGGCCGGTCCCCTCAGGCAGCCCCACTGCCAGGCCGTAGAGCCCCTTCTGCATCAGCTGCCGGGTCTCCATGTCCCTGTTCTCGTACAGCATCGTGTTGGCGCAGATGAAGATGAAGAGCCCGATGCCCATGATGACGGGGCCGATCAGCTTCAGCTTCTCGCTGTGGGGCACGTGGCGCCCGGCCGCCACCTCCCTCCTCATGTCCCCCACCACACTGGTGTTCCCCACGCTGGCCCCGGTGCCCCCATGTCCCCGGTGAGGCCAGTAGCCCACCACGGCAATGGTCATGCCCACCAGCACCACCGAGATGCCCACCATGACGAAGGCTCCCGCCGGTGAGCGCATGCGGAGCTGCCCTTTCACCAGGGGCTCTGTCGGGGCCTTGCGCCGCAGGCGGCGGCCCCGGCGCCGCGGTGGGGCGGGGGGCACCGGCACCTTGGGGCCCCCCTGCTCCGGCTCCCGCATGGGCCCGTTGGATTCGGCGCTCTCTGCAGTCATCGTCTCTGGCTCAGCCGCAACTCCTGCAGGACGGGAAGAGAAAAAGGTGAGCAGGCGTCACTGGGGATCCGCGTGCCCAGGATGGTGGAGCACAGGGACCACAGGGACACCAGGAGCATGGGGGTGCCAGGAGCATGGAGGGCACGGGGATACCAGGAGCGGGGGATGCTGGCAGCACAAGGAGCCCGCAGGTGACACCGATCAGGGACCAGCAGCTTTGCTCTGCCCCATTGCTCCCCTCTTTCCTCAGGTCACTTCTCTCTCCCCACTCAGGAGTGAAGGGCTGAGGAGCCCCTTCCAACCACACTCCCAAAGCCCCCAAACTCATCCCTCTAAACCCTGAGCTGCGCAGGAAGCGAGGACGGCTGGGTCCCTGCTGTGCCACATCCAGCACGGAGCCATCGCTGGCATCGGGGCCCAAGGGACCTGTCCTGGGTCACCCCAGTCCTGTGACACCTGCAGAAGGTGCCACCCCCAGTCTGCCACAAGAGCAGTGAGGGAAGGGGCTCTTTATTCATCCGCTGGGGAAACTGAGGCACCTGGAAACCCAAAGGAAAGGTCTGACACGGCCACACCATCCAGGGCCCTGTGAGTGATGATCCAAGCACGACCCAAAAACCTAAACCAAGATCAAGCCACTCATCAGACAGCAGGACCCACCTATCCATGGAGAATTTCAGTTGAAAGAGGTTTTTTCCCGATTTTCTGCTGTCTCCTATTTATCCTAAGCGCATCCTAAGCGCATCCCCAGGATCCTGCCCTCACACACACCAACATAAAACTCCACATCTAGGGATTTACAGGGATTTACAGTGCACGGTGTGTCCTTTTAGCCAGAACTTTATTTCCTAGATGAGCAAAAAGGTGTGGAAGCTGCTGCCCAACACAGCCGGTGACCAGCCTGGCAGGAAGCATCAGCTGGGCTGGCACCATTGTGCCTGGGATAAGCGGAACCCTGGGAAGCTGAAACAGGCCTTGAACATGTCCCAGACCAAAACCATCTTTAAAAAAATATAAATAAGCTCATGCTGACAGGAATCCATGTCCTCGCAGCACGGTGCTGCGTGCCCAGCCACGGCTGGCAGTGGGGCTGGGGCAGGACGGAGCGTCCGTGCACTCTCCTGTGTCTCTCGGCACTGCCAGCACGGGAATGCTGCCCAGGCCGTTCCCAAAGGAACATCCCAAAGGGGGTGTGAGCAGGGAGAGCTGCAGGGTGGCCCCCAGCCAACGGATGCTGTGGGAGGGGGCTTCTCACCCCACTGCATCTTAAACTGTCAAGAAAAGCATTTGGACAACACGGAATCGTGGATATTCAGCAAATCAAATCCAGAAACTAAACCCAAGGAGAACCCTGTGGGAGGAGAGGGGTGACCTCTCCAATTTTACTCCCCAAGATGAATGAAGTGCCGAGAGCCAGTGACCAGCACCCAAACAGCAGAAAAATACATTCTGCTGTTAATCATCTTAAGGTGTTATTAGCATCAGAGGGAAGGAATTAAAGATATGAGTTCCAGGATGACAGCTTGTTCCTGGCACAAGGCTGTCAAGCTGTGACAACTCGAGTAAGGGAGATTTAAAGGGAAGAAAAAATAAAGTCCCAAACAAACCAGACCAAACCCCAGGCCACTGCTGAGCGGGGTGTTGAGGCTTTCTGGAAAATAAGTTGATAATCCCACATGGCAAAGGGAGAAACACAATAAACCCAAAGCAACATTCATCCTGAATGGAAAAATGAGGCTTTAAATATTTTGGTATTAAAGGGAAACAACTGGACACTTGAACACATCCCAAAGACTGTGGGATTTTTGTCTCCAAATGCCCTGATTTAGGTTATGTCTCAGTTTTCTTTAATTTCCACCTTAGCTTCAAACTCTCTTAATTTTTATAGCAAACCCTTTAAATGCCTCGCTGGCTACTTAGGGATCAAAAAGAGAACGACGCCCTCCACTGCAAGAGAAAGCCTTGGACACTGACTGGGGGGAATACAAAACCCCCACGGCTCATGACCCCAAATTCACACTGAGCACACACCAGGCACCCCCTATTTTATTCCAGAGCCTCAGCTATGCCTCTTTAACCCCAGTTCTGCTGTTCTCCTCTCTAACCCACCCTGCGGAACCAAGGCCAGTGTCCACAGGGACCAGGAGCATCCCTGGTGTCCCACCTGTGGGTACAAAGAGCATCCCATGGGTCCTGCCTGTGAGGACCATGAGCACCCCTCAAATCCAATCCTGCCTGTGAGGACCATGAGCATCCCCTGGGTCCCATCCAGGGCAATGCTTTGGGTCCAGGTGATGTTCACCCGGGCTGCACCAGGCTGCCCTCGCCACACTTTTGCACTGGATACGGTCTGGGGTTCATCTCAGGCTGCTTAGGACTGGGAGCAGGAGGATGAGAGGTGCCCGCCCACTCCACACCCGCAGGGTCCAGACCACGCTGGGGCTGAAACAACCCCCTTCCCACTTCTCCTCTCCCCTGGGCACAGGCACAGAGGTGCTGGCAGAAGGGACAGGCAGATGCCACCAATCTGCCTCAGGCAGAGAATCCCCTCCGTAGCCCCGGCCACTATTCCTGCCCAGAGTGCCTGTCCCTTATCTCCACACTGCCGCGTTCTGAACTTGGAGCATTTCCTTGCTCATTGCTGGGGCTGGCTGTTCCCAGAGTTCAAAACCATTATTTTTATTAATAGAATCCCCAAGGTTATATAACCCTTTTAAAAAAAAGAAATTAAAAAAAATACAAAACCCAGAGCTGCCATCCCCTCCTGCACCCCGCAGCCGCCGACACTCCCGTGGATGGATTATTCCCATGTTGGAGCAGCTCGGAGTGCAGGAATGGGGCTCCTGGGGGTGCTGCCGGGGCACGGGGACAGCCCAGCCCCGTGCTGGGGACAGGCAGTGGCTTGGCATTCCTGGCCACCTCCCTCCAGCCCGGAGGCATTCGTGGCTCACCAAGACCAGCTCTGAGGTCTCGATTCCCGATGGGAAGGAATGACAGCATGGAATAACAGCACGGAACTGTAAATGTCGTTCTGGAGCGGGATGAGCACTGCTCTGCTGCCAGGTTAAGCTCCCAATCCCCGCAATAAGCCTGGCATTAAAATAAACCCAAATATTTCTCTAATCCCCCCCATCACGAAGGCACATTGCTGGCTCCACCCTCCCACCTCAATCCTCTCCCACTGCCTTCACAGACTGATGTTCCTAAAATTTGACACTAAATCCCAGTGCATCCGACAGCAGCAGAGCTGGGTGGTGGTAAAGCAGAATTTGGGAAGGGTCCCTCTTGCAGGGGGATCCTCACATCGCTTGGGTGTCCCTGGGATGCTTTGCCCCTGCCATGACCACCCTGCCACCCTGAATTTGCGGCATCAAAGACTATCAAAAAGCAGAATTGGCCTCCAAATCTCCCTCTGGATGAGGGATGATTGGCTGTGCTGGTGTCTGGAAGTGCCACTCCAGTCCTGTGCCACTGGAGGTGCCACCCAGCTCAGTGAAGGGCTGGAGATGCAGAAATGCCATATGGAAAAGGGCCAAGTGCAGGCAGCTCTGGGGGCCTTCCCCTTGCAGGTTTATCCCTCTTGCCAGTTATCCTTCCAGGAGCTTTCTATTTTCCTTGGCTCACACCTGGAAAGGGCCTCACTGCGGGACAGCCTCCACCACACAGAAGGGAATTAAAATCCAGCATCTCCCTAGGGAGAGTGTTCCCATTTCTGTCATGCACCATCCCAGGCTGCACTGCCCAACCGAGGGGCATGATCCCGTTCTGCACCCAGGATCCCACCCTGGATGCAGGATCCCATCCTGTGGGTCCTCTGCAGGGCTTCACCCCGGGAGCTGGCACAGGAGCAGCCCCGGCTGTAATGAACACCCAAGAAATGCCCAGCAAACAGAAAACACTTCAGTTTTCCTTTTCTTTTCCTAAAGTACTGTGACTTTAAAGATGTTCTCCTGATTTTGGGAATAAACTAATTTTGCAATTTGCTGCTGAATCAGCCAGCAAAGCCTGCAGTGTGTCTAAAGGCCACGGTGATGGGCAAGACCCCAAACCAGCGAGCACAGCCCAGCCCCCTCTGCCTCATCCAAGCCCTGGGGAGCCTGTGACATCCAAGTCTGTGATAGCCGAGCCCCCCCAGATCCCTCTCCACGAGGAAAGGAGACCCAGGCAGCCAAGACCTTCTGGGTATGAGGCTGTGTCGAGCTGCTGGAGCCCCCCCGGCTCTCCCACCCACCGGGAAGGTATGGAGAATGGGAATGACAGTCTGCGCTGAGATGCGATGCTTAAAAATAACTCCTTTTCAGCCCAACCTCCAACGCCGCCCCCGGCACGGGGCAGGAAGGGACCACAGGAGCAGCACCCAGGCACCAGCTCCTTCCCCATCCCGCCTCCCATTCTGGCTGCAGGAGACCGAAGCCAAGGCCAGCAGGGGAGCAGCAGCGATCCCAGTGCACGGTGCATCCCTCATGCTGGATACTCGGGATGGTCTGTGAGCCCCCATATCCCCACCTGTGCGGTGTCTCCTCTTTTCCTGGTTTTCTGAGTTCACTTCAAATTCCCCTCCTTGGCTACACATGAAGGTCTCAGAGGGAGGGAACAGGAGAAAAATCTGCCAGACATTTTTCTGGGGGTCTCCCAGCTGGAGCAAACCCTGTCACCACCTCAGCACCCACTGGCAGCTCCCAGTCCAGAGCCTTCCCTGGGCTCAATCCCGCGGGATAAAACCTCCCTGTGTGAACGTGGCACAAGCACGTTCCCAATGCAGTGACAAAATCTGTGGCTCCAGCTCCAGCTTTAGCTGAGGACACACGTTAATCAACCATAATTAATTAAGTCCCCTCATAGAAGCTTCCACATAAACTCAGTAACGCTAATTACCACAGCATGGGAAGGATTATCCCCCTTCCCAGCAGGAATCACCTTCTCGTCCCAGACTGGGAGTCTCACTGGGGTTGTGACAGATTTTCACCTTTGCTGCAGCACAGGAGACCTCGGGAGTGACACCCTGACGGTCAGAAGTGCCCTTTATGCCTCTCCGCAGCAGTGGAGACCTCGGTTTTCCCAGGCGAAGGATGGGATGGAGGAGGGGTTAAGGCACAACCACCTCCACCAAGCACCTGGCAACAGAGGCATCACCCCCACACCTGCAGAAGCATCGGTGCCAGCTTCCCATCATGGGGTCACACATCCCAGACAGCAGCCAGGAGCCACCAAGGCCACCACCGTCGCTTGGAAAGATGATCCAGGGAAAGATGGTGCTGGGGTGGTTTGGGGACATGCAGGTGTCTCCCTGTGCTTGACCCAGGCGAGAGGGTCCTGATGGGCAAATGGGATGTGAGGAGTGAGAGCCACCAGTGCCACCAGTAGCTCCAGCTCTATTCACCTTGACTTCTCCAAACTCCTCCCTGCTCCTAAAAAACGGGGCCATGCTCTAAACGCCTCTCACCCCTCAGGCAAAAGAAAGTGTGTGGAAACATCCCACTGATTACTAATTACCAGAGCTTGCCTTACCCAGATTTGCTCTGCTAATTAGACTAATCTCCACAGCTGGGAAATGAGCTGCAGTCACCCATGGCGAGGAGCTCACGCAACCTGGATGATGCTTAACTCTGACATGTCAGAGCCCTGCAATGGGATCGGGATCATAATTCCCGGCTGCTTCTAACGGGCCATTGTCTAAGGAGACAATGGAAATGCCGCAAATTTGGTGTTTCTCCCCCAAGCAAATGTCGAAATCAGGACATCTGCATTGCTCAACTTTTTTTGATAGGAACCAGATGCAAATAATTAATAAATCAAAATTCAAGATAATGCAGACATCTAAATTCAAATGGAGAGCAGATTTCTAATGGCAGCTCTTTGCTCGCTTGGAGAAGGGGGAGGAGTGAGGGGCTCAGGGGGATTTCCTGGGAGAATTCCTGCCTCTGGGAAGTGGTGTGGGGTGGCAGGACGGCCAAGGATGCAGGCTGCAGCCAACCACCTTGCAAATCCTCATGGCCAAGAGAAAAGGAGTGAGAGTAAAAAAAAATCCATAGGCCGGGTTTTCCAGGGAATTAGGAGCAAACTCTTTCTGAATTTGGCACCTTCCCTGCTGCTCCTTTGAAAAATCCCTGCCAGCACAGAGAGAGGCAGGGAGGGAGCGATGGAGTCCGGGGGCTGCCTCCCTGCTCCCAGGCATGGCCCAAGTTAGCCAGGGGGTACGGACACACAGATCCCGTCTCCTGCTCCACAGGCCCACATCCCACTCGGCCTGCAAGCAATGAAGTTCCCAGCTGTATTCCCAGCTGGCATCGCTCTTACCTCCAGCTTTTTAAAACCCCATCCCCCCTACTCCTTACCCTGCAAAAGGCACATCTCCCTGATTTCGTGAACAAGGATCCAAACCCACCTAGAGGTGAGACGGAGCCGCGGGTCCGGCTACGGTCGCTGACCCCTCCACACCACAAAGCTGAGCCCCTTGTGCCCACAGGCCCTCCCGATCCCAAACTCCAGGATCTACTGGGATAATTTCCACCCAGTGCTCCTCTCTCGAGTGTCTACATCAAACCCTGCGTGGGGATGAGCTACGGGGCCACTCCTCGCCCCAACCCTCTTCCAGGAGCCTCGGGAACTGCGAAAAGTGGTGGGATTGGACAGTTCTGCCCAGATTCCGGGTTTCGGCTGTGTGAAGGTGCGTGTGCCCATGGGTAGGCTTGCATAGGAGTGTGCGTGCACATCTGTGCACAGCTGGGTGTGCACGCGAGTGTGGATGTGCGGGTCTGTGTCCGTGTCCGGGTGTCCCTGCGTGTGCTCGGGGTCTGCGGGAGCAGATTGGGGTCTGGGGGTACACCGTGCCCGTGGGTGCCTGGTGCCCCTCAGCGCGCAGTGCCCGTGGGTGCCCGGTGTCTGTCCGTGGGTGCCCGGGGGTGCTCAGTGCCCGCCTGCGAGTGCCCGGTGCCAGCGGCAGCCGGGTGCCCGCGGGTGCTGCGAGCCCGCGGTGCCCGGCGCGCATCCCGCCCGGGCTCTGTGCGCCCGAGGCTGATGCGGATGTGTACGGCCGGTGCCGCGTGTCCGTGTCCGTGTCCCCCCGCCGTCCCCCCGTCCCCGCACTCACCG